>BSBK01007395.1:0-600000 GCA_027943335.1 Chamaecyparis obtusa
GTATATATATATAGATGTGTATATATATATATATATAGATGTGTATATATATATATATATATATCACACACACACACACACATATATACACACACATATACACACACAAACACACACACACACACACTGTGTGTGTGTGTGTGTCTATATATATATATATATATATATATATATATATATATATATATATATATATATATATATATATATATATATATATATATTACATACAATTTGAATATGAAGATATCATGTGATATATTTTAAAATACATATAAAATAATTAATAATATATGATGTATAATGGAACATTTAATATTAATATAAATTATATAATATTTAATGGAAAATCTATATTATATTATATTTAATATATAATAGATATTATGTAATATTTAATATATATAATATATAATCTAATATATTATTTTTTATTTATAATGTATTGAAGTATGGAGAAATTCGAGGGAGAAAGGGGAGGGGAAATTCAAAATTCAAAATTCTGCCAGGATTTTTGGGTATCTGATTAGGCTCGGTATTGCTTTGTGCACCAAACCTACCTGGTCAACTCTTCAAATGTCAGAAAAACATGTTTTTCCCCCTATTTCTCTGAGTTCTTTGAAACTTCGACCATGTAGCTGACAATTTTTTTTCACCCGAATTTGATGAAATGAAAAGGGTATTTTAAGGAGATTATCAGCTTTCTATCAATATAATTGCTGTCAAATTTTGAATTCAATAAGTAATTATTATTTATGTTCTAATTGAGTTACCTATAAAGTGTTGATTTATATACTGATTGAAAAATGACTATAAATTTTAGATGGTATAACATTTTTGAAATCCAAAAAATGTGTCACATTCTATGCTTTTCCTACTATAAGGGGAATTTTTTTTTTGTTTTGAATTTTGTAAGTTTTTAATGAGTTAAGGTGGTCAGACTTGGGAGTTTTTTTATTCTAAAAATGTTGTAGCAAAAAATTCATAATTAATTATTTTCTTGGAATAAAATTATAAAAAAATATGCATCACATCCAGGCATGAGTCTACTACTTATATATAAAATCTTATAAAAAAAATATTATTATTTGATCATGATTAAGGTGGTCAAACATACACCTACTTCTTATTTTTTTCTTGAAATTTTTGTACTGATGTATTGAAATCTATACTTTTCACCAATTATATTAATTTTTTTATAGGAAAGGCCTAGTAGTTTAGAAACTAGATTCAATTTCCTACAGATTCTATTTTTACAACTTTTTGGTATTAGGTTGATAGCTAATTCAAATTTTCACGTCAAGTTGACTAACCCTGATTTGCTGATTTTTCATTGCCGCTTAAGGGCATATTTTGGCCCCTCGTGATCTTGCACATACCCATTTTGGACTCTCCAAATTACTCAATTAATTGAGGTAAATAGAGGATGTGTGCAATTCTAACAAACTTCCCCTAGTTAGGGTGTATGTCCTCGATATAGTGTTTATGATGTTTTCTAGCTACTAGTGATGTAGACCAACTCACACTCACTAATAGGTTCCCTATTTTCTTGGATAGTTTGATCTATAGGTATATGTTTCAAAATTTCATAAGTCATATGGAAAACTCCCCATCCTCATTATTATTGTCTCCAAGTTTATCAAACATAGGACCATTGGTAGATGATGGTGAAAATTTCTATTCATGGTATCCCACTCCAGTTTTGTACATAGGGTTATAGAATTTAGTATGTAGGGGCTCAATAAGGTGTTTTCCTTTGCTAAGAGGAAATTTTCCATCATATCCCCATTTTTTCATGAATTGATATCCTACACAATACTATTGAAGATAAATTTTAGAATATTTCACTTTTTTTCATCTTTCTTCGCCTTTATAAAGCCATTGTAAAACAACTTTATCCTTATTCTCTTGCGGAAGAGGGAATTTTTCTTTGACCATACCTATTCTTTCATTAATTTTTGAGGTATTCATGCAATTAGGTTGGAAGGATGAAGATGGTTTCCATTAAGATCTAGGTAAAATAGGCAGGTTGATCATAGAGCATGAAGCATCCATCTTATATTTGTTAGGAATGGGAACACTGAGGGAGAGGGGGGTGGGGGGGGGGGGTTGAATCAGTGTTCACTATATTTTATCTTTTATCTTAATCTTTAAACTAGACTTAAATACTTAAGTACTAAAATGAACACCCACATAAATATGAAAAAATGAAATCAACACATAACACCAATTTGGTTATAGGAAAACCCAAATAGGTAAAAACCCTTGTGGGAATTGACACCACTAATATTTTGTACTAGTGTTTTATGATCCTTGTTAGAAGATCCTTAACCCTATTAGGAGTTTCTTTACAATGCATTAAGTATAGTAGACCTTGTCAAGGGTCGGACCCTATTAGGATTATTTTATAATAAACCCTATTAGGGGAGTGGACGCATTGTCCTAGATCTCACTACTCAAGTGGTGGAGGCTACAACCTTCTGATCTCAGATACACACTATATCTACTGGATGAACTGTCACTGTGACACTGCTTTTCAGATCAGTTCCTTTGATGTGTTGATGCTTTGACCTCTTGCAAAGCTCTAATACATCTTATGGTCTCTTCACACTCTTCTTCTCTTCTTATCACAACTCTATATCAAATTTCATGATAATTACAATGGGCGCATGTCATATTTATATGCACATATAAAATAAATAACTTGGTCATCCCTTTAACCGATTACATACAACACTCCCAATTGAATTGGTTCAAGTGTGTTTACAAAAAAAACATATTTACATGTTGAAAACCTAATTACAATAGGTGCATAGCCTTTACAACATTAGAATATAACCGCAAATTAAAATGCTAACAGTTGGCTTCTTACTTTGTTCTTCTCTGTCACACACTAGCTATGTAACTTCAAGTGTCTGTAACTTTGTCATACTTGCATATCTAATCATGCGCTCATATAATAACCATGAATATATTCTAACCAACTTATCTTCTAGGGGGCACACCATAATTAAGTTGTACACACGTGCACTGATGCTCTAAGCTTTAGGTACTATGTACACTGTCCAGCCTTCAACACTTAATCGATTTCTGATCTTCTCATCAAGTGCGCTAACTCCAAACTACTATATGACTTTTTTTCCATAATTAAAACACTATAGTAAGTCATATACACCAGTATGGACAACTTTCCAACAATATCCACCTTTTTCATTGATCGCAACAAAGGAATATGACCTAGTTGCTAACTGTTCCTTAATACAAATTTTTTTTGTGTGTTATATCTCCCTTATACATAACTTCTATCTTATATCTCCTTATACATATCTATACCATATTCTATACATACTCCCCCTTTGACATTAATGATAAAGGTGCTTTAAAACTATATATACAAACTACTTACTATGAGAGAACATCTGAATATGCTATCTCTAGGTTTTGGATCTCCTTCTTCCAAAATGTGATCAATGAATTTACAATTTGTAGATGGGTGCATAATGCATACTGTAGCTTCTCCATCTTCTCCAAATATGTGCTAGGACCTTGATCATATGTTACCATAGTGGCATCAATCTCCTTGATATTCTAATTAAGTATGTCTAAAGATGGCGCAAGTGCATTCCTTAACTGAATCTGCCTAGCCCTTATCTTGGAAATCTCATTTTCTGCCTTCTCAATCTTGTCTATCTATCCTTGGTAGACATTATTGCACATGTTCACATCAACTGATGGATCTTCCACTAATTTTCTTATGTTGTCTATCATAGCTTTAGCCTCTTGTATCTTTTTGTATAGATCACTAGTCATCTTGTCTTGGTTCATACAATCAACAATAATCTTTTTGCCTTTTGCTGGAAATTATTTCAAGGATGCTTGACTACCCTTTAGTGAGCTCAGGTCAAGTGCATAGTTTCTAACCAATTCACTGAGCCTCTTCTTCAAATATGTATCTTCTACAACTAGGGATGTAGATTCTTCAAGGCTAGATAAATTATTCTTGAACTATGAAATGACTACACTTACATAATCAATAGAGTGTACCTTAGACACTTTCTTGTCTTCTGGTAACAAAATTGTTTAGGATGGTTACTGATTCTACAAGGAGGGGATTTCTCATCACCTATTTCTCCTTATCTTACTCCATATCTAAGATGCTAAACTTGATCATGTCTTCTCCCCAAGAGTCCAAATTGGTTGTGTCAGGTGTCAAACTTGACAACAATGCTGCTGAGGGAGTGATAGGAGTGCTATCCATCACTTCTTGTTTTAACTTGATTATTTCAACTGATGGTTCATTTTATTTTCTCTCTACTTCTTCTTTTTGTTTTCCTACTTCTTTTTCTATTTGTTCTTCTTTCTTTTATTCCATCTTTTCTTCTTCTTTTTCATTAGTTATATCTTCAATCAATATTTCTTCTTGATGAATAGGAGTTTTACTGCATAAGTTTTCAGCCTCTTGAGTGCTTACAAATGCCTCGTCAAACTTGTCCAAATCCATATCTATGGCCGCCATAGTAACTTCTACATTGTCAATGAAGATTGAATCATCCTTAGGTGTCTCTGTCATGGGCACAATCTTATCTGCCTCTGTGGATGTATCAACTGCATGCACTGAATCCTATGGACATGTAGATTGTACATTGATGGTCTCTAACTCTTTGGTAGTCATTGTGGGTACTTGTGTTGTAGGCGCAGTAGATGGATACATGTGCCTATTCATAAAGACCTTCTCAAAGGCTTTCTATGTTTCCTTTGCAACTAATTCATGAATTCTTCTCAATAGAATCTTGTAACTAATTCATAGTTCTTGTCTAAGATGTGGCCTTACAAAGTCTAACAACAAGGATTTCTCCTCTAGAGAACATAATGGCACACTCTCATCTAATAACTTTTCTCTTATTCTCAGATCTTCTTCAATGGCTTGTCTTTTTAGGAACTCTAAGATGTTTGACACATTATCAGGAATTGTGGTCTTAAGTTCTAAGATTATATTTTTAAACTTCAACATGTGTTTGGCAATCATTCCATGTATCCTGATTTGTCAATCTCACTGTATTTCTCATAAAAATTTTCTACTTGATCAATTCTTCCTTCATCAACAATTCTTGTACTTAGCACACTAAGACTAGGTTTGAAACTTACTTTAGGAGGTGCTCAAGTGTTCCTTTTGTTCCTTGTTACTCTCAAGGATGGATGACCAATGCTGATTTCTTTCTTCCTCTTAGGAATTTCCTTATACTTGTATATAGTTGAATGTGGACCTCTAATCCAACTACACATGCAACATGGTCATTACTCACATGATCAAATTACAAGAGAGAGTATGAATTACTCAATATGAAATCCATGGTGGAGCGACCTATTGCCTTTATGTAGATGGGGTGTTTAATTACTCTCAGATTGGAGAGCCAATAACCATAAGACTGATTCTACAATGGAGGATTTTCAAAAGCTATAATGATAAGCAAAATTGAAATTAAACTAAGATGAATGCAATTTAATCTAAGATTCTTTGAAACAAATATAATATTAATCTAGATAGCTTGGAAAGAGAATATTAAGTACAGATTATTCTAAAGAACTTGAAATAAAGATGATATTAAGCTAAGAGAAATTAAGAAAACTAAATATATGAATATCCAATATTTAACTAAATGAAAATTATAATAAAATGCAATTAAAATCTTTGAAATTGAGACACAAAAATACTATAGTTCAATAACTCTCAAAAATTGCCTCCTTTGAATGAAGAAATCAGGTTCATTAAATAGACAAGCCCGAGGAAGAGAATGAAGGGGTTCATGATTTGAAACTCCTGACCCTTCATTCCTATTTGAGACAAAAATGCATAAATTACTTATTAAAAGAATGGAAAATGCCACACAGGGTGACCTTTTGAATATTATGAATCATTAATTCAAAAATGAGTGTCCATTCAAATAACAAGTAATTATTAATTCCTTTTTATGTATATTAGCCAGATGGGGTGGGTTTAATTTAATTCCAAGTACTTAGGACTTTAGGATTAAATTAATTTATCATAGGGGTAATTTAGCTAATAAAAGTCAAAGACTTTAGGAATTAATTTTAATATTTGATTTATGCAAATTAGGGTCTTTGCAATTGACATCAAGTTGAATTAAGTCAGGTAGGAGAGAGAAAATTGCCTAGGGAACTAGGACTTTGGATATGTAAAATCGACAAAAATGCACCAAAATTAATTGAATTTATTAGGTGCCAATTTTAGGGTATTACATTTTCCCCTCTTTGAATTGATGTGCAAACAATGCATTGATTCAAAGAATAGCCTGAAGTGATGACAAGAATAGGGGTTAGGTTGCCCTAATGCCCAGAATGAGATTTAGATGTGAGCTTAGGACTGTCTTCAGAATCAGGGTTAGATTGCCCCAATACGAAGCTTAGCCCTCTGAGACCTGGGTTAGATTCCCCAGATAATGGTCTAAGAAAGATTTCGAGAGCCATCTCGAGAATGAAGCTTGACTCCTAGGAATTAGGGTTAGATTGCCCCAATGCCTAAAAGATTTCAAGAACCATCTCTAGAATGAAGCTTGATTCCGAAGGATTTGAGTTAGATTGCTCAAATACCTAAAAGATAAATGACCAAATAGCAAGATGCGAGGAATTGAGATGCCCCTAGCAATGAGAACTGATGATTCATATCAGACTGATTCAAGAACTGATTCAATGAGATTTAAATGATGCAATCATCCTGCCCCCTCAGGAGTGAAATCAAAAGATGACATAAGAGGGATGATTGACAACAAGAGGCAGAGTAGAAGCAATTAGACTAGATTCGAGGAGCTGTAGAAGAAAATCAGAGCAATGCAGAGGTCTTGTTGACCAAGTTTGACCATGGTTGACCATAGTTGACTAGAGTTAACTTTGATGAAAAGAGCAAAGATCTTGAAAACATGATGCAAAGATGAGGGTCTGGCAGGAAGATGATACCAGAAGGCTGACTATACAAGCGTCTAATCCCAAAGGGTCACAAAATTTAAAACATGATTTTGAGCTATCTAGAGATGTTAGATTTTGATTTTGATCCCGAAAATGGATTCAGAGCAGTCGATTTAGCCAAGGGTGCAATTTTTGCACAAAATGGGGCACTTTTGAAAATTAGGTCAAAAGCTATATAAGGCCCGAAGGGGTCATTTTCAATTCATTATTCACCTTCATCTTCTTGTGATTTTGAGCTCTAAGAGAGAAATAGAGGATCTTCCACTGCATACACATCAATTTGAGTGCTCCTGATGACATGCCCATCTAGTGGAGAATGATGCACTTGTAAGTAGTCGATGAACCTCCTTGCATTTCAATTTGTACCACTTTTTAGGTCAATTTAGGATGATCTAGCATAGATTTAGGACATGTTCTTACAATCTTGCATGAGGAAGTAGTTTCCTTGTAGTGACCTAGGTCTCCCTTCATGCGAGGGAGTAGTTTCCTCGCGCCAGTTAGGTCTTCTTTGCGCAGGCTCTATCTGGAAGCTTGCACGAGCTAAAAGGTTGTCCCATGTGAGATTGTAGTAGTTCACACAAGGTCAAGTCCTATCTCATGCAAGGAAATAGTTTCCTCACGTGAAAAGTTGCTGCAAAATTTGAATTCTTTTGACAAATTTTTTCAAATTTGTGTAAAATCGGTGAAGTATAGCATCACAGAGCCCTATCTAGGATAGATGTCGTGTTGCATTTGTTGTTATTGTGTTGAAAACCATCATATCAAGATACTGATCCAATGTCACTACTTTCTTTGCAAGTTGACTTCCTTGATGTCACCTTCAGGATGCACCATCCTGTGATTACCACCCTAGTGCAGAGACTGATAGATGTAGAGAGTGCTCATATTGAGGGACTTAGTTTGGGATTCTTGCATGATTTACCTAACATTCGGGTAAATCATGGTCTTCTTGGTGCATTGATACAACATTTCCATTTGGAGATGAACACTTTTCACTTTTCAATGGGGGAGATGATGGTGACTCCTAAGGATGTATACAGGATTCTGTAGATACCAGTCCATGGTGCTTGAGTAGTGTACAAAACACAGCCATGACAAGGTATAGTAGCCTTAAGGATGATCTTTAGGGATGATCTAGTGATGCATCGAGCCATCTCCTGGGATGATTTGATCAGTAGGCATGGCGGTGCTCATCCATTTTCCATTGTTCTTGGTATGTTTCTGAGTTGCTACCTTGTTCTAGATTGAGGTCAGCATGGTCTAGAGTGTGGTTGGGGCATGATGCTATGAAGGATGTTGGAGAGGCTAGCTGTCAGGCTCAGATGGGGTGAGTGCATGCTAGCCCACATGTATCATGAGATGCATGAGATAGTATATCACATCATGAGGACAATGATGGAAGGTGTCTTCATCTTACAGATCTGGGCTTGGGAGCATCTCCCCATTTGCAAGCCTATCTTCCATGACACTTGAGAACAACTTGAGCCCTATATTTATAGGTACATAGGTTTGATGACCCAACCTCTGCTGAGTAAGATGAAGCAGTGGAGAGGATAGCTAGACAACATGACAGTTGTAGTCTAGAGACCTTGGGTGGCTATTGAGCCATAGGATGATGCTCGGAGAGAGCTCTCACATATGTTTGTATCTCATCCACTGATTGGACGTAGCATCACCATCATCGAGAGATTCCTTGTTACATGCATCCTGAGCTATTTTAGTAGGCAACCTGACATATCATAGGAGTACTACCCCTATGCCCACTTCTCTAATGAGGAGAAGAAGGGGTGGCAAGCTAGATTAGATCCAGGGTGGTGTGCAATAGAGGCACGCATTCTAGTAGTGTGATGGGATTATATGGTGGGTGTCACTAATGCAGGAGTGACACCTACAAATAGGGACCAGTTGATTACATGTCCTCATTCAAGATTCATAGATCCTATTGGTATGGGGGCACAATAGTAGCTTGCACAGTAGTAGTAGGTACCAAATCAGTAGCCACCAGCCCAGCAGCCACCAGCCCAGTAGCCACCAGTTCAGCAGCCTGCTCAATAGGGACAACACCAATAGAGAGTGTTGAGACCTTAAGAAGGACAGATTAGCATCCCTGCTAGGATGATGGGCTCAGATGTAGGATCTGGAAGCATTGGAGCCTAGTAGAGGTCCACTACACAACAGATAGGTGATATGTCATAGTAGGTACCACCAGATGACTATACTGATATGCCTAATATTCTGATAGGAGTAGGTACATCATAGTTGTAGGAGGCTCTTAGTAAGAGCCGTTAGAGGGTACGACAAGTTCAGCAGGAGTGCGATGACTACCACATTTGAGTCATCAAGGAGGAGACCCAAGTAGCTGATAGGGACATAGAGATTAAGAAGCTATAAGAGGAGCTAGCATGATCATGGATTGAGACCAGACATGAGGCTACTCAGGCAGCATATTATTATGCAGCTTACTGCGGGGTCATTCCAGATCTATTAGAGCAGGTACCACCCTTTGTTGATTATGCTGGAGCTCTGCAGGCACCTCCACCAACACCCCCATAGGCACCACAAGCACCACATACACCCTAGGAACTACAAGCACCCCCACAATAGGCACCTCCATAGCAGCTGATGCCTCTACCCCAAAGACCATTGCCACCACCTCCTCCAGGTGGTGTAGGACCTAGTTAGCATACTTGATATACTTATACATTGTAGCCCATTTTTGATACTGTCCTCAAGTAGCACCTTCTCTTTTGTACATGACATTAGATTTGTCGGAATGAGGTGTAAGCATTAAGGCACAAGAAGCCAGAATGACCTAAACACCTATTCCTTTTGATTTAGCAAGTTAACGTAAGCATCAAAGAACAATTGCTAGAATGACCTGAATGTTGCTTGTGAACAAATAGACCAGACACATGAGAGTTCCTTCTTATGTTCACTTAGTAGGATGAGTATTAGCAATTTTACTTATAGCAGAAAGAAGTCACTCAAAACAAACAAGGAGAACAACCAACCTCACCAAAGAGTCCATATAAAAGGATTCAAGGTACGCATGACCATCCAATATCAGATGAAGGCTCTTATAGATGGACACCCCTATTAGATAGATTCTTTGGATCATTGGAACTAAACCAACAATTAGAAAGAAAAGAAAAGATCATGCCCCCAGTCTTCGCATTTCTCAATCAAGAAAGATGTCTTAGATTCACTTGAGGAGAAATGATAAAGAAAAAAAACAAACAAGCAAAGTAAAAGCTCAACATGCTTCAGAGGACCACAACATCAATTTTGAGTTTCAGTTTATGTTTGTGTTCAAGCGGATTGAAGTCGAATTGGAAGCAAACAACATTTGAAGTCTCAACAGGATAACAACAGCAAGTAGATGCAGTGAGAACCACTAGTGACCATCATGAGAGACAAAGTATCAAGAAGATATCGGAGCATAAATCAAGTATCAATAGGAAAACATAGTGAGAACCACTAGTGATCGATACAAGGAAGATTCTCAAAAGAGAAATTTGAAACATGAACAAACATCAGCAGGCAGACCTAGTGAGAACCATTGGTGATTGATGTAAGGAAGAGATCCCAAAAGAGAGAGGTTCAAATGAAAGCTAAGTATCAGTAGGCAGGCATAGTGAGAACCACTGGTGACTGAAACACAAGAGATCCTCAAGGAGAGAAATCTCAAAAGTAGCTAGGCATCAGCAAGTAGATGCAGTGGGAATCACTGGTGACTGATGCACGAACAAAACATTCAAAAGCAATAGGACAATGCCCCCTAGACTAGGAAGATGCCCCCAAGTGTGAACTAGTTCCAATCAATGAAGAGTCAAGGAAAATCTCAAAGAGAACTGAAGGAAAGAACATGAGCTAGCAAACTAAAGCAGGAAAGCGAACTAAAGTAGGAAACTAAAAGCCAATCGATGATAAGATGAGATGTAACTTTAGGAAACAAGAGGTGCCTATTTACCAGGTTTTCACCATCTTGGCAGAGATTCTATTTTTGCTACCATGATGCTTGTTTACCAAGTTTTCATCAATGGCACATTTTCTTCTTTTTCAATTTTTTTGTACTTCTCTCTTTTTTTAAAATTTTTTTAATTTCTTTTTTTTGTATTTTTGAATATTTCATTTTTTTTGTATTTTTTCAATTTTCTATGTTTTGATTATTGTCAAGGCACCTATTTACTAGGTTTTCACCAAGATAATAGATACATCAAAGCGCCTGTTTACCAGGTTTTCACTAAGATGATCATTTTTTAAAGACATTTTGCAATTTTTAGGATTTTTTGCAATATATCATTTTTTTGGATTTTTTTAAGGACCAATGAACATGTAGATGAGCACACAAGAAATATATCAGCTGTAGAATTTCTTTAGATGAAGAGCATTGATAGGATCTTTTAGTTGCTCTCCTTTAGTGGTAGAGAGTCGATAAGCACCAGACCCAAATGTTGCAGTAATGACATACAGACCACGCCAGCTCGGTTCAAATTTCACTTTCTAGACTCGTTGCTACTAATTCTTGGGGTTCTCCCTTAGGACAAGATCACCCACTTGGAATTCTCTTTGTCTAACTTTCTTATTGTAAGCTTTAGACATCCTCTTTTGGTATGCTCTTCGATGTTCGAACACCACCTTCCAACGTTCATCAAGTAACTCAAGCTCTTGAAGCTGGGATATTCTATTTTCTTCATCAGTGATGAGGCCCTTTAGAGAGATTCAAAATGTCAGAATCTTGACCTCAATTGGTAATATTACCTCCCCTCCATAAACCAAGGTGAAGGGAGTGGCCCCCGTTGGTGTTCGGATACTTGTCCTGTAGGCCCACAAAACTAGATTAATCTAGAGATGCTAATCTGTACCAAATTTATGAACTATTCGGTGCAAGATTTTTAGAATTGTCTTATTATAAGCCTTTGCTTGTCCATTACCCTGAGGATAATAGATAGATGACCAATGTTGAATAATTCTAAATTTAGTGCATAAGTCTGTCATGTCCTTATTTTTGAATTGTCCCCAATTGTTAGTGATAATAGATGAGGGTATGCCATATCTACAAATGATATAGTTCAGTATGAACATAGAAATGGTCTTTCCATCAGCTACAACTAGAGGCACTACCTCAACCCACTTGGTAAAGTAATCAGTAGTTGTGATGATAAACTTGTGCCCTTTGAAAGAAGAAGGATATATTTGACCAACCAAGTCAAAAGCCCATTGTTGAAATGGCTAGAAACTAATGAGAGGACTAAGCTCATGAGTAGGACATACCATGAAGACTCTAATAAGTTTCTAGGCTAATGTTAGACCAATAGAATGAGACCTATGGATACCTTCATGTACCTTAGCTAGCGCACGTTTGGACTCATCGGGTTCTAAGAACCTAAGGAGAGTACCGTATAGACCTTGTCTATACAAGTCATTTTCTATGAGGACATACCATGAAGTAGTACGAATGAGGTGACACTTTTCATTTTGGGTATAAGTGTCAGGAATGATCTAGTCACAAAGGTAGGAAAAGATATGGTGGTAGCAGGATGAATCATGTCTAATGACTAAACAGATCATCCTAGATTCAGGAATATCATAGGCAGGGTAGTGTAATGCCTCCACCAGGAATTCATGTCTGAAGTCATTTTTCAGCATTTGTATGAGTTGCTTTATTGTCTTCCCTCAAAATATGCTGGAAAGAAATGTGTGCAAAGTATTGTTTGAGATCATCCACCATTATTTTGTAAGGTATTAGTTTGTCATCTTTAGTTTGGTACACATCGTTGACCTGATTGATGATTAACTGAGAATCCCCAAAGACCTTGAGCTCATCCACATGCCATTCAAGGGCTATCTTCATTCCATTAATGAGAGCTTCATATTCATGTATGTTGTTTGTGCAAGGAAACAACAATTTATATGCTTTTGGCAATGAGTATCTTTGAGGTGTAACAAACAAAATGCCTGCACTAGATCCTTGCTGAGTGAATGACCCATCAAAGAACATGCTCCAAGATTGATGTGTGAGAAGCATGATGGATTCATCTAGGAATTCAATACTCAAAGGCTGATGATATTTCAAAGGAGTTTCCACCAGCTAATAAAAAATTGGTTGTCCCTTAATAGATTTTCTCACCACATACTCAATGTCAAATTCACTAAGTGTCATCACCCATTTCGCTAATCTACCCGTGAGGGCAGCCTTGCTCAACCAGTACTTCAGTGGATAAATTTTTGCAATAAGCCTTGTGGTGTGAGCTAGAATATAATTCTACAACTTCTAAGAAGAAAATACCACTACCAAAAAAGCCTTCTCAATGATAGAGTAATTCATTTCATAGGCAACCAATGTTCTACTGATATAGTATAAGGCTCTTTCTTTTTTGTTATGATCTTCTTGAGCTAGAAGAACACCCAAAGATGTGTTTGTTGTTGAGATGTACAGTATAAGTGGCTTCCCATGAATAGAAGGAATCAAAATTGGTGGATTAGAAATATACTATTTTATTTGAGTAAGTCCCTTGTCACATTCCTCATTCCATTCCTAAGTCACATTCTTATGCAAAGTTTTAGGGAACGGCTGTGACTTGTCGGCCAACTATGAAATGAAGCATCAGATAGATTATAGCCTTCCTTGTAATCCTCTCATTTGATTGATATTCTTAGGTGGAGGCATGTCCATAATAGCTTGCACCTTTTTAGGATCAACTTCTATGCCTTTAGATGAAATGATATAACCCAAGAGTTTCCCAGAAGTAACACTGAAAGCACATTTCTTTGGATTAAGCCTGAGACTGAATTGTTCCATGTGCTCAAGGATGGGACCCAGATCTATGAGATGAGTTATTCATTGCATGCTTTTGGCTAAAGTATCATCCCCATAATCCTCCATCATTTTATGCATCGTATCATGGAAGATAGTAGTAACAGCTCTCTGGTATGTTTCTATAGCATTCTTAAGCCCAAAAGGCATGACATTCTAGAAAAAGGTTCCCTAGGCACATGTACAAGTGGTATTTTCTTAATCTTTTAGCATAATTTTGATTTTATTATAGCTAGAAAATCCATCCATCAAGGAATACATCTCATATCTTGTTCTCATGTCAACTATCATATCAATATTAGGCAGTGGGAAGTCATCTTTTGGACATGCCTTATTTAGATCTTTGAAATCAGTACACACACAAATGGATTTGTCATGTTTAGTGGCTGGAACAATGTTTGAAATCCATTTTGTATAATCAATAGTTCTTATGAAGCCAACCTTAAGAAGCTTTTCTAGTTCCTCTTTAACCAAAAGCGCTACGTGTGGATACATTTTTCACAGCTTATATTTAATAGGTTTGATACCTAGTGCAATGGACAAATGATGCATGATTAGATTGGGGTCTAATCCTGGCATGTTAGAGTAGGTCCATGCAAAGTTTATTTTCTTTCTCTAAAAGAAGCTCATGAACTCTTCTTTTTCTTCAGCAGACAATGATTGTCCTAGATGAATAATCTATGGAGAAACATCTGTACCCAAATTGACTGACTGTGTCAACTCAATCAATACTGATGACCTCTCTTGAAAGTGCCTCAAAAGCGTATCAAGTATCTCATCCTTGGGTGCCTCAGAGAGGTTTTCACCCTTAGATATATCTTTTATTTTTACTATTTTTGGCTCTAATACTACCACAAAGTGGTTTTCACCATCAAAGCATCTATTTTTTCTTCTTTTGATTTTTTTATTGAGATACTTGATATCTGCCTCTATCATGTTGACACTGCTTTCATTGGTGGAGGACATCATAGGTTTAATAGCATGGAGGTAATAGGCTAGATCATAATCATTCTGGAATGTTAGGACTTCATTGGATTCGAAAAGGGAGTTCCAGTTTATTAGATCGGGATGACAGAGTGAAAGGGAAGTAGTGACTGATTCAATTGCATTCACGATATAACCCTCAAAAGTGTTGATGAGAAAGTCAAGACCTAGAGTGATCTTGTCCAAAGGAGCATTCGAATCCCTATAAGACCTTATGTCAAAAGTAGAGGACACCTTAACATTAGTGGTGCCTAATTCATGCGGCCTAGTGCTAGACCCTTCACCTACTTCGAGGAGTCTTTCATACACATGAACAATATTTATGTTTACATCATAAGTAGCATTAGACAAAGATTCAAACTCATATTCATGTGAGTCAGTACTTGATGTGGGAATTTCATTAGCAACATCATTAGACTCATTATTATCCCTTGTGGCATTAATAGCTTGTTGAAGTTGTTCTTGTTCAAAATAATTTTGAAAATGTGGTGGCCTATATCGTTCACCTTGAAAATTAGGATCATCATTTAGTGTTGCTTTCCATTCCTCATATGTGAATTTGTACACTGAAGAAGTTTTATTAGAATCATTATCAATATCAATATCTATCTCTATCATATGAATAGGTATGATAGGCTCATCAGGTTCGGTAAAGAGTGCCGCAAGATCTAGAGGAATAGGATATGGAAATGTATCTTCATCAAAGTTGACCTCTAGATTCACTTCTAGAGTGGCATCTTCAATTTCTTGTTTAGGTTCAGGTTTAGGCTCAGGAGCTGACACAAATTTCTTGGTCCCCAAATTAAAGGGAGTCTTTTTAAAGCCTAAGCCACTAGTATCTTTTGTGCGGTGGCCCATAGCTTCAATGGGTTTTAGTAGGCCATTACTATTTTTTCCTATAGGACCACTCCCCTTATAACTGAAGTGCTTCATGATCTTGAAGGCTTCACTATATGGTTCTTGCTCTAAATCTAGAGGTGGAGTGGTTATTTTAGCTGTTTATTTTCCTTTATAGATCCATGCTCTGATAGCTCTTTCTTCATCCTCATCTTCTAAAGGCATAGAGGCCCTTACAAAGGCACCATCATAAACTATTTGAGGAGGAGCATTATAAAAAAAATTTTCCTAAGAAGGTCTCCCATAAGAGTGTGGAGACAGAGGTAGAGCAGCTAGTGATAGCATAGGTTCGATTTAGTTTTCTCCCATGCCTGCATCCTTAAGTGTCAAAGTTTTTTCCATTTCTTTCAGCTTAGCATCCTAAAACTCAGTGGATTCTCTATTTGTTGGAACAAAGCTATCTATGGTTTGCGCAAGAGTGTTGCAAGAGAAATTGGTTTTTGTAGGTACAGTGACTTCCACCCCATGGAATGGGAACATAATGCATTGATGATACATGGATGGAACAACATGCATCTCATGAATCCAAGGCCTACCCAACAAGATATTGTAGGCAAGAGGAATATTGAGCACTTGGAAAGTAACATCTCTCTCAATAGGACCTACATGGATAGGTAGCACAACTAAGCCTTGGGACTTGCATTCTTCCTCATCATAAGCTTTGATGGTAATCTTTTTGTGAGGATCCATACAATTCTCATCATAACCTAGCTGAGTGAGAATTTTAGTGGAACAAATATTAAGACTAGAACCATTGTCTATGATCACTTGGTGGCTGTGCTTAGGACCTATCATGACCTCTATATGAAAGGGAGTGTTATGCGGGTGACTCAAAGAGTGATCATATTCTTCAGAGAAGGATAGATAGTGAGGCGAAGTCAAATAACCCACCATAGATTGGAATCGGTTGAGATCAAGATCCTTGGGAACATTTTCCTTAGCAAGTGCCTTATCCAAAATCTACCTGTGAGCAGGCAAGATCTTCAACAACTCAAAAATGGTAATCCAAGCATTGGTTCACTGGAGTTGATCTAAGATGCTATAACTAGCCGAGCTAGCTGTAGGAATAGATTTCATGTTCTTGTTGGTAGGACCAACAATAGTCTTATCCTTAATTTTCTTCAAATTGGATGTGGGACTATCAGGTCTCTTATCCACTATTTGTTTTGGAGCAGACGTAGAAGTATTGAGACCTTTCAAAACAACTCTTCCTTGTGATCGAGTGACAACATTAGCACAGTCTTGAGATTGTTTAGATTCAGATGAATGAGATGCAGAACTACACAAGATAAAAGGAGTCTTAGATTTGGGAGCATCGCCACTCCCTTTAGAAGTGATCATGTCATAGTACTCTATCTTGACATGTTCGATCATACTAATAACATTGTCATTATTAGTGTATGTGTAATTGACTTTAGCATTGGTATTGTTGGCATTTGAAGACTCACCCTTCTCATGAGGAG
The DNA here is from genome assembly GCA_027943335.1 of Chamaecyparis obtusa. Lineage (NCBI taxonomy): Eukaryota > Viridiplantae > Streptophyta > Pinopsida > Cupressales > Cupressaceae > Chamaecyparis > Chamaecyparis obtusa. Next base: position 17,143 of record BSBK01007395.1, read on the forward strand.
GGAAGGGATCCTTAAAAGCTTGATGGTCTGAATTCTTATTATGGTTCTCCACAAGGATGTCACCATTTTCAATGAGATCTTGAACTTTATGCTTTAGTTGGAGACAAGTAGAAGTCTTATGACTAATGTTCTGGTGATAGTCATAGTAAGCATTATCATTCCACCAGTGAGGTCGTGATTGTGGGTCATAAGTATGCTTTTCCAAAGGAGTAAGAACCTAATTCTCTATAAGAGTTTTATAGACCACACCAAGAGGCTCTCCCAAAGAGGTGAAATCACACTTGGGTTGAGAGGCCCAAGGTTTTTTCCTAGCAAATCTTGAAGTTTGTTGATTATCTGTTGTGGTCTTTTCAACAACCTTAGCCACTTGTATAGTGGAAGTAAGATTAAAAGTAGGATTTGAAGGCTTCACAGTAACATTATCCACCACTCCATCATTTACTACATCTTTGTTCTTATTGGTAGTCTTTCCTTTATCCTTGTGTGTGGAGAATCCTTGTTTATTGTCCTTATTCAAATTTAATTCTCCCTTCTTGATCATAAAGACCTCAATTCGCACTGCTTGTTTGATCATACTATCAAAAGTAAGAGGACCTTGCAATTGCACTAGGTAATTGAAGTCTAGAAAAAGATTGTCCAAGAAAATGTCAAGTCTTTCAGACTCTGGTAGCTTCTAAGGACACTTCATACATTATTGTCTCCACCTTTGGAAGAATGTTAGGAAAGATTCTCCTGATCACTATTTTAAGTTGCAAAGATCCTAGATGTTGACCAGATGCTGAATATTATGCGAGTAGTGTTGGAGAAAAAGATTAGCCATTTCGTCAAAATTTTTAATGCCAGTGGGAAATCTAGAGAACCATTCCATAGCTGGTCCACCCAAACTATGAGGAAACAAGCGCATAAGATATGTTTGATCGTGCATAAATTCCATAGACAATGCACCAAACTCCCTTAAGTGATCTTGGGGATCGGTTGCACCCAAGTATTTGTCATATTTAGGGAGTTCCACACCTCTAGGAAAAGGTGGCATATGAAGACTTCTATCAAAAGGGAAAGGACAAATACTTTTCATCATAAATTGTTGAGTGGGTTTGTCTTTATTCCTCACAAGTTGACTAATCTGATCTTGCATTTCTCAGACCATCTTTTGCAACTTTGCAGTCTCATTTTCTTCTTCCTTAGCTATGAGTGTTTCAACTTGATAGTCTCGGGGTAACTTGGCACCTTATTTAGCTAGCTCAAGGAAGTACTTTTCCTTCTCCTCTAGGAGAAGGATCTCCATCATTTTAATTAAACCCTTATTATCTTTGGTAGCATCTATATCCTATTGAGTTATCACTTCATTTTCATTCCCAAGAATCTCATAAATACTCAGGATCTTATCTTGTTTCTAATCATCTTGGTTTTGATTGAATGGAGGAGGATGATAGAAATAGGTGGGTTATCGATCACCTTGAGGTTTTCTTCAAGATTAATCATCATTGTGGAACTGATTTTGGTCATGTTGAGATTGACCATGAGGTTTCTCATTCCGAGGTTGAGCATAACGTGGGTCATTAGAGGATTGACCATGATATTAATTGTTTTGAGATTGATCAAAGGTTTGACTATACTTGCCCAATTGGAAGTCAAATGGATCTCCCATCTTGCTATAGGCTTGTGTAGTACATAAATTCTTAGTGAAATGATATGTCTAGTGCTTAAAGGGTGTGGCCACAGTAACCTTTGGTGAGTGAATAGGATCAAAAGATTTAACAAATTCAGGTGAGAAGATATCATCAATAGTATCACTAGGTTCAATGATAGAACTATTCTCAGTAGGATCAACAAGTATGATAATAGGATTAGTCCGAGGAAGAGGTCTTCCAAAGTTGTGAAACAATGAGTTCACTTGGAAGAATGAGTTGTCTTGGTCTTGAAATGAAAAACTAGGTTGCACTTCAAACAATGGATTAAAACACTCTTGAAACACTGGAGGTGATGGTTAAGATGGACTATCTTTCGAAGTATTCAATGAGGAAATTGAGGATATCTCACAAAGTTCAAATTTTGCAATAGATTCAGGAGGATCTATTTCTTGATTAGGAGGTTCACTTCTACCTTGATCAGGATTCTGAATGGGATAAGTCTTGCCACTTCTAGTCATGACAATCATAGATGAAGATGAAACAAGAGAGGACTCAAGATAATGCTAGAATCTATCTCAAAGAACAATGCAAAGGAGATAAAGGATAGAACAACCAAGATGCAAGATGGACCTGGTACGAATCATCAAAAAGAGGTGGCTAGAATAGCTGAGATAAGACTATCGCAACACAAGATACAAAAGGAATAAAGAGATAAGGTAAAACAATGAGAGATGACACAAGTCAAAGCAAAGATCGATCAATTCCTAACTCAAAACAACCAGTTTCTAATAGTGAACGATATGAAAGTAGAAAAATAGACCTCAAACAAAAAGAAGATCAGATAAAAGTCAAACAATCAATGGAAAACAAGTCTCTATTTTTGAAAAATGGGCTACAGTCTCACAGGAGAGAGTACCAGGCCACGTGAGAGAACACCAACCTTCATGCAAGAGAAAAAAGTCTTGTGTGAGAAAGTTCTCTGAAGAGTGAAACTTCACGTGGGAAAAGTGCAAAATTTGACAATTTGATACAATTTTTGAGGTTAAAATTGAATTTTGAGGTAAAGCTTGAATTGATGTCTGATAGAAAATCTAGTTTCTTGACAAGTTTGAAGAACAATTTAATCAACAATCTTATTTTAGGATTTCAAGCATTTGTTTAAAGACACAAAGGTTCAAATCAAGTAGTTGTGATATAAGAAGTAGTCATTAATAGACCTATCAAGGAAAAAGCAACTTGATAGCATCAGGGGAGTCTATGTTTGATAATGATTGGACAATGTTTAAGACTTGATAACAAACACATAGCTTAGTCCTACAAAAAAAATGGTGAGAAGACAAAACCTTTTCCCCATTACTTATGCGCATACATGCACCTCACACAGCCATGTCACCCCCTAGAGGGTGCCTATGTTTTCACTATTTCCAAGGACTCAATAGTGTATGTTCAAAGGTTACCCTTGTAGTAGGGGCCAGTGTCAGAACCACCTTCAAGCATCCAAGTGTATGCCTATGATGGGAATCTATGGGAGAGATTCTTCCCCCTCCCTGGGCAAAGATTATGACTCCTTTTGGAGGTGAAATATGTAGGCCACTAGCTAAGGAAAGTTTTTAATAGGCTTCCATTCATGCTAACCTTTAGTGCCCCTAATACAAGGTTGAGGCCTTGCAGCCACACCAACACCCGAAAGTCATACACCCCCGCAAGCAGGGCTAGGAGCAGTGCCGCTTAGTATAACAGACAGAGCCTTCTCAAGATGATAGTCAAAGTCTTGAGAAGGAAGCTAACATGGTTTTGGAGTCTTTAGACTAAACAAAATGTTCTTTATTAGAGTGAGGCGGAGTCACTGGTGGTAGGTGCATACTCACTTGGGTCATTCCCGGAGGTTCAACTTCCGACAGGCCCTCTAAAGGTGACACAACTTGGCTTATATCCGAGGGTTTGATTTTTTGTTTCTCTCAAAGAGAGAAGAGCATACTTCTCTACCTCATCACTTCACCCAAACACATCAAGAAGATTCATCACTGAGTTAGCTTCACTCTACCACATCTACAAGCTTTTGGGTTTTTGTTTCTCTCAAAGAGAGAAGAGTGTAATCCCCTGGCTAATAGAAGCATAAAAATTCACTACCTTTCTCCGCTTCCCCAAGAATTTTTCATATTAGTAAGATCATTAGGATTTTGGGTTCATTCATGGTCATCACCTCCATGGAATGAAGGGCCAAATTCCCTACTCACTATCAAAATCCTCAAGAAATTTTAACGGAGCCCTATTTAGACGATGTGAATGAAAGCAAGAAACAAACACAACATTTTAGCAAGTCTTCAACTATCATCCTACAATCAAACCATTAGCATATTTTATGTTCTTGGTCAAACGTCCTGTAGAAAAATGTTACGCTGTGAAAATAAGAGAGAACTAATAAACAATAGCAAATAGGAAACTGTCAAAAATTTGAAATAGGAAAAGACAGAAATTGAAAATTTTAAAACACTGTATCAAAATCTCGCACGAGGAAGTACTCCATAGCACATGAGAAATTACATGGTACCATGCGAGGATGCATCGACTCACATGAGAGAGTGCTACAAGGAGAAAAAAAATTCATGACACTCTTTGGATTCTCGCATGAGAATCCATACACAGACAGTACAGACGCATGACAAAGCTTAAATTTCTGGTTAGAAAAAATGAGAATGAGGCCAGAAATTAATCTTTCTGCCCCATAGTGGGTGCCAAAATGTATATACTCGAATGTGGACCTCTAATCCAACTACACATGCAACATGGTCATTACTCACATGATTGAATTACAAGAGAGAGTATGAATTACTCAATCTAAAATCTGTGTTGAAGTGACCTATTGCCTCCTATGTAGATGGGGTGTTTAATTACTCTCAGATTGGAGAGCCAACAACCATAAGACCGATTCTACAATGGAGGATTTTCAAAAGCTATAATGATAAGAAAAACTTAAATTAAACTAGAATGGGTGCAATTTAATCTAAGATGCTTTGAAAGAAATATGATATTAATCTAGATAGCTTGGAAAGAGAATATTAAGTACAGATTATTCTAAAGAACTTGAAATAAAGATGATATTAAGCTAAGAGAAATTAAGCAAACTAAATATATGAATATGCAATATTAAAATAAATGAAAATTATAATAAAATTTAATTAAAAGCTTTTAAATTGAGACACAAAAATACTATCATTCCATTACTCTCAAAAATTGCCTCCTTTGAATGAAGAAATGAGGTTCATTAAATAGACAAGCCTGAGGAAGAGAATGAAGGGGTTCTTGATTTGAAACTCTTGACCCTTCATTCCTATTTGAGACAAAAATGCATAAATTACTTATTAAAAGAAAGGAAAATGCCACACAGGGTGACCTTTCAAATATTATGAATCATTAAATCAAAAATGAGTTTCCATTCAAACAACAAGTATTAATTCCTTTTTATGTATATTAGCCAAATGGGGTGGGTTTAATTTAATTCCAAGCACTTAGGACTTTAGGATTAAATTAATTTATCATAGGGGTAATTTAGCTAATAAAAGTCAAAGACTTTAGGAATTAATTTTAATATTTGATTAATGCAAATTAGGGTCTTTGCAATTGACATCAAGTCAAATTAAGTCAGGTAGGAGAGAGAAAATTGCCTAGGGAACTAGCACTTTGGAGATGTAAAATTGATGAAAATGCACCAAAATTAATTGAATATATTAGGTGCCAATTTTAGGGTATTACAATACTCAGGAGGAACAGTAAGGTCAATGGTTTCCTTGGGTGCAGAAGGGGTAACATCAATTTTACCTTTCTGAATATCAGACTTTTCTATCTTCACCTTCTTCAACTTAGGATCTTCATATTTAGTCTTTGTTGTTATTGTGCTATCAATTTCCAAAGTAATCTTTTGTTCCCTTACTTTATCTAGGTCTTCTTGAGACACTCCATAAATTCTCAAGATCTTTGAGGTGACTTTGGCAACCTTTCTTTTAGTTGCTCCATTGTTCAAGACTACATCAACTTCCCTTGTTTTCTCTACATAGTTTCCCCATCTTGGCTCATTAGGGTCTTTAGGGGCTGAAAGCAATACTTGTGCATATTCTTCTATAATAGGCTCTTCTACTTCATATCCTAGTGGATGAATCCACTTTATTCTTGGTTCAACTACCTCCATGCATTTTTTGTCAGTGTCAACCATGAAGCAAATAGTATCCTTGTATTTCTCAACAATGTTCTCTGGTATCCTATACCTCATCTAGATTTTAATCTTGAATGTCTTCAAATCTAGTGTTATGTACTCCTACAAAGTGCTCTTAGTACATGCCTTGAGAGATATCTATGGCATTATGGGAATGGATTTTTCTAGATACAAATCGGATACATTTCCAACAATATGGAAGTACATATATATGATCAAAGATCCAAATCTGAATATCTTGGTCTTATCATGCTCGATTTCCTTAATGTTATCAATTAGTTGTGCACATAGGATCTCACACAAGATAAACTCTCCATTTTATTTTAAAAGTCTTATGGAAGCAAGAATTGTGGCTGCAAACACATTGTTCACCCTGCTGGTGTGTTGGAACTTGTAACCTAGTATCATGGACATCAATTTGATGTCATCTTGCTCAATAGGGTCAATGGTCATTTCATGCCTATCACTTCTTGACTTGAAGGTTTTCTCAAAAAGCTTCCTTACATCCTTTCCTATTGGAAGAACAATGCCTATCTTAGATAGGCCTATCATATCATGAATTGGGTCACTAGTAATTCTGACTAATACTTCACCTATCCAAAATAGGTCATCATAATTTTTTCACAATAGAATCTTGATCCATTCTAATTCATAGAACTCATATGTCGTAGCATACTCCACTATAGGGTGATTATTCCATCACGCATGCTCATCCATGAAGGTTTTGTTTGGTTTCAACATAGTCTCCATATGCACTCATAATTTGTCCAATCCTAATAGTTCCTTCTTATAGTAAATGTATGCCCTAATGTCCTCGATATGCATAACACCCATAGGCGTGCGGGAGAATGCCCCTTCTAGGTCATCAAGTGTTAATTTAAATAGATTCCTCTTAAACACATATCTTTTCTTCTCCACAACATCAAATACTATAGGAGTAGCCATCACTTACTTGGATATCACTTTTCAAATGATCTTGAAGACTTCTTGAATCAGCGTGACGAACTAGGCTTTCTGCAACTGATCAAATGCACAACAAATCACTTGATGAATAAAACTACAATCCTTCTCAATAAAATGCTACAACTCTTCTTCTCTCTAATCAATCTCAATTTGAATGCAATGAGAGATCTTCAAACTTCTGTGTAGTTTAAAGTAGAAAATCTACCATTAATGCTTGCCGTGTAAACCAGGCTATCACTTAAATTTTTCTCTTTCATTTTGGAAACAATCAGCTAGTGTGCTCTTGCACATAAGTTCTACTAGTCTCCAAAAGCTTAAGTCCAAAGGCGCATACTCTGAGAGTGAGTATACCAACCACACAGGGGGATAGAGCTAAATTAGCTCCCCAATGACCTTGAAGGCCATTTATCTAGATGTAGAGGGTGTGTCCACTGTGGATGCATCCAATACATACTCATCAACCTTGTCCTTCTTTTCTTCTGACCAAATTAAGCTCATATCCTTTGAAGCTTTCACAAAATTGACTTTGCCTTTGGGATCCAAAACTAGTTCTTTGGGCTTTTTAGGGCTTTCCTGACCTTGTGTCCTTGATCTGCAAAACTTTGAGATGTGTCAAACCTTGTTACAAGAGTGAAAAATGACTCGAGGCCTTATATTCCTAGGTGCATTGACACGAGTCACCATTTTACATTGTCTAGCTGAGTGACCATTATAGTTACATATCTGACATGTAACATTTTGAGAACTCACATTTGACTGATTTTGATCTTTTTGATTATAATGAGTCCTATTCTTTTGACTTTTCCTACAATTCATAGCTCTATGACCAAATTTATTGCATGAATAACAGTAACCACTGAAAGTTCTTACCTCTGTACACTTCCTTGCTATGTGTCCATGCTTGTTACATGCATAACAAGTGTGATCTACTGGCTTGCGCTCATTATTAGGTGGTTCAATATGATTCTTAGTCTGAATTCTATTCTCCTTAGTATCTGAGGTTCCTTCTGGTGCTTTCATTCTTTCTTGCATGTTGTCAATTTAATTTTATGCTTCATTGTATCCAATGCAGCTAGTGTCTCCTTTAGCTCTTCTTGCATACAACTAAGATTCTATCAAATCATAAATGGTGTGAAATTTATCAATGCAATTCTTTGCTTCCTTTAATTCAGATTCCAAGCTTTCTTTGTTAACATCTTTAGCTCCAAGATTTCTATTTTTGCTTGCCTCAATTCTTCATTCAGTTGAAGGTTCTCTTTGATCTGTTCATCGTAGACTTCTTGATTGTTAATCAACTTATGATCAAATTCTTCAAGCTGTTATTTTAAGGATGCATTTTATTCATTCAAGTTCTTGACCATTATCCCTAGATCACTGGTAGATCATTCTTTCAAATCCTTTCTTAGCCTTTTGATGACTAATTGAGCATGACTGAGTTTTTCTTTTAGTTCTTCAATTTCTCTTTCAGATTTGTCCAGGTCTTCAAGAGAAGCTTCAAGATTTCTTTTCAGATGTTTCATTTCTTCTTTTTCCATGATCTCCTCAAGTGGTTAAACTTATTTTTTGAGGACCAGATCTTTGATACCAATTTTTAGGAATGGGAACACTGAGAGGGGGGCTTAATTAGTGTTCACTATCTTTTATTTTTTATCTTAATCTTTAAACTAGACTTACATACTTAAGAGCTGAAATGAACATCCACATAAACATGAAATATGAAATCAACACATAAAACCAATATGGTTATGGGGAAACCCAAATAGGTAAAAACCCCAGTGGGAATTGACACCCACTAATATTTTGTACTAGTGTTTTATGATCCTTGTTAGAAGATCTTTAACCCTATTAGGAGTTGCTTTACAATGTATTAAGTATAGTGGACCTTGTCAAGGGTCAGATCCTGTTAGGATTCTTTTACAATAAACCCTCTTAGGGGTGTGGATGCACCATCCTAGAGCTCACTACTCAAGTGGTGAAGGCTACAACCTTATGATCTCAGATACACACTATATCTGCTAGATGAACTATCATTGTGACACTACTTGTCAAATCAATTTCTTTGATGCACTGGTGCTTTAACCTCTTGCAAAGCTCTAATACATCTTATGGTCTCTTCACACTCTTTTTCTCTGCTTATCACAAATCTATTTCAACTTTCATGCTAATTAATATGGGTGGATCTCATATTTATATGTGCATACAAAATAAATAACTAGGTCACCCCTTTAACTAATTAAATACAATGCTTATAATTGAATTAGCTCAAGCCTGTTCACAAAAAAACATATTTACATGTTAGAAACCTAATTACAATAGGCATATAGCCTTTACAACATTAGAATATAACCGCAAATCAAAATGCTAATAGTTGGTTGCTTAATTTGTTCTTCTCTATCACACACTGGCTATGTAACTTCAACTGTTGTAACTTTGTCATACTTGGATATCTGATCATGCACTCATAGAATAAGCATGAATATAGTTTGACCAAATTATCTTCTAGGGTGTACACCATAAGTCGGTCATATGCACGTGCATTGATTCTCTGAGCTTTAGGTACTCTGTACATTGTCCAATCTTCAACACTTAACTGATTTTTGATCTTCACATCAAGTACACTGACTCCAAACTACTATATGACTTTGTTTCCATAATGACAACACTATACTAAGTCATATACGCCACTATGGCCAACTTGCCAACAATATTCCCCCTTTCTATTTTTTTTATACTTAGCTTCTTATGAAAGGCATCCAGTGTTGCTTGTTTGGAGATCTCAGTTGTTTTACTCCTTTGGGATTCCTTATTATGTGGAACCTTGCTTTCAGTTATCTTCAGTTTGTTATAGGTGTACGCTAAGTCAGTAGGAATAGTAACCTCAAATCTATTGAGAGGAAATTTGATGCATTGGTGGTATTCTAAAGGTACTTCATGTATTTCACGAATTCACGAGTGACCTAGAGGTATGTTTTACATGAGTGGATAGTCTAGGACTTGACAAATAACATCTTGTTGCACAGTATCTACTTGGATGGGAAAGACCACCATAGCTTTAGAAGAGTGTTCCACTTCATCATATGCTTTTATTATGATCTTTCATCTAGGATCAATAGCATGATTTGAGAAACCAAGAGCCTTAACCAATTTCAACATGTAGATATTGAAATCTACACCTCCATCTATCAAAATGTTTTTTACACTATTCTTATGTATGAGGAATTCTATATGGAGAGGATGGTTGTGAGGATTATGAAAAGATATATCATCTTCCTTCGAAAAGGTTAGATAATGTGGAGAAGCAAGATGAATGACGATGGACTAGAAATTTTCTATGTTTAGGTCCTTAGAAACATTATCCACTAAGAGGTTTTGATCAAGGATCTCCCAATGTCCAGGAGAGATTTAAAGAAATTCAAGAATTGATATCTAAACTAACATGCATTGAAACTGATTGACTAGATTATATTCGCACGCTACATACAAGTTATTTATTTTAGACCCTTGGGTTGTTTCTTGTTTAGAAGATGAGGTAGAACCTAATCTTCTCAAAGAGACCTTATTTTGAGAGCAAGTAATTACATTAGAAGTTTCAACCTGACTCTTTCTCTTGATCTTGATGAAAATTTCTATTCATGGTATCACACCTTTACTCGGATCCCAATTTATCAAAAAGATTTTATGGCCACCAATGAAAGAAAAAGTAATTAAAGAGTCCAAATTCTCCTTTGGAAGAAGCCTCACAACCTATATTTTATCTTGGTCATAATCGTATCCAATCAATAAAAAACTCATAAGGACAAGAGATGTATTATTTAATGAGAAGATATTTTCTCATTCTAAAGATGAAACTCCTATCAGAGAATATATTCCCCTATTTGAGATGATAGAAAATGGAATTAAAAATTCTGCCATCTACTCTTAGTTTACTCCCACTTCAAATTCTCCCATCTCTATTCTATCTACTATGCCTCAACTATCACAAAGTTTAGCATCAGGAATCTTGGCTTCAAACTAGAATCCATATGGTGGAAATCAAATTGTTTCCCCACATGGCTTTGACTCTACCGAAGTCTATTCCCATGCACCCCCTACTCATGACATGTTGGAGAACATTGATCGTAGGGAACATGGTACACAACAGTCTAAAGAAACATGACATGAAGACACTATGGTTGGGAGTCACGATCTTGACTCAGCTGCAGACCATTTCTCTTGGCCTCCTATGGAAAATCATAGGGATGAAGACTCCTTTCCATCTCATGGATGACCTCATCCAATTCAAGGTAATCCTCAGCTAATTCTTGATAAAGAGAATATTCATGGCAGTCATGTTTCTTTGACTCCACACACATCTAACTTTGCTAGCAGGGAGAATACTCATGGCTCAAAAGTGAGCAGTCATAGTGGGGAGCAACACATTTTAAATGTAGTCTCTCCACCATGTGAAAATTGGCCGCACTCCTCACCCATGACCACTCACTTGGGTGAACAAATTGTGTCCCCTCTCCATCACGGGAGAGCTATTAGTAAAGGGATCAGTTTGTGTGAGGAGTTTGAAGATTTTTCACACAGCCAATGTGAGGAGTTTTCCAGCATTCACACATCACCTGTAGTGCTTGGGGAATCTTCAAATAGTGGTCTTTCACCATAGCCAAACAAAAATTCATTGGAGGATCATCTGCATTCACAAAAAGCTTCACAAAATTTGGGGAGTAATAAATGGAATGAAACAGAGGCATGAAATTAAACATTTAATTGGAAGATCTACAATCTCCCGCTCTCCATTTGAGTTACTTCAAGATCAAACAGAAAGTATAGAACCAAGGAGATTCACTAGACAAAGGAAAATACCAGCAAAATACTCATATTATGAGTTATTATTCACTAAAGAAGCAGAGCCTTCAATTCTTGTTTCAAAATTTTTAGAACCATCTACATTTAATGATGCTCTCAAAGATGTCAACAGTGATAAATGGAAAACAATGATACATGAGGAGATGGATTCTCTACTTAAAAATTATACTTGGGACTTCATCTCTCTACTGCCAAATGAAAGACCACTTAGGAACAAGTGGGTATACCAGCTAAAAGAAGAAGATGAAGGCAAAAAATGCTTCAAGGCCATATTGGTGGTAAAGGGATTTGATGAAGAAAAGGGGATAGATTTTAATGAGATCTTCTCACTGGTTGTCAAAATGACAACTATTCAAACAATATTGGGATTAGCAGTAGCGTGGGATCTTGAGTAGGAATAGCTTGATGTGAAGACCGCATTCCTACACGGTGATGTAGAAGAAGAGTTATATATGGAGCAGCCTCAAGGATTCATTAAGAAGGGATAGGAGCATCTTTATTGCAAGCTAAATCATAGTTTGTATGGCCTCAAGAAAGATCCAAGGCAATGGTATATAAAATTTGATCACTTCATGGCTGAAAACAATTTCACAAGATGTGAATTAGACCCATGTGTCTACTTCAAGAAACTTCCTAATGGTGACTTTGTCATTCTCCTTATTTATGTCGATGACATGTTAGTGGCTGGCACAAACAAAAGAATAGTTAATGAGTTAAATGAGAAATTGGCAAGAAAGTTTGACGTGAAGGACTTAGGGGCAGCCAAGAAGATTCTTGGCATGATAATCACAAGAGACAAGAAAAAGAAGAAGAAATTATGTTATCTCAAAAATAATACATTGATAAAGTTGGTGAGAGGTTTGGCATGGTTGATGTTAAAGTTTATCTCTTCCTCTTGCTGGTCATTTCTTCTTAAGTTTTAAATTATGTCCAAAAATACAAGAAGAAAAGGACTTCATGGATAAGATTCCTTATAAATCTACATTTGGAAGCATTATGTATGCAATGGTTTCTACTCACCCTGACATTGCTTATGCAGTGGGAGTTGTGACAAGATTCATGAGCAATCGTGGGAAGGCACATTGGGAAGCAGTTAAGTGGATACTAGGTATCTAAAAGGAACTTCAAATTATGCATTATGCTTTGGAGAAAATAAGGTTTAGCTGCAAGGTTACACTAATTCTGATCATGCCAGAGACTTGGATAAATGAAGATCTACCACTGGATATACCTTCATGTTTGCTGGAGCTGCCATAAGCTGGGCTTCAAGGTTATAGCATTACATTGCTCTTTCTTCAGCTGAGGCTAAATACTTGGCTCTTTCCAAAGGTGCAAGGGAAATGATTTGGCTTCAGCGATTGCTTGGTGAGTTGAAAGTTCATCAAAATGAATATAAACTATTTTGTGATAGCCACAACACTATCTTCATGGCTCATAATCACTCATCACAACATCACTCTAAGCACATTGATGCACATGCTCACTTTGTTCATCATGTAGTTGAAGAAGGAAAGCTGGAAGTTGTGAAGATTGATACCAAGATCAATCTGGTAGATATATTCACAAAGGTTGTTGCCAAAGAGAAGTTTGAATGTGGAAGGACTTCTCTTGAGCTTGTGAAGAAACAATAAGTCAACATTTAAGAATGGTATTCCATGATTAGTTGCAGCATGGTTGTCCTTCAGGTGATAGTTTGTTGAGAAGTGAAGGCCAACAGTCATAATTTTTATTTTTCCTTTTATTATAACTCTTCAATTCAAAGACTCTTCATTATGTAATAATCCTGGAGCCTTTATATATGCTGCTCCTGATCATTTTTAATCAATCTTTTCCAAATTAATACAATACTCTGCAGTCTGGATGTAGCCACAATTTGTGGTGAACCAGGATAAATCTGGTGTTGTGTATTTGTTAATTGCATTGTGTGTCTATTGTTTACATTTCTTGCTTTCAATTCATTTCACATATTAGTTGATTTTTCAGGAAATAGAAATGCTTTCTCAATATTTTTAATCCTTACCTTATTAAATTTAATATTTTTAAAAATAGAAATTTTTTCTTATAACTGATTAAGGTTTTTTTTAATAATTTCATAATAGAAACTAATATTTACAAAGTAAGATTTTAAACAATTTTATTAGATTGTAAGATAGTAAATATTTATAAATTTATCTCTTCTCTATAATTCCATAACAAAAAGTAATATTTATGAAATAAAGAAATTTTGAATAAATTGTTCTATAGCAAAAAATTATAGAAATATCTCATTTTATAACTAGTTATAATAGATCATAATGTCAAAATAAATAGAAAAATCTTAATATATGAATTTTATCAATATGTTTTTTGAGAAAATGTAGACAGGACCATGAGGTGCTTTAATTATCTCAATAGGATGAAAGGTGATGGAAGGTTGAGATGGAAGTTTAGGTTTGACTTTCTAGTGAGGTTAACAACATGATTAGCTACATTTTCTTATTATAGACTACTTTTAACAAAAAGTTGTATATTTATTTTAAGATAAAAACTTATCAAACCAGTCCAAATAAACAAACATAGTAGATAGCATCTCAATGAAGTCAAAAATATATAATCTAAACAACAACAATGTTTTAAATCTATAAAACTTGTAAAACTAGTGATTAGCTGTAAAAAAACTTTAAAAACCATAAAAGAAAACTCTGTCAAATTAAACAATATATATTTCATTCTACAATGAGCTCTTAGCATATATAATCTTAAAAGTATATGATCGATCTATACTTTATGAGTCTCTAGTGAAGAAATATTTTATGACTTTCCACTTAATGAGTGCATATTTGATGTGTGCATAAATATTCAAGTTTGATTGATCATATATTATTACCATTTAAAGCTTAACAATAGTTAGAGATGCACAGTAACAGCCCTTCTAATAAAACCCTGGAGGCCCAATGGTCGCTCAATCTCAGTCCACTTGATTGCTTCTCTTGTCTCACTTGGAAGTTCCAGCAAAAAAAAACATTCACCTTTACTCGGATCCCAATATATCAAAAAGATTTTATGGCCACCCACGAAGAAGCCCTAAAACCTACACTTTATTTTGGCCATAATCGTATTTAATCAATCCTCTATCAGACAATCAATGCAAGCGCCCAAATATGCTCAACAAATGCCAACTTTTCAATCTATTCTCCAAAGTCTTCAAAGTTTTTGTGAAGGAATCAGAAACTTGAAAAGTGGGTCCTGACGGATTGCTCATAACATAAAACTTGCCATTAGCAAAAGCACCGATAGAGCAGAACATGTATGTGTTCATGTCAGGGAGAATATCTCACTTGTCTTCCTCCACATTGTAAACTGAGGCAATGCAGACGGAGTTACCAAACTTGCATCCTCCACCCACATAAAACACACCCCCCGCCTCATCAGCTACGGAGTAAAATCCAATCACCCGTACTGGCATTTGGTTACCCTCCTCCCATTTGGAACAAGAAAAATCGAACAACCACGTACAACCTATTCATGTTGAACCATAAGTCCAATCTGCTATCAAAACCAATTTTTGTTTCACAAAATGACATGCAAAGATGGCATTAGTTTGGCCAGGAATGGGTGGTAGACTTTTGCACGACTTCTTCTCCAGGTTGTATACCATCACACCTCTGGAAATGTGAACTTTCTCATAGAGCATACAAATCTGTTGTTCTGAAATCTTCAATCTTTTTGTTCTTGGTAAAATAGGGGGCTCTTCATTATGGAATTCCAGCTTTTGCATACACATCTAAGGTTGTGATGAGAGTTTAACTGCACCCTCAGTAGACATTCCAACCCAAGTTCATCTGGAAGACAAGGAAATAATGATTCCATTATAATTTGTTGGAAATTAATCCCAACTACTCTATTTAATTCTACCGTATCATTTTCCTTTCACGCAACAGAACAATATTGAATGTTTTTAAGTTAAAATCTTTTCAAAGTCCTTTACTTCTCAGGTTGTTAAATCATTATTTAATTTTTTTTTGACTGGGCTCTCGTAGCTTCCTTATGAAGCTAAGTTTTTTTTGTTATGTTTTTTTAAGGAGTATGTAATGCTGGAAATAGACTGAATATTATGAATGAGAAATAGGGGTTTTAAAAATAAGTTTAGTTTAGAGCCCAAACTCTGTTAATATCTGTTGAATCTTATAATCTTGTTACAACAGCTCTTTTCTTTTTCTAGGTGTTTAAATTTATGTAAAAAATGTAGATTTTGTTTTCTCTGTTATGCTTTGCCTCTTTCTAGCACATGGTATCAGAGTTGAAGGTTGTTTAGTGGAGTGAAAGATTGTTTATGAGAGCTGAAGGTGAATCAAAGAAGATTTTAAGAAGATTGAATTTTTTATAAAGCAAAGGTATTTATAGCCAACAATGGCAAGTACGAGTTTGACAAATCCATAAATTCCACAGTTCAATGGGAAAATTTATGACTATTGGGCAATCACAATGAGGGCATTATTTTGTGCTCAAGATTTATGGGAGCTTATTGAAAATGGTTACACAGAACCAGTAGATGCAGCAGCATATAATGTAATGACTCAGGCTGAGAAAGATTTGTTAAAGGAAAATAAAAAGAAAGATTCGAAAGCCCTCTTCTTGATCTTTCAAGGTGTGAATGAAAGTATTTTTCCAAGAATTCAAGAAGCTACAAAGTCCAAGAAAGCATGGGACATTCTTCAAATAGCCTATCAAGGAATGGAAAAGGTAAAAATAGCTAAGCTACAAATGCTAAGAAGAGATTTTGAAACAATCTACATGAAAGAATCAGATATAATAGACACATTCTTCACCCAAATCATTGGTTTGGTAAATCAAATCAGATCACATGGTGACATTCTTGAAGAAAGGAGAGTTGTTGAAAAGATTTTAAGAAGTTTGCCTACAAGGTTTGAATCTATCGTGGTAGCCATAGAAGAGACAAAAAATCTCTCATAGTTTTAAGTTGATGAACTTCATGCATCACTCATTTCTCATGAGCATAGATTGAGTAGGTCAGCAACTTCAAATTTGGAGCATGCATTCAAGACACAAGTCTCAATCAACACTGGTAGAGGCAGAGGAAGAACAAATTTCAGAGGTAAAGGAAGAAATTCTTATAGAGGCGGAAGAAACACAAGTGGAAGGGGTAGTAACCCATCAAGCTCAAGTGGAAGAGGTAACAGCCAATACCCAAGTCAATACTCACCTCAAAATCAGTCTCAAAGCCACAGGTGTGACAAATCCTCAATCCAATGTCATTATTGCAAGAAATTTGGGCATTATTTGAATGAGTGTAGAAAGAAACAATATGATTTTAGACAACAAAATGCAAATTTCGTGACAGAAAATCAAAACCAAAAACTAGAATAGAACACCATGTTTTTGGCATGCAATGTTGCACAAGCAAGTGAAAAAGATGTATGATTTTTAGATTCAAGTTGTAGCAATCATATGACAGGGAATTTGGAAATGTTTTCAAGCTTAGATAAAAGTGTGAAATCTAATGTAACATTGGGCAATGACAATAAGGTAGAAGTCAAAGGAAAAGGGAATATCAATATTCTAACTAAAAAGGGGGAGAAGAAACATATGACTGATGTTTATTTTGTTCATGGTTTAAAACATAATCTAATGAGCATTGGGCAACTTGTTCAAAATGGTTATAGAGTATTTTTCAAAAATAGAGAGTGCACAATTTTAGATAAATTCCCAAGTAATCAGCTCATTACCAAGGTTCAAATGACCAATAATAGAATGTTTCCTCTAAAGATTATGTCAGATTTGAATCTGAAATATGCTCAAGCACAAGCTACAATGCATACGCAAGACAATAAAGTAGTTGCAGCTGACAAATAATCCTTCAAGCAGAAATAAAAGATGAGAATTGGTTGTGGCATCTAAGATTTGGGCATTTAAACTTTGCAACTTTAAATTTTCTTCATAAGAAAAGCATGGTCAATGGATTACCATTAATAGAGAAACCTAAAAGAGTATGTGAAGGGTGCATCTTAGGAAAGCAGCATCGAGAATCATTTCCAGCGGGTAAGTCAATGAGAGCTAAGGAACCTTTAGAAATTATTCACTCAGATTTGTGTGGCCCAATGCAAACACCCTCAATTGGTGAAAGATTCTATTTTTTGATATTCATTGATGACTATACAAGGAAAACATGGGTTTATTTTCTAAAGCATAAGAGTGAGGTGTTTGAATACTTTTGTCAATTCAAAGCTCTTGCTGAAAAATAGAGTGGTCATTACATCCAAGTATTGAGAATGGATAGAGGTGGTGAGTATATCTCAAATGATCTTTTAAGATTTTGCAAAGAGCATAGAATTAATAAGCAATTTACCACAAGATATACCCCTCAACAAAATGGCATAGCTAAATGGAAGAATAGGACAATAATGGAAATGGTTAGAAGTATGTTGAAAGCCAAACATTTGCCAAATGAGTATTGGGCTGAAGCCATATCATGTGCATCATATATTATGAATAGATGTCCAACAAAAAATGTCAAAAATATGATTCTTGAAGAAGCATGGAGTGGAAGAAAACATAGTCTTTCTCATATGAAAGTATTTGGATGTGTGGCATATGCACATGTGTCAGATGAAATGAGAAGGAAATTGGACAACAAGGGAGAAAAATGTATATTTGTGGGATACATTGATGAATCAAAAGTATACAAATTATACAATCCAATCAGCAAGAAGGTCATAATCAGCAGAGATGTGTAATTTGTAGAAGATGAAGCATGGGATGGAACTTTGGATAAAATAGTCAATATTTTAACCAATTTACCACAAGAAGAAAATAAAGAAATTATACCAGAAAATATCCCTCCAAATGTGACTCCTCCCACTCCTATACAAGGACAACAAAGTGTTCAAAGGACACCATCATCAAGTATGAGGACAGCCCCACACACACAAGCAAACACACCATCAAATGTGCAACACACACCATCTTCAATTGCAACTCTTGGTGCTGGTCCATCAAGTCCACAATGTACAAATTCAAGTGACATGTCAAATCCTACATTAGCAAGCTTAAGAAGACAAAAAATTAGAAGTTTAAGAGATATTTATGAGCAAGATGATAGAGAAAGTAGTAAAGATCTAAATTCTTTTTTTGCATTGTATTCACATGTTGATGATCCAATTCACTTTGAAGAAGCAATTAAAGAAGAAAAATGGATAAATGCAATGGATGAAGAAATTGATGCAATTAGAAGGAATGAAACATGGGAACTGGTTAGTCTTCCTCAAGGAAAAGAAGTTATTGGAGTAAAGTGGGTTTATAAAACAAAATTGAATGCAAATGGTGATGTGCAAAGACACAAGGCAAGACTCGTAGCAAAAGGTTACTCACAATAGCCTGGGGTAGACTACAATGAGACATTTGCACCAGTGGCTGATTTAGACACCGTGAGGACAACACTCACCATAGCAGCTCAAAACAAATGGGCAGTATATCAAATGGATGTGAAGTCAACTTTCTTGAATGGCATATTACAAGAAGAAGTCTATGTGGAGCAGCTACCTGGGTATGAAATTTTGGGTCATGAAAACAAAGTTTACAAGCCCCAAGAGTGTGGTATAGTAGAATTGACTCTTATTTTTTGCAAAATGGATTCAATAGGTGTAGTAGTGAGCCTACATTGTATACCAAGATGAATGAAAATGGTGAAATCTTAATTGTTTTTTTATATGTTGATGATTTAATTTTCACAGGTGATTTATCAATTGACATGTTTAAATCAGAAATGACAAAAACATTTGAGATGACTGATCTGGGTTTAATGAAGTTTTTTCTTGGCATTAAAGTAAATCAGAATGAAAAGGGCATTTTCATCTCTCAATCTAAGTATGCAAATGACATCTTGAAAAGGTTTAATATGATGAACTGCAAATCAGCTCCAACACCTATGGTCACAGGTTTGAAATTGAGTAAAGATGACAAAGGAGATGATGTAAATCCAACTTTTTATAAAAGACTTGTTGGCAACCTTATGTATATAACAGCCACAAGGCCAGACATAATGTTTTGTGTAAGTTTGATTTCAAGGTTCATGGAGACTCCAAAAGATTCACATTGGAAAGCAGGAAAAAGGATTTTAAGATATTTAAGTGGAACAAAGAATTATGGGATCCAATACACAAGTTCAAATGAATTCAAAATCATAGGATATACAGACAGTGATTGTGTTGGAAGTATTGATGATAGAAAAAGAACTTTTGGTTATATTTTTCATTTTGGATCAGGTATAGTATCATGGGCATCAAAGAAACAACCAATTGTTACTCTTTCATCTTCTGAATCAGAGTATGTAGTAGCGACAAGTGCATCATGTCAAGCTATTTGGATGAGAATATTTTTGAAAGATCTCAGACAAAAACAAGAAGCGACAAAGATCTATTGTGATAACAATTCAACCATAGCATTGTCAAAGAATCTAGTTTTTCACAAAATGAGTAAACATATAGACACGAGGTATCATTTCATCAGAGAGCTAATCAACAATGGAGAAATCTACTTGGAACATTGTAGGTCTGAAGATCAATTAGCAGACATCTTCAGTAAGGCACTGGGAAAAGATAGTTTTGTTTATCAAAGAGATCGATTGGGCATCAAAGAATGCAGCAGTTGTGATTAAGGGGGAGTGTTGGAAATTAATCCCAACTACTCTATTTAATTCTACAGTATCATTTTCCTTTCACACAACATAACAATATTGAATGTTTTTAAGTTAAAATCTTTTCAAAGTCCTTTACTTCTGCAAGCTGTTAAATCAGCATTTGATTTTTTTTTTACTAGGCTCTCGTAGCGTCCTTATGAAGCTAAGTTTTTTTTGTTATGTTATTTTTAGGAGTATGTAATGCTAGAAATAGATTGAATATTATGAATGAGAAATAGGGGTTTTAAAAATAAGTTCATTTTAGAGCCCAAGCTCTGTTAATATCTGTTGAATCTTATAATCTTGTTACATTAGCTCATTTCTTTTTCTGGGTGTTTAAATTTATGTAAAAAATGTAGATTTTGTTTTCTCTGTTACGCTCTGCCTCTTTCCTACATAATTCAACTGAAAATTTGCAAGTTTTTTTGCGGATTTTATAGGAAAGAATGATTTCATAGATGTTTTTTTTTTAATTTCAATTGGAACATTTCTTAATTTATAAGCAATTAATTTAATTATTATATTATAAGTTTGCCGACACATTTTTAGTATCTACGGTAGGCATAGAACTATAGGCATCCCCTAAATGTAAGTGGTTATTATTAATTATTTTTTTTAGCAAATCAGGTGGAAGAATTTTTTTTTATTTCAAATAATTTTATTTTGGCTAAAACAGAGTTTCAATTGTTTTAACAACACATATTTAGAAAATTAGTTTTTTTCTAATTTGATTGGTTAAAAATTAGTTGCCCGCACATTTTTAGTACTTGTTATTAGGTAGTATCATTATATTAATTGAAAGTGATATAATGATTAAAAAATTGATTTCAACCTTTTAGAATCTTTTTTTTTTTTTACAAATAAAAGTTGCATATCCTATATACATAATTTTTAGCTCTTCAGCCACTTTTTAAGTCAAAATTAAGCCAAATTTATACAATCCACTAGGTCATGTTATCTTACATGTTCAAAATATTATTACGGAAAAATATATTTAAGTATTTTAAATTACACAAAATTAATATAGTAAAGAAAAAATCAAACATAAAACTATATTATTAATAGTATATTAAATTCAAAGGCTTATGCCATTTATCTAATAAAGAAATAAAAATAATAATTTATTATATAAAATATAGTGATTTATGAATTTAAATTAAATAGTGAAAAATACACAGTATAAATAATAAATAATATTGTAGACACCTAAAAATCCTTTAGAAAATAAAGTATTTTTATTTTCAAAAAAATCTCTGATGACATCATCATTTGTTAATTAATTATTTATTTAATTTATTTATTTATTTTTATGTCATTAAATTCCTTTACCATAATTAAAAATATTTAATTAAGGAATCCCTCCCAAAAATGTTTAAATCTTATTTAAACATTATCTCCTTATTTATTAATTATTTAATTAATAAATTGACCAAAATTCTCAAAATAAATAATTTATTTATTTTTTGTCCAAAACTTGGCCAATTTCCTTAAGCCCAGTAACCTCTTCTAGAAAGTCTTTATCCTTGTCTCCCTAATCCTAATCCTAATCCTAATCCCCCCTAACCTTGTCACATTCCCTACACAAGGTTAGCCAACTCCTAAGCTTAACCCAAAGTCAAAATACTTCTAGAAACTTCTCTTACATGCATTAAATGCATTTAAAGCCTCCTTATCCCTCTTACATGCATTTATGATGCATTTAAGAAGCCCCTCACCCCTTTCTTACACCCTTTGAGCTTAGGCACATTTCCCAAATTGTGCACATCCCTCCCATCTTTCAACCCAATGACCTTGTGACACTTGTCACAAGGAGGTGGCCCTAAACTAGCACAATCCATGTGCTCCCCTTTGAATGAATCTTGGCCTCTCTTAAGGATTTTGATCCTGGCCACTCATTTCTAAGAGCAAAATACCCATTCACCTTTTATTTCAAGAAATGTTATAATGCTAGAATAGCTCTAAATCATTTAGCTTTCATACTAATTATTAGTTTTAATCATTTTCAAGCATTTTTAGCTCACATCTTAGCATAGAACTAATGGATTAACTTAGTGTAATTCTTGTTTATGCATCATTCTCACATCTATTTTGGGTTCTAAAATCTACTTAATCATACTAGTTGCATAAATCTTGATTTCTTGAAGCCTTAGGGGAAATTTTGGGTGTTCTACCCAATATTGTGCCATTTTTGGGGTGTTCATGAATCTCAATACATCTTAGCATGCATTAGAATATGCTCCAAGTGCTTAGAGAGCACACCCACATCTCCTAAGCAAGAGCAAATCAAACAGTGTTTGGGTGCACCTGTTTAAGCTCTATCTGAGGTGGCTTAGCTTAGATGTTTTTGTTTTGAATTGATATAATGTTAGATTAAAACCTAATGTTTTCTTGTCTTAGCCTTTCAAAATAGATACATATAGCCTTGCTCACATTCTAGCATGCCCGGTGGGACCCACTTCATGGGTTCTTTGCAAACATTCTGATGGATTTTGGAGTGTTTTCATATTTTTCAAGTTTATAGGTGGACGGAGCACTTTGAATTCTTCTTCCTCTTCTTGTCTTTATTCTTCTTCTATTCCATCTACTTCTTCTTCTTCTTCTTCTTCTTCTTGTAGGATCTTAGCCATTTTTTCTCAAAAAAATCCATAAGGAAGCAAAATCATACACACCTTGTTTTAGTGCTTAAAATGAACCCCCAAGTCATTCTTGAATGTGTTAAGGACTAAAATTTGCAAAAATTGTTCTAACAAACAAGAAAAATCAATCAAAACATTTTCATCCTTGCAACATCAAGGTTTTAGATGCATTCATGCAAAAATTAGGAATATTTCAAGTTTTGGGTACTTTAAAAAAAAAAAGAGAACCTCAAATTTCCATCTCATTTCTAAAAACATTCAAAATCAATCCTAAAAGTGCATGCAAAAGTTCCTAAAATCAATCCTAAAAAACTTTGTTTTTATTGAAAACTAACTTCATTTTGCAAAAATCTTGAATGCCTTCTTTTTCAAATTTCACACATCAAAGCTAAATTAGGAACTTGTCTTTTGGAGCTAAAAAATCAAAGCAAAGGTCAAAACAAATCTTGAATGAAATTAAAGGAATGAAGCTAAGTCCTAAGAGTCATTTTCATTTTGAAAATCAAACGCACTCTTGAATGCATTAAAAGAAAAAAATCTCTATTCCTTCCTTTTCAATTCAAGAAAATGCATAATCAAATCTTGAATGCCTTTAAGGATCAAAACAAAGCACTTCAAAATTCTTAAAACAACACGCCAATCTCAATCTTGAATGATCAAAGAAAGAACTTGTAATCACTCAAATCGCTTACTTTTGGGAGAAAGAACAACTCAAAATCTAAACACTTGTCTCTTCAGAAGTTTTCATTCAAACATCACTTAATCAATTTGGGAAAAAGAACAACTTGCTTGATGTGCATCTAGGAGCTTTCATTTTCTGTAAATCCTTGTTAAAGTAAGCAATGTAGAACATTTGAACTTGGACAAGTTCACTTATTTTACTTTTAGCGAGGCCTGTCCGGAGAGAAAAGCACTTCCTCTCTAGAGAACAACCTCAAACTGTTATCTCCCCCGGCCGGTATATAAATAAAGTGAAGGGAAAAAGTACTCACTTATATCTCCTAATCCATGGGCATTTTGTGCCAAATGCAAATGTCTAGGGATGGTAAATATTCCTCCCCCAGCATTGTTGGCTAGGCTCTTAAGTGAGTCACAAGTGGTCAGCATAACCAGGCATGGAGACTCCACAGAACTATTAAAAACTTGATAAAATAGAGGCTACCCTATCTACATCTAAAAGTACCAAAATCCTTGTGCAAGGACCGATTCCAAGGGGTTTACCAAGTCACCTAAAGATTACTCACAATTTGTATTCCCTTCTAGGGGGTACCAAGCTGTGGACAAGAGATTTTGATACTCACCATCCTTAGGTAGATCTGTTTGAAGTGCTTGACAGTCAATACTCTGTGAAAACATTATTGGAACATACACTTTCAAAGCTTTATCAGAGTCAGTTATCCTGTTTGTATCCCGCAAGGTTGCTTTGTCCCTTGTGGGGATTTCTTTTCCAGAAGTCTTGTTTATCTATCCTTTGCCATTGGAAAACATTGAATCAACCTACCAACTTGGTACTCAAAAAAAAATCTTGCAGAAATCAGATATCCAAGAAGCCTTTTGTCTCAAACCAAACTTATCAGAATTTCCCCGAGTTATGCCCAATTTGATCAAACATCTGAAAGCTAAGTTACCCAAATCCAAGGATTATCAAGAGAAGAAAGTTGCAAAAAGAAACCTTAATGGCCATCAATCCTCTATTCAAGCAACCCAAGAAGAAGAAAAATATGAAGAAAAGCTTGATAATATTGGCTATAATGCAAGAGTCAAACAGTTTGCCTACCGATTCTGAGTGAACCATCGCTACATCAACCTTGAAAGAGAAGATTAGCTAGATCCATCACATGTCCATTCTACCTTTAGATGTCAAAATCCTATCTCGGTAGTCCTTCATCCTAGTCTCATCCTAGTTTCATCCCTGCATCATCACCAAACCTTAGTTGCATTCTAGAAACCTTCTTAGTTGCATACACCATCATCTTCCTAGCAGCATCATAGATCATCCATTCTGGTTGCATTTACATCATCCTTTTAGAAAGCGCATTGTTCCATCATCCTTCACCATCTTTTCATCAACAATCCATAATCAAAATCCCATATCCTTGATCCAAATCTAGCATCCATCATCCAAATCAGAATCCACCATCCTTTGCACCAAATCCAGAGATCCAAATCCACAAGCACTTAGTGTTCAAAAACTTTGAGTTGTTTTCATCCCTTATCCTAAAATTAGAAATCATCCCCTTTTTGATAGAAAATTGTCTAAAGGGATTCCAACTTGTCCTTGCACAACCTCATCATCTCGAGCAAGAGATTGGCTTGTATTGATAAGAATCCAGTTGACCGAAGATCATTAGTCTATCCTAGGTTGGCCAAATCCTATCACTGATCCTACATCGGGAAAAATAGCAACTCATTGTTGAAACTTAGTAATCTTCCACCAGCATCCCACCAATCCTCCACCCAAATCTTGACCCAAATCAGAGCATCCCATCAAGCCTCCATCATTGCCAAAGCTTTTTTACCAATCTGTCGCCATCTTTCGTAAAATCTTCCACCATCCTTAAATCCAAATCCAAGCATCTCACCAATCCTTCCATTATAGAAATTTCATCATCCTTAGAAATTCCTTAAGCTTGCATCCATCATTCTTTAGAGTCTTTAGGAAATATCTTTCCTCCATCTAGCATCAGCATCTCCATGCCTATCGAGACAAGATCTGGATCTAGAAAAAGAAGGAACATGAATCCTTATCCAATCACCAATTCATCTGATCCGAACATTTTTACCAGTGCCATGATAGCCTATGATCCCCAAATACAAACTAGAAATACATGGGATGATTCCAATATCCCCTTGGCTCCTCTGGCAATAGAAACATTTGTGAATCATCTAGAGAATCCACCAGTAGTTAATGCACTCATGGCCCAAAACTAGCAAAGCATGTTCACTAACTTTGCACAAGTGCATACTTCCATTCCACCATATCTCCATCCTCACATTCCCATAAGTACTATTCAAATCCCAACACAAGTATATTCTCCATTCATCCAACCATTCCTTGATCCAACCTTGCAAACATCTCAAGAAACCTCCGCCATTCCCCTTCTTCTGCAAGGAAGCTTTGCAAATCCCATAACACAAGTTATAACACCATCTTCTCCATTCCCTATCACAGGTACTTCATCATCCGCTATGGCTGCCCAAGCTCTTGCACAAATCCAACGCTTGTCCCAGAATCAACTCCCACCTCTTACACAAACCTTTGCACAAGAAGTTCCACCATCTTCCATAGGCCAAGCAACACCTTTCACTCTGGGAGGGATGCAACCATCCTTCCCCTTCACTTCACAAGCTTCCACACCCACACCTTTTGTGCCAGGAGGGATGCAATCATCTTTTCCTTTCAATCCCCAAGCTTTAGCATCCACACCATCATTTCAGGGGTTAATGCAATCGTTTCCCTCTTTCACCTAGCAAACCTCTACATTGTCTACTCCGGGGGTAGCACAATCATTCCCCTTTCAAAATTAGAAAACTTCCACATCACCTTTTTCATGGAGAACACAAGCATCCTCTTCATTCTCCCCCCAGCAAGCATCTACCTAAGCACAAGCCCAGAAAAATTCCTTCACCATAGGAATGCCTTCCATGGGTTTTTCCAATCCACCATTCATATCCCAAACTCCCATTACATCTACCTTCCAGGCATCCACTGTAGCACAATTCCCACCTCACACTGGTTCTCATTGGGGTCTCACTCAAGAAGGCATGAAATCCTTTTGAATACCAACTCACTCTCCTACATCCATGTTTGAAAACCAACAAGCCACCTTCTCACAAGTAGCACAATAGCAACCATCTCAACCTCCACCAACTTCATCCTTCACAAGCTATCCATTCCCAACACCTAGTGCTTTTCAGCAAGTTCCTCCACCTCAGTAGCAAAGTTCCTCCCATTTCACAAGTCATCTTTCCTAGCCCCCCTTTGCTTCAAGCTTCCCTACATCAGTTCCACCCTTAAGCAATGCAGGAATGCACCCAACCTATATCGGTCAACCATAGAGCCAATTTTACCAAGGACCATCTTATCAACAAGCTGCATCATTCCACCAGCCACCCCCATAGCAACCATACTTCCAGTCACAGCAAAAAACTCCCATCATTCCCCAACAACAACAAGTTTCCTCCTATCAGTTACTGTAGCAAGTCCCCATCATCCCACAACACCAGCAAGCAGTCTCGTATCCTCCACCGCAATATCCCCAAAAAACATCACTCCAAAATCCACTCCAATCTACCTATCCCATTGGGCCATCTCCATATCCCACTCCATAATACCCACCTCAAATGGGAGTACTCACTCAAACACCAATCAATGCCAAGTGGGAAGCCATGAAGAATTCTCTTAAAGAGCTTCAAACCGGTACCGATAGCAAAACCTACAATTTTGAGGAGGTGTGTCCTTATCCATTTGACCAATCCATTGCTGCTATACCTTTCCCTAAGCACTTTGAGACACCTAAATTTGATAAATATTGGGGGAAAGGAGATCCAGTCAACCATATTAAAGAATTCTATATGGCATGCCAAGAAGTAGCTTACAGTGATAACTATCTCTTACGACTATTCCCCAAAAGCTTGGGAGGAACTGCTATTGAATGGTTCTACAAAATACCATGTGGGACTATCACAACCTTTGCTAAACTTTCTGAGAAGTTCACTACCCACTATGCCCACAATGTTGAGAATGAGTTGACCTTGTTAGATCTCTACAACTCAAAATAGAAAGAAGGAGAAAGCCTAGCAGAATACTTGCAATGATGGCAGAACTTTACCACCAGGTTATCATACCGGCCACCTAAAAAATATTTGACCAAAATCTTTATTGATAATCTACATCCTAAGTTGTCCCACTTCATGAGGATGAATTGTCTCCAAACCTATCAAGCTATCAAGAGCAAGGGGATAGGTATTGAAAAGGCCCTCCTAGATGAAGGCATGATCTGACACTTCAAAACTGATGCCCAAAAACCTAGCAATGATAAATCCTGTTACTAGAATCGTAACAAGAATGTTGTTATTAATGGAGCCACTGATACCAAGAATGTCCAATTTGTCATGGCTAGTCCTCCATAAACTCTTGCATACCAACAACAACAAGCACCCATCTATCAGCAACCTGCTCAAGTCCATCAGCAACCCATGCAACAATATCATTCTCAGAATAATCAGCAGAATTATCAGTAGCAAGCCCATCAAGCTTATCAAGGTAATCCAAATAATCAGGTCAATGTCGTTAATGTTGCTCCCAAACAACACAAGCCCAAAGCTCGGAACAATCCAAGGAAGACCTTCACACCACTGGGTGAACCTCTGGATGTTATCTTTTATTGAATGGCCAAGGCTAACTTGATCACGTGTCCACCAATCCAGCCAATTGATGATACCACTCTCAAGCTCAATTGGTACAAAGACCACAAATACTATGATTATCATCATGTCAAAGGACACACTACTTTGAAGTGTATGAGACTCAAAAACTATATCCAAGATCTCATTGACCAAATGCCAATTTACAAATCTATCAGAATGATTTCCCAAAACACAATGCTGGGAAGAACCAAGCCAATACCAATCATCCCTAGAATCATGGCAAAGGAAAGAAAGAAGATCACACTACTACCTACATCAATTATGATAAATTTTTTGGATGTATAAACCAAGTTGAGCCCACAGTCAATGCCATCCATGTTAGAGGAGTGGATTGCCAATGTGCTATTACTACCCATAGAGGCCGGATCACTATTGCTAGTGCCTGTCTGAGGCTAGTACACAATGCACACAATGTATAGTATAACCTCATAGAATATCTTGGGAACACACCAGCCTAAATATCCATCTTGGACCTTCTCCACACTTCACCTCTCCATCATGAGATCCTTGACCGAGCTCTCAAAGAAGGACATGTCCCCACAGACATTAACACCACCCAGTTTGCTACCCTTGTGGGACATCTATCTATAGCCTATGCTTTATCCTTCAAAACATCTAACATGCTAGATGTTGCACCTAACCATACTCTCCCTCTCCACATCACCATCATGGTTAGAGACTTTTCCATCAAATGGGTCTTAATAGATAATGGCTCAACCCTAAACTTGTGTATTTTGAAATTCATTCAGCAGATTGGGTTCACATAGGCTGATATAGCACATGAAGTAATCACTATCAAAGACTATGAAAACTTGGAGCATACCTCTAAAGGTACTATTACTTTTCCTATTCAGCTAGGCCCAGCAACACAAGATACCATTTACCATGTTGTTGATCTTGACCTACCATTCAATATCATCCTAGGCCGACCATGGATTTATTCCATCAAGGCTGTACCATCTACCTACCATCAGTGCATCAAATTTCCACATCAAGGCACTGAGGTTACCATCCATGCTGATCCCCAACCCTTTCGCATACTATCGTGCAATGGAAGCATCATTCCCTCACTCCACTCATTGTCCTGGAACTGACATTGGTACTTCTATTGCTAGCTCGTCCTGATCCCATTGCAATCCAGAAACCATTCTCACCTCCACCCTCTCTTCTATCAAGATCAATAACTAGGGCTATGGTGAATACAACCTACATGATGCATTTTCCATAGGGGCCCTCCTACTTGATCCACATACTCAAGGGCACCTGAATCACCAAAGCAAGCCTATTGAAGAGCATCATGAAATCAAGAGAATGGGACCTATGACTTTTGAATCCCATGGCACATTAAATAGTCAAGAAATGGATCCTGACATCAATAGGTGGTTGTACAAAGATCCCCCACCACCTGACACTCAACTCCTTGGCTACTTCAAAGATAAATACCCACAATCACACAAGTACATTACTGAGAAATGGAACTACCAAGGTGGTGGTCTAGGACCACAAGAAAGTAGAAGCAAAGACCTAATTACAGCATCCAAAAACCCACAACATCAGGGTCTTCACTTTAATACCCCTCACCTGCATATACAAGGGCCCAATACCACAACTAGGGTCACCAACATGACTAGCGTTCCCCTCTTGAATAGCTAGGACAACCTCATAGAAATTAAAGATATCCCTGAAGAGAAAGAAATCAGATCCTATGATGATATCTTTGATGATGACACCCTCCTAGAGACTTCTATCCTCCAACAACTTGCCATCAATCTCATAGAACTTCCCCTTATTCACCCTCAACTCATAGATTGGGACCAACCAAGCATTGCACACATTGATGAGTTCCAAAGTATAGAAGCACTCCTAGAATTCATGGGGGCATCAGGCCCACAATCAATTCACAATTCAGAGTCAACTCACATCTATAAGCTTGACCCATAAGGATACTTTGGGGAGGAGGCAAGCTTTAGCTGCAAAAGAGAAATAGAAAAAGTAAAACATGAGTCTTTATTTGAAAACCCTTCAGGGGGACATTCTGATTCCAAAATAGTAAAAATAAAGAGTGTATCTTCTAGTGAAAACTTGGCAATTCAAGCGCTAGAAGATGAAGACTTGCCTCTTCCTCCCATCCATGATTATAGACCTAAGCAGTCACCTATCATCATAGAATAAACCAAGCCAGTCAACTTGGGTATAGAAGAATGTCCAAGAATCACCTACATTGCGGCCAACCTGACAGAGGGTGAAGAAATGGCTTTCATTGCACTCCTTAGAGAATCAATTATAAACTTTGCATGGTCATATGCACACATGCCTGGGCTTGATCCTAATCTTGTCATCCATCATCTAGCAGTGGATCCTAATGTCAAGCCAGTAAAGTAGAAGCTAAGGAAAATGCATCCAAAAGTCACCTTATTAGTCAAAGCAGAGCTTGAGAAACTCCTCCAAGCCAAGATTATCAGAGCTATAGATTACTCCGATTGGATCTCTAACATGGTGCCTATCACAAAGCCTTCAGGTGACATCAGAATATGCATAGATTTCAAGGACCTAAACAAGGCATGTCCTAAAGATGATTTCTTGATACCAAATATAGACATGATTATAGATCTTACAGCGGGTCATGAAATGTTGTCACTAATGGATGGCTTTTCAAGCTACAATCAAATTTGTATAGCAAAAGTAGATCAACATAAAACAACATTCACAACTCCATGGGGTACCTTCTACTACAACATGATGGCATTCAGGCTAAAGAATGCAGGAGCCACATATCAAAGAGCGATGACAACAATCTTCCATGACATGATCCACAAGATTCTAGAAGACTATGTGGATGATACTCTTGCAAAATCAAAGACACGCCATGAACACCTTGACATTCTTGAGAGTGTGTTTGATCACCTGCAACACTATGGGTTAAGGCTCAATCCAAAGAAATGTGTCTTTGGTGTTACATCTGGAAAGCTCCTAGGTTTCATAGTATCACGAAGAGGCATAGAGATTGACCCTAAAAAGGTCAAAGCAATAACAGAAATGCCTCCACCAAGAAAACTCAGATAGCTCAGAAGCCTACAAGGAAAGCTTCAATCAGTGCATCGGTTCATTTCTCAACTAGTAGACAAGTGCCAACCTTTTATGCATCTCTTATGCAAAGACACAAGCTTCAAATGGGATCCCATATGTTAGAGAAGCTTTGATAAGCTCAAGGAGTATCTAGCCAATTCTCCAATCCTAGTACCACCAGTTCCAAGATGCCCTCTCATACTCTACATCTTGGAAACCACTACAGCACTGGGGGCACTCCTAGCTCAGCATGATGATGAAAACAAAGAGAGAGCCATCTACTAAATTAGTCAAACTCTTGTCGGCTATGAGCTTAATTACTCACCCATGGAAAAAGCATTCCTTGCAGTGGTTTTTGCCACTCAAAAGCTTAGACATTACATGCTCAGTCACACAATCAAGCTCATTTCAAAGGTGGACCCCCTCAAATATCTACTATCAAGGACAACTCTCACAGGCCATATGGAAAAATGGGTCATGTTACTCAATGAGTTTGACCTCCAGTACATAGATCAGAAAGTAATCAAGGGGCAAGTCATTGCCAATCACCTAGCAGAGGCACCACTGGTGGATGCCTATCCACTAATCATGGAATACCCTAATGAACACTTATGTATGATCAAAGAGTAGCCCATGTGGAAACTATACTTTGATGGCTCCTACACATCACATGGATCAAGGGTAGGAATCCTATTCGTCACACCTCAAGGTGACTACATTCCAAAATCATTCAAGCTAGGATTCTCATGTACCAACAACATTGCAGAATATGAGGCACTCATCTCAGGTCTCAAAATAGCTATTTAGTGGAATATCACAGAACTGCAAGTGTTTGGAGATTCACAGCTGATTATCAAGCAAGTCCTAGATGAATATCAGACAAAGGATGACAAGCTGCTCCCTTACAAAGAACTTATGGATAGACTGAAAGAGCATTTCCTAAATCTACAATTCACACAGATACCAAGACTTCAAAACAAAGTGGCCGATGCAATGGAAACCATTGGATCCTTGTTAGAAATCCCACACAACGTGTCATAGTATGAATTCCTAGTTGAGCAGCTATATACACCAGCTTATGAGAATGCCGATGCAGAAATGGTGTGTCTTGGTTGGTCCCCAGTCCCCGTGGTACCATGACATCCATGCATATCTAAAGAATGGTATCATATCTCCCCATCTCACCAATAACCAATGCCAAAACCTTATTCGTAGAGCTTCCTGCTACACTCTTGTAGCCAACACCCTTTATCGTCGAGGGTATCACAATATCCTCTCTAGGTGTTTAGATTCAAACAAGGTCATCCTAGCTTTACAAGAGGTGCATGCTAGAATTTGCGGTGCCCACATGAGTGGCATGGTTCTAGCTAAGTAGTTACTTCAAGTTGGGTATTATTGGCCAACCATGGAACATGATGCTTGTGAGTTTGTCAAAAAATGTTTAGCATGTCAGCAGCATGCAAATTTGATTCATGTACCAACACAAGACTTGCAGCCCATTGCACCACCTTGGCAATTTTCATGTTGGGGCTTTGACCTTGTCGGCTTAATCACTCCCCTTTCCTTAGATGGACACAAGTACATAATAACTACCACAAAGTACTTCACCAAATGGGTTGAAGTGATTCTACTCACCCTAACTACTGGCATCCAGATATCTAAGTTCATCCTTTACCACATCATTTTCCACTTTGGCATACCATCTACCATCTTCATAGACCATGGCACACCTTTTGAAAACCAGCATGTGGATGATCTATGTGCCAGACTCCACATCCATCACCATTTCTCCAGTCCATATTTCCCTCAAGGAAATGGCCAAGCTGAGGCAACCAACAAAACTATCTTGAAAATCCTCAAGAAGGTTGTCAATGATCCTAGTCATGATTGGCACCTCCAAATCAATCCCACCCTTTGGGCCTACCATACTTCTTATCGCACTCCCACAGGAACCACCCCATATTCCCTTGTCTATGGTGTCAAAGCCATTCTGTCAATTGAGGTTGAGCTCCCATCATTGTGAGTCTCCATGAAGAACTACACCACTAATGAAGACTATCGTGTGGCTTGTCTCACACACCTAGACCTATTAGATGAAAAGAGACAACAAGCATATGATCACTTGGTTGCATACCAGAATCGACTCAAAAGGTGTTATAACAAGAAGGTCCATCCTAGATAGTTCCAAGTCAGTGACATGGTCCTCAAAAAAAATTAGAAAGTCCAAGCAAACAAAGAAAAGAAAGGCAAGTTTGAGCCTACTTGGCTAGGCCCCTATATTGTCATAGCATGCTTCAGCTCCGGAGCTTATTAGCTATCTACAATAGAAGGTGAGCCTTTGAATGATCTAATCAACATCATACATCTAAAGAGGTTCTATGCCTGAACCAGATCCTACATATTCAGAAAATCCATAAAAATTGGAAAAAGCAAAAAATAAAAAAATAAAAAAATCATCAAAAAAAGAAAAGAAAAAGAAAAAGAAAAATAATCGTCCAATGGTGAAAACTTGGCAATTCAAGCACCTTGGACAAGTATGTTGGTGAAAACTTGGCAAACAGGCACCATACATAGTAGACCAAGTCATTATCTATCACACTCCCATCCCCCCAATCCCACTATCTCAGTCCTTTTTCTACCATCCCCATCCCCATCCACCATCCCCCAGCATTCCTCTTTTTTTGTAATCCTCAAGAAAATCCACAATCCCACTTACACATATCTTGTATCATATCTTGTACTATCTCCTGTATAGCACCGTACTTCCTATATATTTTGTATAGCAAGATCTTGCTATCCCCAATCCTGAGCTTCTGTACATATCCATTGTATATCTTTTCCTATCTATTGTACATATCGTCCCCCCTTGTTGTACATAACCTTGTCAGTCCTACAGCAACATTTGATTAGAACATCTTGTCCTACCCAACCTTGTACTTCAGCAACATCCCTTGTTGACTATTGTTGATCCCAGTGATTATTCTTTGACTTCATCATTTTCCCAGTGACCAACAACACTCATTCTCTCATCAATCAGTGGGTCCTTGAGGATGTATCTTTCCTCCTGTCAGATCTAATCTTTCACCAATCACACCAGGTCCATGTTGATGTATCCTTCCACACGTTCAAACCCATCTTCCCACCATCAATCACTCACTCACATCAAATCTCTCTCCTTGGAAAAGACTATCTTTTTGGAGTTCTCATTTTGGTCTTGGATTTTGTCCTTTGGATCTTGTTAATCTTTTATGACTTCTCATTGTTCTTTACTCAAAGTTGCCACAATCCTTTATATCACAGTGTGTTGTGAATGAGGATAACCTGGGGCAAGGTCTTTTGCTCTTTTTCTTTTGCCTGTGAGTCAGTCATGTGTTTGTGGTTTCTTCCGCATCGTTTCCACCATGCCTCCTTTGAGTTTCATGTGTGATGCTAGGGAAACCCTGTGTGTCTTTTTAGCATCAGTTCTATACAACACTGGTGACAAGGCCTCATGATCCCAGTATCTTTGGCAAGTCTCTAGCATTGCTATATTAAACTAGGTTGTGCTCTCCACATTTGCACTTGGAGCTCCCCAAATCCCCTGCATTCTTTCATCATATAGATTCATCTTGCATCTCTCATGTAGCTGCATCTTGTATTTTTCATTCCATCTCATCTTGCATTCACTCATCTTTGCTCTTGGAAGCTTGTTTATTTATCTCCCCTTCTTCCTAGGTCCTTCCTTCTTTGTTTCCTTTCGAGAAAATTCCACAACATTTACTCCTTGCATTATTTTCTCGAGGGGCACAACCCCTTATTCCTCTAAATTTTAGCCTTAGCCATCTTATTTTCTTGTCTTTGACATCATGCCATTTGCGGCATTGCATAAAAGAGGGGCAAAATGTAGACACCTAAAAATCCTTTAGAAAATAAAGTATTTTTATTTTTTGAAAAATCTCTGATGACATCATCATTTGTTAATTAATTATTTATTTAATTAATTAATTTATATTTATGTCATTAAATCCCTTTACCTTAATTAAAAATATTTAATTAAGGAATCCCTCCCAAAAATGTTTAAATCTTATTTAAACATTATCTCCTTATTTATTAATTATTTAATTAATAAATTGACCAAAAATCCCAAAATAAATAATTTATTTATTTTTTGCCCAAAACTTGGCCAATTTCCTTAGGACCACTAACCTCTTCTAGAATCTTCTAATCCTTCTTTAATTTTGATTAAAGACTAATCCCATCATTTCCTAACCTTAATCCCAACTCAAAATATTTAATTAAGATTAAATATTTAATCCTCATATTTATTAAATTCATTTTTAATAAATATTCTCAAACCTTAACCATGGAAATAAATAAATGTTTATTTATTTCCTAAAATCCATATTTATCCTATGTAAGTTCTAGACTCTTCTAGAAAGTCTTTATCCTTGTCCCCCTAATCCTAATCCCCCCCTAACCTTATCACATTCCCTAAACAAGGTTAGCCAACTCCTAGGCTTAACCCAAAGTCAACAAACTTCTAGAAACTTCTCTTACATGCATTAAATGCATTTAAAGCCTCCTTATCCCTCTTACATGCATTTATGATGCATTTAAGAAGCCCCACACCCCTTTCTTACACCCTTTGACCTTAGGTACATTTTCCAAATTATGCACATCCCTTCCATCTTTCAACCCAATGCCCTTGTGACACTTGTCAGAAGGAGGTGGCCCTGAACTAGCACAATCCATGTGCTCCCCTTTGAATGAATCTTGGCCTTTCTTAAGGATTTTGATCCTGGCCACTCATTCCTCCTTCCCAAAAGCCTATAAGTACTCTTCATTTCTAAGAGCAAAATACCCATTCACCTTTTATTTCAGGCAATGTTATAATGCTAGAATAGCTCTAAATCATTTAGCTTTCATACTAATTGTTAGTTTTAATCATTTTCAAGTATTTTTAGCTCACATCTTAGTATAGAACTAATGGATTAACTTAGTTTAATTCTTGTTTATGCATCATTCTCACATCTAATTTGGGTTCTAAAATCTACTTAATCATACTAGTTGCATAAATCTTGATTTCTTGAAGCCTTAGGGGCAATTTTGGGTGTTCTACCCAATATTGTGTCATTTTTGGGGTGTTCATGAATCTCAATCCATCTTAGCATGCATTATAATATGCTTCAAGTGCTTAGAGAGCACACCCACATCCCCTAAGCAAGAGAAAATCAAAGAGTGCTTGGGTGCACCTGTTTAAGCTCTATCTGAGGTGGCTTAGCTTAGATGTTTTTGTTTTGAATTGATATAATGTTAGATTAAAACCTAATATTTTCTTATCTAAGCCTTTCAAAATAGATACAGATAGCCTTGATCACAAATATAATATAATATAATATAATAATCAAATTAAATTTTCTTTTATAACTTAGAATTTGATCAAAGTGGAAGGCCATGGCATGTGCAGAGCAGAGGCAAGGGAAGAAAAAGTGCGTGGTCCAAAGTCTCGATACAAACATGGTTTTGATTTGTACACAATAATGATTACAATATGCATAACATGTATGATTTATAAAATAATAAACTCATGTAAAAAGCTCAAATCAGGATGTAAATAGTGGAGTTTCTAAGGAAGAGAAACCACGTAATCAAAAGTTGAGGTGACAAATTATTGTTTAACTGATAGACTTCTATTTTCCTTAGAGTTAAGGTATATCAGACAAAATAAAAATAGTCATCTATAAATTATGGATATGATGCAGGTATTCTACTAAATAAACATAACTTTAACAACCCCCGACCCCCCTTAAGCTTAACAAATTCTTCTCTTAGATTAGAAACATAACCATTTGTATCACAAATTTATCTCTATTATGAATACATTCACTACATAGTCTATATCTAGGAGAATATCCTCCATCAGGAAGACAATATAGAGGTTCCCATGATCTCATTAAGCTTCCAAGTTATGAGTATAAACATATCGGAGGAGGAATACCATTTTATATGAATCAAGAATTTTTCAAAATAAATGAGCATGGTAAGATAGGTAACGAAACAAAATTCTCTATGCAAGTAGGGCAAGTGCTTATCTTGTCCGTACATGTAGGGTGTGTGTGGTGCCTTGCTTTCATTTTTGTGGTATTTATAGTTTGCTATATTATTTTGGTATTTATTGTTGGTAATTATTTGTTTCTTTCTAATTTCTCTCTAATGTGTGTGACTACAACGTATCCTTGGTGTCATCTAGGGCTTGATTATTGGTTTTTCTCTTGGATTTTTTTCTCTTGGTATGCAGTCGTCAGTTGTGATTTGTACTGAGGCTGGAAATGTAACTAATGTTATCAATGACTACAATGAGGCTAATAAAAAATACAAAAAAATGGTATTAGGAAACCCTCATGTATAAATTAGTTTTGGAAGACCAATCTTCAACAGAGTGTTCTCCTTTTGCATTTTTGAGTGGAAATGTCTTGTGAGTGTCATCTTTAGGTGGTGATGAATGAAGGGTTTATAGTGCCAATGGAAATAGACTTGCAGGAGAAGACATTGACTAGTGTGTAAACCTCAGAGGGGGAGATAAGGGTAAGCCCCCTCTTTTTGGGTTGAAAACACTTTCATTGTATCCTAATAAGGACATTGTAACAACCATTAATTCTGAATGATCTTGGTAGAGTAATGAGGCCAATTTTTATGTTTGTATGGAATTCAAATTTCTTCCAGTAAGGAAATCTATTGATGAGTGGTTTAAGAATGTTTGGGGAAATAAAATTGGCATAGTTATTAATTTTAGTAGTATTCTTGATTCAAGGAGAACATTTTATGGCTTTTTCAAAGAATCATAGTATGCAAGAAAGGGTTCTTACAAAATCATTTTGGAATGTGGGTTAGGCAATGTTAAGGCCTTCTCATTATTATCAAAATGTAGCTTTGAGAATGTTATTGGAAGGACTTCTCCTCACTTGGTTGAAATTAGCAATTTACAACCTAAGTTTTGGTCATTTATCCCCCAAATTCATAAACCCATGGGGTCAGTTTTCCAAGTGGAGGAATCAAGAATCATCCATCTGAACCTTAAGGCCATTGTTTTCAGTTCCCTTGACCCAGAGGTGGATTTCCTTGATTTCATTTCCTTATATTTTGATGGATCCTCATATTCTTGGAAAGCC
The DNA here is from genome assembly GCA_027943335.1 of Chamaecyparis obtusa. Taxonomy (NCBI): domain Eukaryota; kingdom Viridiplantae; phylum Streptophyta; class Pinopsida; order Cupressales; family Cupressaceae; genus Chamaecyparis; species Chamaecyparis obtusa. The sequence continues at coordinate 55,755 of BSBK01007395.1, forward strand.
ACTCTTCTTGATAATATGGGAGCTTATTTCCATTGTAAGCTTAATGATCATAACAAAAAAGATGGCGGTGCCATAAAAATATTCAAAAGACTTTTTAAGTCTCTATAAATAATAACAATGCTAATCAAAATAATAATTCAAATATTGAGATGGGACTTGGTAGCCCATTTTTATGTCAATGCAAAAATTCTTTGGAAAATGGCCTGCACCTCCAAAAAAGTTCATGGCCCTACCTTTTTTCTTTCGGTCTCTATGGTTGTTTTTCCCTATTTTCTAGCTAAAACCCTTGGTAATATTTCAAAATCTAGCCATTGTGTTCAAAAACCCTAGGAATTCCTTGGCCCTATTCTAATTTATCTTTACCTTTTCGGGCCACTTATGTGATCATATAATGCATGTGCACATTTCTTTTCCCCGTTGGTCGTTTGTTCGTTTATTCCTCAGGCGGTTAGTCTTTTTGTTCAGTGATTTAGTGAATGCATGTTTATCACTGGTTCGCTTGGTTCCTGATGGTTTTCTCTTTTCTCTTGGTGATTGGGTGAACACTGTGTTCACGTAATATCCCATTGTCTAGTAGTTAGTGGAGAATTTTTAGCAACCCGACGAGTGGCTTGTCTTTCCTTTGTTTGCTGAATCGTGAAGTGGTGGTCCCTCTTTTTAAATGATAATACATGTGGACCTATGGCAATGAGGTGGCAGCTGGTGATTGGTTGAGGCATTGTTGATTTGGAGATCCGTCAGTGGGGCCTACAGTGAAGCCTTTTCAATCAATGGTCGGTGCATGATCTTAAGGAATATTCTTCCCCTTTGAGATCATGCACCATCCATTGATTTTGAATCTGACTTGGACATGTCAGAGGGTCCTGACACTTGTAGTAGATCAATGGTTGGCATGTCTTCACAAACAATATGTCAAATGCATGAGATCTTAAGATAGCCATTAATTCTTTTTATGACGTAATACTTTCTGATAGGCGGGTCCACTGCTAGGTAAGTTGATTTGGTAGTGCCTGATTGGTCCACAAGGTGATGACTAGGTAATGTGTCAATGGGTCCTGATATCCGGCGTGTCAGTGGGTCCTGACCTTGTCAAAAAATCTACGAATGACATAAGATCTCATCGAATGTGTCAAAGGCTTGAGATTATGTGACGGTTGTTGATCTCATCAGGTGCTAGAGGGTTCTTAGGGTAGGGTAAGATTCTTGATCAATGATGGGCATGTAATATAATGGAATCTTGGAGGTCTATGTGAAGATGAGATGGCTATCGATCTTCTTGATGCGGGCCCAGTTTGTTTGTCAGTCTTTTTGGTGGTTCTAACAAACGTCTTCTTTGTTTGCTAGTTCGCGTGATATTTTGGTGAAGAGTCTAAAGACTTGGTGACTTGGCGAATAGTGTTTGCACAATTTCTAAAAGTTTTAGTGGAGGTAAAAGGTTTTTCATGACCCGGTTAAAGTCTCTGGTCACCGATTCGCCAAATATTGATTAAAGGGTAATAGTTTGTCGAGGATAGTAGGACTGTCTGATGATTCATCACTGAGGTGTCAGTTTCTGATTCACAAAACTGGAGGATGATAAGGATTATGTCAGTGGGCCTAAAAGATTCTAAGGGATGCCAGTATGGATGATCAAGCAGTTGGCGTAAGATCTTAAGGGATCTGTCAGGGGTATGAGATTATAAGACCACCGTTTGATCTAAAGCTTATGAAAAGTGGGTCCAACATGCTGATTCATCATCGATGTGCTCTATTTCATTGGTCCAAGAGTGCTGAGGTGGATTAGTCTGTGGGGTCATAGTTTTCAAAGGAAGTAAAGTGCCTGCAAGTCCATGAAGATCATGTGGTTTTCATTATACCACTGAGGTAAGATGCTTGAATTTTAGCATCACAGTATAATGACGACCATCGATTTGACTTAAAGCAATGTAAAGTGTGTGGGCTTGAGCAAAGTAAATAGATCTAATGATGGGGTTTTAAAGTTGATCAAGGTTTGAATATCGACTGTCGATTCTCTGTGAGCACCATCAAAATAGCCATTTCTTCCAAGTTTTGAAATTTTGAGGGTTTTCAGCAATAGAAAGGACCGAAATTGAATGCAAAAGCGGCTAGGGCTTGTAAGAAATGATTTGTTTGCTACCACAATGTGGTCCAAGGTGTGATGATTGATTACAGAGATCTGTACCATGTAAGGAATGAACAAAGAGTAGCTCGAGGTGTGTTGCAGGTGGTTGAATAGACTAGTTTTCATCATGGATTTATGATCTTCTATACATTGTTTTGAGAATTATCATAATTGGAGATCAATTTTAGATCTGTTCTTCACCAAGTTGCTTGGTTTTCCCCAAAGTGCAATAATTTTTGATCTTTTGAATTGTTTTGGTGGGTGGAAACCTTAACCCTTACCATGGTTATCCGTAGCTTGTTGCATCCTAACTTGTGTAGGATTCCAAGATAACCAAGGGTATATATGGTTGTATTTTTTACTTTGTAAGGGTTCTAAAATTCTAGTTCTTAGGGGTTGCTTTTTGGTTCCATGAAGGCTCCTTTTCCTGTAGATTTTCTCTACTTCTCTGCATATAGGGTGTTCTTCATTCCTTTGTTGGCTTAGAGAATATGATATATATTGTAATTGATTTGTCTTATGTATGAGGATTTGGTATATTCTTACTGTTATCAAACTATCTCCATTTGAATCTTGAATTCATTAATCATACATCAAGGGTGTTTGATTTTTCTATTTGCATTTCCCATGTGTTTGCAAGTGGAGTTGTCTTCGTAGAGATAACTAGTTTAGGATTAGTTTTCATATATGTTTGAGTTGAGGTGTCAAAGATATGTCATGCTTGTCTTCCATTGGATGTTGGTTAATGTATTGTCTATTTATAGGTCTCTCCTAAGGGGAGGGTTAAAATCCTCTGGATGGATAATAAGATACTTGAATACATAGGTGGGTTGTTAAAGTGAGGTTTGGTCATGGTGTGTGATTGATGTTAGGCATCAACACATTGAGTATTTTGTCTTCTTGTTTCATAACTGTCTATTGCAATAGGGTATTTGACTCTATCACCCATTGGACAAGGCACTGGTCTATGAGGGACTTAGGACATCTTAGGGGTCCTTTAAACCCATCTTTAAATCATTTACTTTTAGTTCCACCCTTTCCCTTTCATGTTGTTAGTATAGGTCTCTGGTTTTCATACCCATTCTATGAAAGTAGGGCTATTGCATTAGGAATTTGCTTCATTGGGGTATAGGATACCTACAAGGGTTTGAAGACTATTCCACAATAATCCATCTGCAGGCCTATTGTTTATCATGAGGTGTCTTGAGTGTGCAGATAAGGCAATACCTATTTGAGTGATGTGGAGCTCAAAGAAGAAGGAGGATGTTCTTTATCCTCATCAATTGGACTATTTTCTTGTCAAACTTGAGTGCCTACCCTGAGAATCAAGCCCATCTATTGATTCAACTTTGGTCCTAGAAGGAGAAGCTCCAACAAATTGGCGACTCTACTAGGGACAGAATGAAAGATAACAAGTTTAAGATGTCTAGTTCCTTGCTTTGCTGAATGAGTCTAGAGTCTAGTTAAATGATCATAGAGTCAAATAAAAAAAATACATTTGTAAAATTTTCTCACTAAGTGTTGAGTGGTGGCTCCGATTTCTCTGTTTGATCAGTGTAGTTCTTGATAAACAGTGCATGTTTACTTAGTGGATTTTTGTGTTGATTGGAAGAAGAAATGAGAACAAGTACAAAAATTTTCCTCTTCAAGGAGGTGGTGAGTCTACATTGCAAAGAATTTTATGGAGCTTCAGGGTGAGCTCTAGATCTACCATGCCTTCTAGTCAACAAAGTCTTCTGCTACAAAACCCTCAGGTACTTTTCAAAGTATAGATGTCTCCTTATCGAGTGATCAAGCACTAAGAAAAGGATATGGTGTGAGTAGAGGTTTGCATACTTGAAGTTTTTAGTTGCATCTCTGCAAAATTGTATGGAAGTATTGCATTAGGTCTGATGGGAAAGCTTGATGAGGAGCTTGCATTCCTTGAGCAAGGCATCCTTAGGGATTGCATGTCATTTATGAGATTGAAAGTAGGATGTAGAAAGGATCTATCCATATCTCTTTTCTATGATAGATTTTGGGATGTATATAATGAGCTTCCTGATGATGTTGAGTTTTCAGAATCTGAGTTCATTGGTTTATTCTTGGATCTTTGTTTTCATGAGTCAACCAATTGGTCAGATGCATTGTGGGAAGAGTATTATATATGTGTCAGAGATTGGATACTTAGTGATGACAACATTCAACTTGAGGATGCACTTGGGGTTATGTCCTTGAAAGCAGAGAACTGGTAGTTAATGGGGGATAGGAGGTTGAGGGCATTAGCTTCTCTTCATGTTGATCATGAGGAGCCCAATAGCTCTGATGTTGATTCTCATTATGTGGAAGGTGTTGACTATGAGGTTGATTTTGAGGTCAGTGCATATGAGAGTGCTGAAGATGGATCTGAGAGTGATAATGTTTCCAATTTATCTATAGATTTTTCTTCTTTTCAATATCAGAGTTCTTGTTTCTTGTCCTAGTTTGATGATGTTTTGTGTGAGTAGCAAGAAAATGAATATGATGCAGATGATGATTCCTGCATTAGTTTATCCACACAAGATGATCTAAGGCCAGAGGTCTCTATTCTTGTCTTGGACAAGGAAGATGTTTGCAATGAGGGTGAAGTTGAGGAAGATGAAAGTATGGCCCAAAGTCCACTAAGCAGTAAGGATATTTCAACACTTCAGGCTGAAGAATTTCAAAGGTATGCACCTATTGTGGATTTTGATTTGCAGCTCCCCTATGATTTATCCTTTGACACTGATAATGAGGCCAGTGTTCAAAGTGACCCTGAGGACCCATGTACACTAGAGCCCTCCTCATGTAATGACTCTACAAAAGAACAGGTTGAAGGACATGACAGTGTGTTCTCCTGTCATAAGAATTCTATTGATAAACAAGTTCCTTGTTCAAACCCTTTTCCTTATTTTGATAAATATGATAATGATGGTTATAGTATTGAGGACCTTGTCTTCAATAATTGGGACAGAACATTTTTTGATGCACATGACTATGCAGATCAGTTGCTCCCCTGTCACAATGTTCATGACATTGACCTTCACTTGGTTCATAATCTAGTTCATGATGACATCAGGGAGGAACCAAGTTACTTAGTGGCTGAAGCAATTCATGAAGGCAAATCAAAGGATCCAGGTCCTTTTCAGCTAGGTAATTATATGGTAATGCATGACAATCAGTATGTTTTATTTTTTGATGCATTACTTGATCCTTTTATTGTTTCCAGTCATCAAGAAGAAGTGAGTGATGTTCCTTACTTCTTGGAATATGAATATGAGTATGGTAGTTGTGATTGCAAAGACATGGGTAGTGATCAATACAATTTTATTTTTCTGCCCATGGTTACTCACATATGTTGGCAATGAGATGGTCAATATAATTTCAAGTGTCTGGCCACATATGTAGATGAGAATTAGATTTTTGATTCAGGAGGGGCATTGATTTTCTTTTGGTGGCCTGGGGCCACTGAATAAAATTGGATAAATTTGTAAAAAATTTTAAATATTTGTAGATATCCTTCCTTTCCTGTTGTGTGTTTCCCTTTCTATCTTCCTGGTTCGGTTGCCAGTTTTTGAGGTCCCTATTTTTGTTTTGTGGGTGGTCTGCTCTCCCAGAGATCTAAATTCTTGCATGGACACAAGTTGCCCATCATCCCCAAATAGAGCCACGATTAGCCCATTTTCATGTCAATGCAAAAAATCTTTGGAAAATGGCTTGCACCTTCAAAAAATTTCATGGCCCTACCTTTTTTCTTTTGGTCTCTGCCATTGTTTTTCCCTATTTTCTGGCTAAAACCCTTGGTAATATTTCAAAATCTAGTCATTGTGTTCAAAAACCCTAGGAATGCCTTGGCCCTATTCTAATTTGTCTTTACCTTTTTAGGCCACTTAAGTGATCATATAATGCATGTGCACATTTCTTTTCCCTGTTGGTCTCTTGTTCATTTATTCCTTGGGTGGTTAGTCTTTTTGTTTGGTGATTTAGCGAATGCATGTTTGTTGCTAGTTTTCTTGGTTCCTGGTGGTTTTCTCTTTTCTCTTAGTGATTGTGCAAATATTGTGTTCGCATAATATCCCAATGTCTGGTGGTTACTGAAGAATTTCTAGCGACCCAACGAGTGGCTTGTCTTTCCTTTTGCCACTGAATCATGAAGTGGTGGTCCCTCTTTTTAAATGATAATACATGTGGACCTATGTTAGTGAGGTGGTAGCTAGTGATTGGTCAAGGCATTACTGATTCGGAGATCCGTTAGTGGGGCCTATAGTGAAGCCTTTTCAATCAACGGTCGGTGCATGATCTTAAGGAATATTCTTCCCCTTTGAGATCATGTGCCATCCATTGATTTCAAATCTGACTTGGACATGTCAAAGGGTCCTGACACTTGCAGTAGATCAATGGTGGGCGTGTCTTCACAAACAATATGTCAAATGCATGAGATCTTAAGATAGCCGTTGATTCTTTTTTTACGTAATAATTTTTGAAGGGTGGGTCCACTTCTAGGTAAGCTAATTTGGTGGTGCCTGATTGGTCCATGACGTGATGACTAGGTAATGTGATGGTGGGTCCTGATATCTAGTGTGTCAATGAGTGTTGACCTTCTCAAAAAATCTATGAATGGCGTAAGATCTCATCGACTATGTCAAAGGCTTGAGATTATGCGATGGCTGTTGATCTCATCATGTTTGAGAGGGTTGTCAGGGTAGGGTAAGATTCTTGATCAATGATGGGCATGTAATCTGATGGAATCTTGGAGGTCTATGCTAAGATGAGATGGCCATCAATCTTCTTGATGCGGGCCCAATTTGTTTCTTAATCTTTTTGGCAGTTCTGACAAAAGTTTGCTTCGTTTGCTGGTTCACATGATATTTTGGCGAAGAGTCTAAAGACTTGGCAACTTGGGGAAGAATGTTCATGCAATCACTAAAAGTTTTAGTGGAGGTAAAAGGTTTTCCCCAACCCGGAAAAAGTCTTTAGTCGTCGATTCACAAAATATTGATTAAAGAGTAAAAGTTTACTGAGGATGGTAGGACTGTCTAATGATTCATCACTGAGGTGTCAGTTTTTGATTGATTGAGTTGGAGGATGATAAGGATTATGTCAGTGGGCGTGAAAGATTCTAAGGGATGCCAGTATGGATGATCAAGTGGTCGGCATAAGATCTTAAGGGATCTGTCAGGGCTATGAGATTATAAGACCACCATCCAATCTAAAGCCTATGAAAAGTGGGTCCAGGTTTGTTGAGATGGATTAGTCTATGGGGCCCTAGTTTTCAAAGTAAGTAAAGTGCTTGCAAGTCTGTGAAGATCATGTGGTTGTCATTATACCACTAAGGTAAGATGCTCAACTTTTAGCCTCACGGTATAATGACAACCATTGATTTTACTTAAAGAAATGTAAAGTGCACGGGCCTAAGAAAAGTAAACAGATCTAATGGCAGGGTTTTAAAGTTGATCAAGGTTTGAATATCGACCAGTGATTCTCTATGGGCACCATGAAAATAGCCATTTCTTCTAGGGTTTGAATGTTTTAGGGTTTTTAGTGATAGAAAGGACTGAAATTGAATGCAGAAGTGGCTGGGGCTGGTAAGAAATGATTTCTTTACTGCCACAGTGCGGTCCAGGGTGTGATGATCGATTGAAGAGATCTATACTATGTAAGGAATGAATAAAGAGTAGCTCAAGGTGTGTTGAAGGTGGTTGAATAAAATAGTTTTCATGGTGGATTTATGATCTTCTGTACACTATTTTGAGAATTATCATAATTGGAGATCAATTTTAGATCTGTTCTTCACTAGGTTGCTTCGTTCTCCCCAAAGTGCAGTAATTTCTGATCTTTTGAATTATTTTAGTGGGTGGAAACCTTAACCCTTACCATGGTTATTCATAGCTTGTTGCATCCTAACTTGTGTAGGATTCCAAGATAACCAGGGGTATATATGGCTATATTTTTTACTTTGTAAGGGTTCTAAAATCCTGGTTCCTAGGGGTTCCTTTTCAGTTCCATGAAGGGTCCTTTTCCTGTAGATTTTATCTACTTCTCTGCATATAGGGTGTTCTTCCTTCCTTTGTTGGCTTAGAGAATATGATATGTATTGTAATTGATTTGTCTTATGTATGAGGGTTCAGTATATTCTTACTGTTATCAAACTATCTCCATCTGAATCTTGAATTCATTAATCATACATCAAGGGTGTTTGATTTTTCTATTTTCATTTCCCATGCATTTGCAAGTGGATTTGTCTTTGCAAAGATAACTAGTTTAGGATTTGTTTTCATGTATGTTTGAGCTGAGGTGTCAAAGATATGTCATGCTTGTCTTCCAGTGGATGCTGGTTAATGTATTGTATTTATAGGTCTCTTCTAAGGGGAGGGTTAAAATTCTTTGGATGGATAATAACATACTTGAATACACAGGTGGGTTGTTAAAGTGAGGTTTGGTCATGGTGTGTGATTGATGTTAAGCATCAACACATTGAGTATTTTGTCTTCTTGTTTCATAGATGTCTATTGCAATAGGGTATTTGACTCTGTGGCCCATTGGACAAGGCACTAGTCTATGAAGGACTTAGGACATCTCAGAGGTCCAATTAATCTATCTTTAAATCATTTACTTTCAGTTCCACCCTTTCCCTTTCATGTTGTTAGTATAGGTCTCTAGTTTTCATACCCATTCTATGCAAGTAGGGCTATTGTATTAGGAATTTGCTTCATTGGGGTACAGGATACCTATAGGGGTTTGAAGACTATTCCACAATAATCCATCTACAGGCCTATTGTTTATCATGAGGTGTCTTGAGTGTGCAGATAAGGCAATACCCACCTGAGTGATGTGGGCCTCAAAGAAGAAGGAGGATGTTCTTTATCCTCATCAATTGGACTATTTTCTTATCAAACTTGAGTGCCTACCCTGAGAATCAAGCCCATCTATTGATTCAAGTTTTGTCCTCGAAGGAAAAGCTCCAACAGGACTTATGTTGGCAATTTGACTGAGTTGATTACATAGATGTTGTCTGTTGGAGCTTTTCCTTGTAGGACCAAACTTGAATAAAAATGTGGGCTTGATCTTCAGATTATGCACTCAAGTTTGATAAGAAAATAGTCTAATTGATGAGGATTGAAAGGAATCCTCCTTCTTCTTTGAGCTCCACATCACTCAGGTGGGTATTGCCTTATCTACACACTCAAAACACCTCATAATAAACAATAAGCCTGCAGATACATTATTGTGGAATAATCTTCAAACCCTTTTAGGTATCTTGTACCCCAATGAAACAAATTCTTATGCAATAGCCCTATTTGCATAGAATGAATCTAAAGACTAGAATGGACCTCCTATTACTACTACTACCAACATGAAATGGAAAGGTATTTAATTTGAATGATTTATGTTGGGTTGAATGGACTTTTGAAATACCCTTAGTGTCTCATAGACCAGTGCCTTACCCAATGGGCAGCAGAGTCAAATACCTTACTACAATAGAGAGCTATGAAACAAGAAGACAATATATTTAAATATGTGAATGCCTTACATCAATCATACACCATTAACCAGACCATACATTATCAAAACACTTGTGTATCCAAATATGTTATCACCTATTCAAAGGATTTTAACTCTCCCCTTAGAAGAGACCTATAAACAAGTAATACATTAACTAGCATCCACTGAAAGACAAGCATGAAATACCCTTGATATCTTAGCTCATACACATCTGAAAACTAACCTTGAACTGAGTTATCCCTGTGAAGACAACTCTATTGCAGACTCCTAGGAAATGCAAACAGAAAGATTAAACATCCTTGATGCTATAATCAACAAGTTCAGGATTCAAATGGAGACAAATCTAATACTAGTACAAATGTATTGAAATCTTATACGTAAGAAAAACTGTTACAACTTCTTTAGATTCTCTTAGCTAGAAATGAAAGAGGGAACACCCTATATGCAGAGAAGAAGGAAGTATTTATAGGAAAAGGACCCTTCATGGAACTAAAAACTAGAATGTTTCCAAACTTTTTTAGAACCCTTCTAAATGATCTTGAAAATCCTTTTATAGGAACAAGGATTGCAACAAGCTACAGATTATTTAGGAAAAATTAGGTCTACAAAAACCACCTAGTACAACAAGAAAATAAAGACTACAGATAAACCTTGAAACCCTGGAAAATCAGATAAAATCTGATGTACAATTGCATTGGTTTCATCACTCAAGGATAACTGCAAATACAATTTGAACTAATTTCTTATTGTAAAAAAAAATAAATAAATGCCAGAGCCAGCCTTTAGAAAATCTTGCGTGTATAGGTCATGGAAATCTCTGACGTACTCAAACCCTAGCCACCTGAATCAAATCATAGTCCCTTTGCAATTACTCAGCATGGCACCCAAGATGGAAAAATCAAATCAAGACAGCCACATAGATCATTTTCCAACTACAATAGACTAGGAAAATCAATTCTAAAGCATCCCTTTTGTTTTATATGGCCACTGCTTCAAACCCTACAGAGAAAACCCCACAGAAACATTCAAATTCATGTTGCAATGGTTAAATGATTTCACTTTAAAACCTGACCATCAATCTTCATTAGTAGATAATCTAACAGCCTCGTTGCATGATCACATAGCTTGAAAGAGGCCCATGCGAACATGTGACAAACTGCTAGCATCCACTCATCATCATCTACTTTAAATGCCCAGACCCACTAATAGCATTCCATGTCACTACTCCTTGACTAATGAGAAGCAAACAAATCAGCATGACTTGGCATTGGACCCACCGATAGCCTTCACATCAGATTCCAAATCAATGACCATCACATGATCGCAAAGGGGAAGAATATTCCTTGTGATCATGTGATGACTACAAGATCTTCAAGTGACTAACAACTTGACCCCACCCTGCTGCATAAGCCTTTACAGTGAATCACAAGCTGCCACGTTGCAAAAATTGCTAGGAGGACCTTTGACACATGCCACATCAAAACCTGCATCGACCAATCAGAATTCACCACCTTAGATACCATAAATGGGCCCACTAGGATAGGTGGTACCTTGTTGCATGATCGCATAGCCTAAAAAAGGCTCATGAGATCATGTGACAGCCACACATTTTAAAGAGTCTACAAGTTTTCGGGCCCTGCTGATGACAGATGTCCACTTGTCACATGTTCACAAGGGGGAAAAAGATTCCTTGCGAACATGCGACAAGCATAAGTTTTTTCAAAGGGTTGAAACATAGGAAAATTCATGCCAGGAGACTTAGGAACTTAGGAAATATTATAGGGGGACCCCAGCGTGAAACCTAACTGATCAACATGTAAAGGGATATAACATTTTAGCACATGGTTTATTTGGACTTTAAGTGATAGGAAAAGGTAATGTGAAATTAGAACAAGGCCAAGGCAAGTTAGGGTTTTTCTTTCCAATGGGTAGATATTTGAATTTTGACAAGGGTTTCAAGCCAGAGATAGGGAAAAACATATTGAAGAGACTAGGGAAAATCTAAAACCATGAAAAAATTGTAGAGATAGACCATTTTCTCAAGATTTTTTGCATTGACAAGAAAATGGGCTAACAGTGGCTCTATTTGGGGATGATGGGAAACTTGTGCCCATGCAAGAATTTATAATCACTGGGAGAAGAAGACCAACCATAGGACAAAAATAGGGACCTCAAAAACTGGTAATCGAACTAGGGAAAAGGAAGGGAAACACACAACAGAAAGGAAAAGTATTTACATAATTTTTACAATATTTACAACCATAAGAAAATCAAGGACTCTCTTGAATCAAAGATTTGATTTTCATCCACATATGTGACCAACCACCTACAAATTCATGATCATCTTGAGGCCAACATATGTGAATAACTATGGGTGAAAGAATAAAACTATGATGATCATTGCCCATGCTCTTCCAGTCATGATTGTTACACTCATATTCATATTCCAAGAAGTAAGGAACATCACTTACTTCTTCCTGATGACTGGGAAAGAAAATATCATCTAGTAATGCATTAGAAAATAAAACATAATGAGCATCATGCATTACATCACAAATACCTAGCTGAGAAGGACTTGGATCCTTTGATTTGTCTTCATGCATTGCCTCAACCACTAAACAACTTGGCTCATCCATGATATCTTCATGAACTAGATCATGAACCAAGTGAAGGTCTTCTTCATATTTTTTGTGATAGTAGAACAGCTGATCTGCATCATCATTTACATCAAAAGAGGTTCTATCCCAATCATTAAAGATGAAGTCCTCAATACTGTCACCATCACTGTCATATTTAGCAAAAGAAGGAAAAGGATATGAACAAGAAACTTGTTCATCACTACAATCTCTATGATAGGAAAACACACTGTCATGTCTTTCTACCTCTTCTCTTATAGAGTCACTACATGAGGGAATCTCTGGTGAAAATGGATCATCACTATCACTTTGAGTACTGACCTCATTATTAGTGTCAAAGGATAAATCATAAGGGAGCTACAAATCATAGTCTAAAATAGGGGCATACCTCTAAAATTCTTCAGCCAAGAGTGCTGAAATCCTTTCACTGCTCAATGGACTTTGGGCCTTGATATCATCTTCCTCAGCCTCACCCCTAGTGCTGCAAACATCATCCCTATCAAGAAAAAGGATAGACATCTCTGGCTTCAAATCATTTTGTGTGAAGCAATCACTGTAGGAATCATCATCTGCATTATATCCAATACTCTGCCCTTCACACAAAACATCATCATATCAGGACAAGAAAACTTCCCTCTCATGTTGGCAAGAAGAAAAATCTGTAGACAGATAGGAAATATTATCAACCTCAAACTCATCTTCAGCACTCTCATATGCATTAACCTCAATGTTAGCTTCATAATCAATATTCTCTACAAAATGAGAATCAACATCAGAAACACTAGCCTCCTCATGATTGTCATCGGGAACCACCAGTCTTAGTAATCTTATGTCCTCTACTAACTGCCAGTTCTCCATTTTTATTTTTGCTAATTCCTTCTTGAGAGCAGCAACTTTATCAAAATGCTCAACAAACTTAGCTCTCAACACATCCCAAGAAGGGATTGAACATGAAGGCAAGGACAGGAACCACTTCCTTGCACCATCAAAAAATGTCTACACAAGTAGCCTCATAGCAACATCTTCATGTTCAATATCCATTTCACCAAAAAGACCCATGAGGTCATCAATATGCTAGCTTGTAGAAATAGATCCACTAGCTAGGAATCTAGGCAAGTATTCCTCAACCTCAGTAGGGAACTCATTAGGGGAACCTTCAATGCCATCAAAACAAAAGGGCCTATATTCCTCCATGAGGAACTACCCACTGCTACTTATCCCTTTATGCTAGTGTTAAACACTTGATAGGGAAACATTTTTAACAAGAGAATACCTGGAAGTTTTGCAAGAGAAACCTTGTTGATTGGAAGGTAGGGAAGATCTAGAGCTCACCATGGAGCTCCATCATGTTCTTTGTAGTGTAGAGTTGCCACCTCCTTGCAAAGAAAAATTTTTATACTTGTCTTGTATCTTATTCCAATCAACCAAAACTTAACCAGGATGTACACTATTTATAAGGGACTGCACTGATCAAATAGAAAACTCAGAGTCACCACTCAACATGTAGTGAGAAGATTTTAGCAAATTCTTTTTTGTTTATTTGACTCTATGATCTTTAACCAAGACTCTAGGATGATCCAACCAAGAAATGAAGCTTGCTATCCTTTATTTCTTCCCCAGAAGAGTCGCCAGTTTGTTGGAGCTTTTCCTTGTAGGACCAAACTTGAATAAAAATGTGGGCTTGATCTTCATATTATGCACTCAAGTTTGACAAGAAAATAGTTCAATTGATGAGGATTGAAAGGAATCCTCCTTCTTCTTTGAGCTCCACATCACTCAGGCAGGTATTTCCTTATCTGCACACTCAAAACACCTCATAATAAACAATAGGCCAACAGATACATTATTGTGGAATAATCTTCAAACCCTTTTAGGTATCCTATACCCCAATGAAACAAATTCTTATGCAATAGCCCTATTTTCATAGAATAAATTTTAAGACTAGAATGGACCTCCTATTACTACTACTACCAACATGAAAGGGAAAGATATTTAATTTGAATGATTTATGTTGGGTTGAATGGACCCTTGAAAAAACCCTTAGTCTCTCATAGACCAGTGCCTTATCCAATGGGTAGTAGAGTCAAATACCTTACTACAATAGAGAGCTATGAAACAAGAAGATAATATATTCAAATATGTTAATGCCTTACATCAATCATACACCATTAACTAGACCATATGTTATCAAACCACTTGTGTATCTAAATATGTTATCACCTATTCAAAAGATTTTAACCCTCCCCTTAGAAGGAACCTATAAATAAGTAATACATTAACCAACATCCACTGAAAGACAAGCATGAAAACTGTTGATATCTTAGCTCATACACATTTGAAAACTAACCTTGAACTTAGTTATCCCTTCGAAGACAACTCTATTGCAGACACCTAGGAAATGCAAAAAGAAAGATTAAACATCCTTGATGCTATAATCAACAAGTTTAGGATTCAAATGGAGACAAATTTGATACCAATACAAATGTATTGAAATCTTATACATAAGACAAACTGTTACAACTTCTTTATATTCTCTTAGCTAGAAAGGAAAGAGGGAACACCCTATATGCAGAGAAGAAGGAAGTATTTACCAGAAAAGGAGCCTTCGTGGAACTGAAAAATAGAATGTTTCCAAACTTTTTCTGAACCCTTCTAAATGATCTTGAAAATCCTTTTATAGGAACAAGGATTGCAACAAGTTACAGATCATTTAGGGAAAAATTAGGTCTGCAACAACCACCTGGTACAATAAGAAAATAAAGACTACAGATAAACCTTGAAACCCTGGAGAATCAGATAAAATATGATGTATAATTGCATTGGTTTCATCACTCAAGGCTAACTGCAAATACAATTTGAACTGATTTCTTATTGTAAGAAAAACAAAATAAATGCTAGAAGTAGCCTTTAGAAAATATTGCGTGTACAGGTCATCAAAATCTCTAACGTACTAAAACCCTAGCCACCTGAATCAAATAATAGTCCCTCTATAATTACTCAGCATGGCACCCAGGATGGAAAAGTCAAATCAAGATGGCCACACAGATCATTTTCCAATTGCAACAGACTAGGAAAATCAATTCTGAACCATCCCTTTTGTTTTATACGGGCATCGCTTCAAACGCTGTAGAGAAGGAAACATTCAAATTCATGTTGCAACGGTTAAATGATTTCACTTTAAAACCTAACCATCGATCTTCATTAGTAGATAATCTAATGGCCTCATCGCATGATCACATAGCTTGAAAGAGGCCCATGCAAACATGTGACAAACTGTAGCATCCAGTCATCGTCATCTACTTTAAACACTTAGACCCACTAATAGCATTCCATGTCACTGCTCTTCGACCAATGAGAAGCAAACAAATCAGCATGACTTGGCATTGGACCCACTGACAGCCTTCATGTCAAATTCCAAATCAATGGTCATCGCATGATTGTAAAGGGGAAGAATATTCCTTGCAATCATGCAATGACCACAAGATCTTCAAGTGACTAACAACTTGACCCCACCCTGCCACATAAGCCTTTGCAGTGAATCACAAGCTGCCATGTTGTAAAAATTGGCAGGTGAACCTCTGACACACACCACACTAGAACCCACATCGACCAATCAGAAGCCACCACCTCAGATACCATAAATGGGCCCACTAGGATATGTGGCACCTTGTCACATGATCGCATAGCCTGAAAAAGGCTCATGGGATCATGCAACAACCACACATTTTAAAGAGTCTGCAAGTTGTCAGGCCCCGCTGATGATAGATGTCCACTTGTTGCATGTTCGCAAGGGGGAAAAAGATTCCTTGCAAACATGCAACAACCACAAGTTTTTTCAAGGGGTTGAAACATAGGAAAATTCACACCAAGAGACTTAGGAACTTAGGAAATATTAAAGGGGGGCCCCAGCGTGAAACCTAACTGATCAACATGCGAAGGAATATAACATTTTAGCACATGGGTTATTTGCACTTTAAGTGACAGGAAAAGGTAATGCAAAATTAGAATAGGGAAAAGGCAAGTTAGGGTTTTTCTTTCCAATGGCTTGATATTTGAATTTTGACAAGGGTTTCAAGCCAGGGACAGGGAAAAACATATTGCAGAGACCAAGGAAAATATAAAACCATGAAAAAATTGCAGAGATAGACTATTTTCTAAAGATTTTTTGCATTGACAGGAAAGTGGGCTAACATTTTCATTATGGCAACATATGATCCTCATGAAGATCGCACAAGTCATAGAGCAAGTATGAGAGAGTGCATTGCAAATTTTTCTAAGTGTGAGATAGTGTTTTACCAGTGAACCTGGATACAGTTTTTGTTTGTGACATTGACTGGAGTAATTTTAGTGCTTGTGCACTTGAACATAGACTCTATGATGTCTATTGATCACCCTTCTCAAAGTGCAAGTTAGTACGACATGTACGGAAGAAGTTATGATAGTTTTACCGAAGATAGTGTGAAGCCGACATGACAAAATATGAAGACAAAACTAGTAAAGAGTTAAGGGATTTTATTTTTTTTCAAAATAATAACTTAAAAATATAAAGGGATGACATCTTGGATGTTAACTCTTGGATAAAGCTATTGGTATAAATGTAAATGTAATTGTCATTGTAAAGTGTAGTAACTATAACAAGCAACAAGTAATTGTAGAAGTATGATACGAAGTATATGAAGCATATGTAATAGCGATAGTGAAAGAGTAGCGAAGTGATATTGATGCAAGTAGTATAAGGTTATGTACCTTAACCTATTTTTTAAATCAATTTATATTGTACAGTACTTGTTTGGGCAGTGGGCTCATCTAGTAATCACATTTTGTACTACAACACCTAACAGGGTTGAGGCTTCTAACAAGGCCTATAGTCCCTTAATCAGGATTGATACATTATATACTTGTAATAGAATCCTAACAGGGTCAACATCCTTAACAAGATACTTTTTATTAGTGGATCTTTGTAGGTACCATCCCCACTGGGGTTTTCCCTTGGCCAGGGTTTCCTCAAGAACAAATAATGTGTTATGAGTTCTTTATTGTTATGCATGTATAAAGATAATCTGTTATATCCATAATTGGGCAAAAGTTAAACTTTTTAGAATACTGATTCAGCTCCCCCTCTCAGTATTCCCTATTTCTAACAATTGGTATCAGAGCTTAGTTACTCGAAAAAAAATCATTCAAGGAAAGCCTAGCAGCTTGAGTAAGAGCTCTATGGATATGGATCAACTACAGAAGAATCTTGAAGAAGCTCTTGAACAAATTGACTTACTTACTATTGAAAAAGATACTTTGAAAAGAAAGTATGATGATGCAAAGAATCTCATTGAGATACTTAAAAAAAAATTAGAAGATCTGAGATCTAAAAAAGAATCCAAAGTTTTTATTGAAGATTGTGATGAAAATATGGAAAAAGAAAATGAGATCCTTAAGCATGAATTGAAGATAGAAAATTTGAAGCTTAGTTTGAAAGATGGAAATGGCAAGAATGAAGAAAATCTGAAATCTGAGAATGAAAGTCTAAAGACTGAAAATGAATGACTGAAATCTAAACTTTCTAAAGTAACATCTGAACTTGAGAAAGTCAATTTGCAGTATGATGAACTTGAGAAATACAACAAGATTTTGAAAGGTGAACTGATTCAATCCAAAAAACAACTTGAAAGGCTATATTCAACTAGTGAGAAGATTGATGAACAAATATCCTATCAGAAACCATTCTATGATAAGACTAGTCTTGGATTCAACACTTTCAAATAAAATGATGAAGGCAAGGAACTAGATTTGAGGATATCTGAAAGCATGGATGAGAAGAAGCCTAATGAGATCAAAAAATCTAAAGATACACCTAAAGAAGAAGAATCACCAAAGTAAGAGGAATCACCCAAAGGTATCCAAAGAGAATTCAAAGGTAGATGTTTTGCTTGTAATACTATTGGTCATATGAAGAGAGATTGCACAGGTAAAAATTTAAATGTCTTAATGGTTATTGTTACAATTGTGATGGTTTTGGACATAGAGCTATTGATTGTAGGAAACCTAAATTTATTGAGAATAATGATGTTAGTAGAATGTTTAGGAATACTAACAATGGAGATAAGAAACCTATTGATGATATGAATAGAAGAAGTGGAGTAGTATGTTATAGATGCAACAAGGTTGGACACATTGCTAGAAACTGCAGATCACAAATCAATCAACCTAGACCAAGATATGGAAACAATGGAATTGTTTGTTAGATATGCAACAAGATTGGACATACATCAAGGTTTTGCAGAATGAACAATAGAGTTTTTCATCCTAATCCTAACCGCAGGAATCATGCAAGAAGAAATGAAGATGCTAGAAATAGTCAGAAAGGATGCTGTAGTAATTCAGATGAAGTGAAATTTATCAAAAGCATAGATCAATGAGACATATTCAACATTGAAGGTAATCAGAAAGGTTAAGTATTGAAAGGTAACAATGAATCTTTACCTGACCTATCTCAAAGTACTTAATTCAAGTAAATTGCAGTAGAATAGGAACTTAGATTTAGTATAGAAGTAGATATATGATGAATTGAGTCTTGCATAGTTAATGCAAGATATTTTATGATATTATAATGCTATGGTTAAGAGCACAAAGAAAAATATTATGTTTTGTGAGATCGCAAGAAGTTTTAAGTTTTACAGGATAGTAGAGACAACTTTTTGGAAAGAAGCGGAAAAAGAATTGAATGCGATGTCAGATCTAGGTGAGATTGAATTAATAAAAGGTTATGATCAGTATTATTTGATCATCAAAGTGAATTCAAGTGTCAAGGAGATCAAAGAAAATTCATAGAAAGCATTTTGCAAGGATTTGGAAAAGAATTGTGTGCCAAATCTACGCAAGCCCTAAAATTATGAAATTGAGGTATTTTACTTGACAAATCTTTGAATCAATAAAGCCATTTGAAGAAATCATGGATGTTTCATTAATACACAATGTCAGAGATAAGAATAGACCTAAAGTAAAAAGGGAACTAGTAGAACCATTGGAAGAAGACCCTAGGCTTGCATTATCATCCATACCAAATGGAGTTTTACATTTAGAGAATGTCAGGAGTTATCTTGGATGCAAACTAGAGACAGTAAATGATAGTGATTTTACATATGAATATCAGAAGATGTACAATTAAGATATGACACTGAAACAAGGTTTTGAATACTTTGAACATAATGCAATTGTCAAATATGGATTATAGTATGAATAAATGATAATGAAGAATGCACTAAGATCATTTTGAGTAGAATTCATAATGGAAAGTTTTGGCTACAGGATAGAGTGATAGATATTATAGCTGATTTGATTCATGAAGTCACTGGATTATCTAAGACTAGATCTATTCCTTTTAATGAGAAAAACATGAGAAAAATAGTCATTGACAACACTAATTCATCCTATAATGGTAGAGGAATTGTTATTAGCACTATCAAACAAGTTGATGTGAGATACATATGCAAGATCCTAACTACTAAGCTTTGTGCAAATTGAAGAGAAGATGACATGGTAGCTGGAATGGTACATGCAGCTTATCTTATGTGTGTTGACAGGGTACCAGTTGATATGTGTGAAATTCTTAGAATTTAATTGTTTGAGAACTTGGAGAAGATCAAGAAACCTAAGTATACACAGTTTAGGTTCTCATCCCTAATCACATACATGTTCTTTCATCTTTTGAGGAGATTTCCTTACACCATAGGAAATGATTGGAATGATGGACAAACCATAAAGGAAAAGATTAATGTAGTATATAGAAAGCATGTTATTGATAGTGTTAATGAAAGTATAGTACTTGTCATTAAGACATTTCAAAATATTGTTTCTAGCAAATCAAGGATCCCTAAGTCTCTTGTTGATAAATACAAAGATGATATATGATTTATGGTGGATACTGACCTTACCTATATTAAAGTAGTAGAGCCTAGAATAGAGTTCATAGACCCTCTTGGCTATGAAATATCTGAGGTAGAAACTAAAGAGTATGTTAGCAGACTACTAAAGTGTAAGTTGGACACTCAATGTAACAGGTTTGGAACCTTTGAGGAGAACTTCAACTCCACAAAGATTCTAATTGAAGAGAAATAGTCTAAGAAGAGAGTTGAGAGCACCATTATGAAAATCTTAAAAGATACAGGAATGATAGAGAGATTTTTTGGTAGCAAAGAAGATAGTAGTAGTAATCAGATAGAGTGGATAAAAGGAAGTTTTGTCTATCCCTCCTTTATCATCAATTGCAGTGCCACAGGAAGAACCACAAGTAAAGGTGAAAGTGGAAGTACCTGAGAAGGACATAGAAACAAAGATGTCTACTAGATCCACTTCCTCCACACCTAGAAAAAGAGTTAAGGATGCCACTGGACCAGGAAAGAGGCATAAAACTCTAGTATAACCTATTCCAAGAAAGATTGTAGAGGTTAAAGATGATGTCACTACAAAGAAGAAAGCTTGGAAACCAAAAGTTGAAAAGCTTAATGAGCAGATTATTGAGAATGGTGACTTTGCAAGAATGAACAAATATTATGATCTTTATGATTATGTTGATAGACTTAATATAGAG
Source organism: Chamaecyparis obtusa (assembly GCA_027943335.1). Taxonomy (NCBI): domain Eukaryota; kingdom Viridiplantae; phylum Streptophyta; class Pinopsida; order Cupressales; family Cupressaceae; genus Chamaecyparis; species Chamaecyparis obtusa. The sequence goes on from BSBK01007395.1 coordinate 76,597, forward strand.
AATGCAGTTGTGAAGCATATGATCTTGACTGACAAGAAGTCTGATACTATTCAAGGACAAATACCTAATGATCTTTATAACAAACTTCTAAATAGAAAGAAGAGAGCATTGGATGAAGAGACAGCTATCAGAGAAAAGCTTGTGAGGAAGCTTTGTGAGATAAGAGATGAAGCTCATTTGAACTAGATTATGAAGGCCCTAAGCACCCATCTAAGAACCAAAAGGAGAAAAATTCAGATTATGGGAGGCATGTATGAAGAAATAAATTCTGAGACTCAATAGGCAATTATCAAGGTTATGGCAGAATATGTTGGAGAATCATTAGTTGCGGCAGAGCAAGCAAGTGAGAAAGTACAAGAGGAAATTCCCTCTTCTCCAGCTATTAATATTGAAGATGAAACAATGAATGTAGAAGGTACACAAATCACCTTAGATATTGATGAAAATGTATTCAAGAATTTGGAGAACATTGTTGACAATTCAGCCTTTGAGGAATAGGAAGCTACAAAAGAAGAAGAGATGATAGAGACCACCGTTGTGGAACCACCAGTTGTAGAACAAAAAGTTCCTCTTCCCACCAAAGAAGACATCAGTCTTACTCCTGAGACTAGAAAGAAGACTCAAATTGGCTATATATTGAGCATTTAGGAAAAGAAGTAGATGATGATGATCAGTTGGAACTGATTACATCCTTGAACAAAATAATTGGTAAGAATAAGAAGGTGAAGAGTCTTGAAGGGTTTCTAAAGGAACTAACTGAGAAGTTACAAAGTATTGTGACCACACAAATTTTAGAAGCAGGCCCTATGGAGAAGGAAAAGAAGGTAATGAGTACCTTTGATAATGAATTTACACACCTAGCTGATATTGCAAAACTGAAAGCACAAGCAGATTATGAGGCTAGAATGCTTTTGAACATCAATTAGTACATCAATAATGATATCAATACTCTTGATATATGTATCAAAGATTTGAGGAAACATTTGGAAAAAGGAAAATCTTTGTACATATAGTGTACAAAATCAGAGACTTTGACAGGTGAGGAAGATCAGAAGATAAAATTGAAGGAAGCAGAGATTCTAAATGAAACAAACCTTTTATCTAACCCCAATGTGAAGGTCTGTAATATTGAGAGGAAAGTTAGAAAATTATATGATGAAATTAGAATTGTACAAGATGAGAAAGACATGAAACTAAGAAGATATACTCTTTTGAGAGAGCATGTTTCTATGAAGTTGAGCATAATTGAAGAACAGTTGGAAGATTGTCTTTCAGCAAAGACATCTTTTCAGAAATTTAACTTTGAAAACCTCCAAGCATGTGAAATTGCTTCTTATGGACTGAGCCCACTACTCAATGTAGGCAGATTCCATTAAGAAATCATGGGAGAAGGAGATAGAAGCCATGAAGATAGATTTTGTAGTTTTTGTTGCAAGCCTACCAGCTTTGCAATAAATAAATTGAGGTATAACTTTTTGTGATACAATTTTGTGACCCTCCCTACCTTATTTTGTCATTGTTGTCAAAGGGGGAGAGATATATAGAAGAAAATTGATAGTATATGATAAGGGTTCTTACTCTTAGGGGGAGTACTATATTAGAGGAAATAATTTTTGAGGGAGTTATAAGGATAGTATGTATTTTATACTATGGCCATAGTTTTGAACAATTTTGAGATTTTTGAGTTGTACACTTAGCAGATTTTCTCATATGTTGCCACCAATGACAAAGGGGGAGATTGTTGGTAATTTGGCTGAGTTGATTGCATAGATGTTGTCATTATGGAAACATATGATCCTCATAAAGATCACACAAGTTAGAGATCAAGTATGATAGAGCCCATTGCAAATTTTTCTAAGTGTGAGATAGTGTTTTAATAGTGAACTTGGATACAGTTTTTGTTTGTGACATTGACTGGAGTAAGTTCAGTCCTTGTGCACTTGAACATAGACTCTATGATGTCTATTGATCACCCATCTTAGAGTGAAATTCAGTATGGCATGTACGAAAGAAGTTATGATAGTTTTACTGAAGATAATGTAAAGCCGAGGACAGAATATGAAGACAGAACTAGTAAAGAGTTAAGGGATTATTTTGTTTTTCAAAATAATGAATTAAAAATATAAAGGGATGACATACTAGATGTTAACTCTTGGATAAAGCTATTGGTATAAATGTAAATGTAATTGTAATTGCAAAGTGTAGTAACTGTAACAAGCAACAAGTAATTGTAGAAGTAGGATGTGAAGTATATGAAGCATATGTAATAGCGATAGTGAAAGAGAAGTGAAGTGATATTGATGCAAGTAGTTTAAGGTTATGTACCTTAACCTATTTTGTAAATCAATGCATATTGTACATTACTTGTTTGGGTAGTGGGGTCATCTAGTAATCACATTTTGCACTACAACTCCTAACAGGGTGGAGGCTTGTAACAAGGCCTATAGTCCCTTAATGAGGACTGATACACTATATGCTTGTAATAGACTCCTAATAGGGTCAACATCCTTAATTGGATACTTTTTATTAGTGGATCTTTGTGGGTACCATTCCCACCAGGGTTTCCTCGAGAACAAATAATGTGTTATGAGTTCTTTATTGTTATGCATGTATAAAGATAATCTATTATATCCATAATTGGGAAAAAGGTAAAGTTTGTAGAATACCGATTCACCCCCCCCTCTCAGTATTCCCTATTTCTAAAAACTTAAAATAAATGCTAAAGTTAATTGTCCTTCTAGTATTGAAAAAAGTGCTAAGGATTGTAACCCTAATAATGGTCATGATAAGGTTGAGGGTAATTTAACTACCTTGTCCAATCCTACGTTTGAAGATGAATTTGAATCCATTCCTACTAATGACAAAAAGCCATGTCTAAATATGCTTGTATCTAGTATCTGAGTGTTTAATAGCCTTCTTAGTGATTCAAACCAATATACTTAGGTTCCCATGAGGAAAAATTCCTAATAGATATCCATGGATACCATTAACAAGAAAGTAAAAGAGTCTAGGAGACCTAACTAAGCCTTATTGGAATAGAGCCCTATCTCACATAAATGTCAGACAACCATAGTTAAAGCAAGTGAGAAGCATATTATTCCTATTTAAAAACATGGGGAGATGTCTGTGGATTCAGAGGAAGAATTTACTAAAGTCCTTAATAAAATCTCTAAAAAGAAGAAAAACTCATTGAGAGACAATTGGTTGCCAAAAGTAAGGATTGTAGTAATAAACATGCCCAATATCAATTACCAAGTTGTTTTATGAGATTGTGTAAAAACAAGATCTCATCAAAGAATTAGTTTTTCATGATGTTCAACATACACAATTGGAATGTCTGAGGTCTATAAATGCCTGATAGGAAGTACATAGTGTGAAAATGGTGTAATGGGCTAAGTAAAAAATATATTATTTGTTTACAAGAGAATAAAGTGGTTGGATATCATGCTTTGAACACTTTGACATTTCTTTTGGATAAGGCTACTTGTCTATAAACCAATCATGATAGAGGGAAAAGTGGCATTTCATTTCTTATTAGCGCTTACTGGTCTAATAAAATTGAGAAAGAAGTTGTGTCCCCATGCTAGAGAGCTCAATGGATACTTCTTAAAAACAAAGATACATGTTTTGGGATTTCCCTAAGTCTTTCTCATACCCCTTTTTCCTTTCATTTCACTATGTTATGGATTAATTGTTCAAATTCCTACCGAGATATATACTTTTCAAATAGTGGGATACATATTTCCTATTTATTTATCCCATGATCCTCTGTTGATCTGTCATGTGAAAGACCCACCTAATCACAGGATATAGATTTCTTATTTATCAATAGTTTGTTTGGATATCTTTTTAATTTTTTTGGTACCATTTTTAGTTAAATATCAGATTAATAATGCATATATCTTCTAACACATGTCCTTCTTCAACAATGATCTTTAGTTTGTCCAGAAAGATGCTTGATAGATATTCTATCTCATCGATTTTCAAAGAGTAAAGTGTTGCCAGGGTCAATGGTCCTTGTGATCCCATGATCAAAGTGCCCAAGGTTTATCTAGTGGGGGACTACAAGATGATTTCACATGTCCTAGCCTAGTAGTTGGATAAATATGTGAGATCACGATGATCTGACAGTTGGTCACATATATAGAGGTAGTTGATTGGTAAAAAATTGATAGTGAAAAATGTGCTAATTATGTTAATGTTAAAATATTTACAACCTATGTGCTAATATTTTAACATGAGGGTAAAATCAACAATGATCATTTAACTCAATCAAAAAAGTGATCGGATTTTATGTCAGGGGAATGAGTTTGTAATTTTGATGGTGAATAATGAATGGAAGGGATCAACCGTCCATGTGATTCTATGATAGAAAGTGATCAATTTTTATCTTGTGTGAGATCACGAGATCTTGCCACATGTTCATGATTGGAAATCATATGAATGATGTTGTTAGATAAAGGGGTGGTGACTTGGGCATTTCTATTTTTTAGTTTATCGGTCCACGTTCTATGACAAAGTCAACATCTAGATGGATTAGTGGTCGTCATTCTATCTATTTGCAAGGAATAAATCAACAGTCTATTATGTGAGGCAAGAGGGTTGGTGATAAGAACTAAGGCCTAAAGTAATGGAAGGACATCTTTTCATTGAGATATCTCAAGAGGTGGTACTTTAGATATTTTTAGAGAAGGATGGGAACATTTCAAGATATCATTTTGGGGATTTTGTTATAATGTGCTCAAAATTAAAAGGGTCACTTGCCATAATAAATTTAGGGGATTTTTAGACGTACAAACTTACTAATAGGATATTTTGATACTATAATTGAAAAGTTCATGTAGACTATTATTACACACTAGTAATCTTTTTTAGTGTTCAAAGAATGCAATCATAGTATTTTTCTATTGTATAGATTTAGAAGTTATAAATATTTCTTCCTAGTAGACTTTATTATTCAGGAAGTAGCAGAGATGAATTTTCTAAATAATTTAAGTGACTTCTAGAAAATATCAAAATTTGTGAGAATATAGTAGTGAGATGTTTATTGGGATAGAAAGATGGAGTCATGTGTATCATAGCCATAGTAGTATTTAAACACGGAGCAATAGCTTGAGGGATATTTAAAAGATATCTATGCTAAAATTTCTATATACAAGAGGCTAATGCTCCTAACTTTACTGATGGTGTCTTCTTGGAGGGGCATAGGATGAGGAAGAGGCTGATAAGACCTCATTGGTATTCATGTCCCTGTTGTAAGGTGGTTTTGAAGCATCCAAAAGGAAGGGGCCAACATTATTAAAATCATGCATCCTTGCCACTTCTGAATCATTATCAATAAAAATGTAGTTGCAGAGATCGATGAAATCCTTGACATGAGTCAAATCTATAAGTACATAGTGCCTATCTAGGGAATGATATTAGCATAGCTCAATTCTTTTCAACCTCTACCAGTTGGTGATCTTTGAAAAGTTTAAAGGTGGCATGTAATAGTAGTATAATGTGATGTATAAAATCTTGTTAGGTCAGTTTTAGGTTCAGATCTAAAGCTTGTTGCATTCCAATTATTTTTGGAATCATAGGGTCATTGGGGTAGGAGGGGGAAGATATATGGGCCAATTAGATTAAAGAAGGATAGGTGGTAGCATCAGATCAGATTAGATCTCCTTCTTTCTAATTTTTTTTTCTTGTCTCTTCTCTAGGGGTTCCAACTTGGAAGCTTGAGGGTGTTCCAAACTTTTGGCTCTTGTTTCCACTCATTTGTTTTGATAGATCATTCTTTGACTCCGAACATATTTAGTTCCAATAGTAAGTTTTTTGGTTGTAGGTAGTCTTTGAAATCTTCCATAAAGAAATATTATAAATATTTGTTGAATCCTTTTGTCTCTTCTTGGTATCTCTAGTTGTATTCATTATTATATGGCAGAAATAGAATGATTATTTTAATGAAATACAATGTTAGGTTATGTGCAAGATCATGAGGGGCCAAACTATGCCCTTAAGTGGCAATGAAAAATTAGCAAATCAGGGTTAGTCAACTTGACGTGAAAATTTTAACTAGCTATGAACCTAATATCAAAAAGTTGTAAGAATAGAATCTATAGAAAATTGAATGTAGTTTCTAAACTGCTAGGCCTTTTTTGAGAAAAAGTTAGTATGATTGGTGAAAAGTATAGATTTCAATGCAGTAGTACAAAAATTTCAAGAAAAAAATAAGTAGGTGTATGTCTGACCACCTTAATCATAATCAAATGATAATATTTTTTTATAAGATTTTATATATAAGTAGTAGACTCATGCCTGGATGTGACCCATATTTTTTTATAATTTTATTCCAAAAAAAAAATTAATTATGAATTATTTTCTACAATGTTTTTAGAATAAAAAAACTCCCATGTCTGACCACCTTAACTCATTCGAAACTTTACAAAATTCAATTTTTCTTTATTTTTCCTTATAGTAGGTGAAACATAGAATGTGATGCATTTTTTGGATTTCAAAAATGTTATACCATCTAAAAATTATAGTCATTTTTCAATCAGTATATAAATTAGCACTTTAGAGGTAGCTCAATTAGAAAATAACTAATAATTACTTACCGAATTCAAAATTTGACAGCAATTATATGGATAGAAATCTGATAATCTCCTTAAGATACCCTTTTCATTATATCAAATTCGGGTGAAAAAAAAATTGTCAACTACATTGTCAAAGTTTTGAACTGACATTGCCACTTTTTGGCCCCTCATGATCTTGCACATACCCGTTAATTCAATTCTCTCCATTGTACAAGCTAGTTAACTTTTAAGAGGAATAAAATGGAGAATTAATCTCTCTTAGTGTTGTTGTGAGATATGTGGCTTTCCTCTCATGCTCTAGTCTAATGGATCAATTAAATGTTGGTTAGAAGATACAAATTTGCTGGTTATGTATAAGGATTTGATAAGTAGGTTGGGTTGCGGTTGTAGTTAAAGAAGATTGTAATGCAATTTTTCTTTAATCATTTTCTATCGACAAAATTCTATTATATTGTGTGATTCTTCTCATTGACTCCATGGCCCAATAGGATGAGGCACGGTTTTAGCTAGTGTGAAGGTTTGCATATGTATTTTATGCTCATGTTCCTTCTGTTATCTTGCAACAAATCTATTTTAAATCACTAAACATCATTTACATTTATGAAAAGTTTGTGTCCTACCCTGTCTCATGGTCCATGTAGGTTTATGTTGAAAGGGAGATTAGACTTTATCTAGTATCTCCCTATCATTTTTTAATGCTTTATATGAGACATCCATTTGTAAAATCTCATATTATAAGTTTTTAAACTATGTATTAAAAGGACATTGAGGTTTAACCGCCTTGGTTTTGTAGAGCCTAAAGTGCAGAAGGATTTGAACTATCCCTGTTAGTTAGTAAAGTTCTCTTAGGAATTTTCTTGTTCAATTGCAGAAGGATTTATATCCATATTATATCCTTCTATCCATATTATTTGGCTGCGTCCAGGAGAATAATGTGTGTTCTGGTTCATTTAACTTTTAAATTGTTAAAAGATGCATATCCTATATCCAAAAAATTTCTAAGGCAAAGAGAATGTTTAGATTTTTTGTTTTTTATTTATTCTATTTTTTGAATGATGTGCATCTTAGAAATCAAACTTTCTAGAATTTCTACTTCCTGTTTAATTTCTCCTATCTAGACGTCTTTCCAATTTCAAAGCCAGGATTTAATATGTGAGATATGAAATCCTTTTGGAAGGTTTTTCTCCTTATATATTTTGTGGTTTGATTTTAAATATCAACAAAAAAAAAATCTCTGGATTTACAATTCCATATATGAGTACCTATGTCATTCCAATGATCATTTAAACTCCTTAAATACCAATTTTATTTTTTATACAGTCTATCTCCACGGTCCAGACATACATTTCCAAGAAAGATTACCACAAGATCATTTGTTTAGGAATTACAATTAGGCATGGCTATTTCATCATCATCAATATAGCACCTATAGTTTTAAAGAAAATATTTTATTTGTCACAACCTGACAACTGCATCTTTTTACCTTTTTGTGGCATGAAACAAATTCGGTAGGAGGTTTGCAAGAAATATAGAGGATTTACTAATATTTTGATGCTCAAACAGTGTTCAAGAAAGACAAAGTTATAGTATTTTTTATAAATGAAATGTTTCTTTTGCTAATCAACCATGATGCGGATCTGTAAAGGAAAAAATGTTTTTTTTAGTTTTTTTGTATTAAATGTCATAACTGATTATATGTAATACATTGATAAGATTCAATGATCTTATATGTAAGAGTTTGATATAATTTGGATACTATATAAGACAATGTTGTAACCCAGTTTCTTGAACTATGTTAATACAAAAAATGTGTTGCAATTTTTTTAATATATTTTTTAAATTATAAATCAAAACTATTATACTTCAATAAGCACCATTCTCTTCAAATTATATCCTTTTATGTTCCTTTGAGGAATGAGTTCCCTTAAAATATTGTGTAGCCTATCAAAGATATCTCTTGGTACTTTCCCATACTTTTTAATGGCCAATTTGCCAACTTCAATCCAAGGCTAATACCTTTTCTTACTAGACACTACTTTAAGAAAAAGTTGTATATTTAATTTAAGATAAAAACTTATCAAACCAGTCAAAATAAACAAAGATAATAGATAGCATCTAAATGAACTCAAAAATATATAATCTAAGCAGCAATACTATTTTAAAACTTGTAAAACTAGTGAAACTAGTGATTGGCTATGATAAAACTTTAAAAACTATAAAAGAACTCCGTCAAATTAAACAATATATATTTCATACAATGTGCTTTGAGCCTATATAATCTTAAAAATATGTGAAAGATCTAGATTTTCTGAGTCTCTAATAAAGAAATATTTTATGACTTTCTACTTAATGAGTGTATTTTTTATGTGTCACATATCCAGCGTAGCTTCCCCTCTAATAAAAATCTAGATGCCCAATGGTTGCTCAATCTCAGTCCAACTGATTGCTCCTCCTGTCTCACTTGGAAGTTCAAGCATAACAAAACATTCACCATTACTTAGATCCCAATATCTCAAAACAATTTTATGGCCATGAAAGAGAAACTAATTAACAAGTCAAAATTCTCCTTTGGAAGAAGCCTTACAACCTATAGTTTATCTTGGCCATAATCATATTCAATCAATCCTCTATTAGATAGGAAATGCAAGCACCTAAGTAAGCTCTGCAAATTCCAACTTTTTAATCTGTTCTCCAAAGTCTTCCAAGTTTTCATGTAGGAATCCAAAACTTCAAAAGTGGGCCGTGACAGATTTCTCATAACATAAAACTTGCCATCAAAAAAAGCACCAGTAGAGAAGAACATGTACGTTTTCATGTTAGGGAGAATATCCAACTTGTCTTCCTCCACATTGTAAAGTGAGGTGCTTCTGACAAAGTTACCAAACTTGCATCCTCCCATTTGGAACAACAAAAATTGTATAACCATGTACAACCTATTCTCATTGAACCAAAAGTCCAATCGGCTATCAAAACCAATTTTTGTTTCAAAAAATGACACACAAAGATGGCATTTGTTTGGCCAAGAATGGGCATTAGACTTTTGCATGAGTTCTTCTCTAGGTTGTATACCATCACACCTCTGGGAATGACAACTTTCTCATAGAGCATACAAATTCATTGTTCTGAAATCTTCAACCTTTTACATTCTTCATAAAATACGGGGCTCTTCAATATGGAATTCCAGATTTTGCATACACATCTAAGGTTTTGATGAGAGTTTAACTCCACCCTCAGTAGACATTCCAACCCGAGTTCATCTGGAAGACAAGTAAATAAAGACCCCATTATAATTCCACTAAAAATTTGTAGGTTTTTTTTGCGGATTTTATTGGAAATAATGATTTTATAGGAACATTTTTTATTTATAAGTCATTAATTTACTTATTATATTATAATTTTTCCCACACATTTTTAGCTTCCATCATAGGTGTAAGGAAGCAAAGGTGTGTAGAAATGCTTCCTACGCTAATCTTGAGAAGACGGTTATGAAAATTTCAACTTAAATATCATAAAGATCTCAAGAAATGCACAATAAAGAATAATCAAAATAGCAATGAACACATAACACAGTGATTACCATGGGGAAACCCTTTCGGGAGAAAAATCCCACCCTCCAAAACTCACACAATGTGTTATCAAATCAAGAAGATTACAATACACTTGCAATGCAAGTTCTTATCGGAGCACATCACCACAACTCGAACTTGGAGAGACTCTTTCTAGCATCCAGTCTTGCAAAAACTCAATGATCAAAATCCTCCCCAAGCCCTCCTTTTATAGTGATTTTACAACCTAGAAACCACTTGTTGTTTTACAAAACCATGGGCTTAACCACCATGACACATGTTGCCCATTTTTGACATTTACATTTCCAAGATGGAAAAACAACTAGGTTAAAATAGTAATCCCGCCCATAATTTTTTCCTATAGTTTAGACCCCCATAAAGTCACAAAATGAGTCATCAAGGCTCTAAAAATGACCCACCTATATTCTACTATGGACAAGACTCATTTTTGACAACTCATTAACCATTTTCCAATGCATAAACATGTGCAAAACTACCAACAAAAATATTGGACTTATTTGAAACAAACTGCAAGGTTGAGACACATATTCTCAACATTCTCCCACTTGTTAGACACCTTGCAAGAGTCAGGGGATCCAAAGTATCATGGACTTAATTGCTAGGGGTCGAGAGGCCCATAGACTCTAAACACCATTTGAACTTCTCTGTGCTCATGGGCTTAGTTAATGCATCAACAACATTTACCAAAGTTTCTACCTTCTCTATCTTCACCTTGCCATCCTCAACCATATCTCTCACAAAATGATATTGTACATTAATGTGCTTGGTCCTGGCATGAAAAGTAGGGTTCTTCGCTAGGCAGATTGCACTTTGACTATCATTGTAAATTGTCACTACACCCTGTTTGAACTCTATAGCTAAACACAATCTCTTTAGCCGGATGGCTTCCTTACAAGCATGAGTAGCTACCATATACTCTACCTCAGTAGTGGACAAAGTGACCACAGCTTGTCGCTTACTCATCTAACTGATTGCACCACCAAATAATGTAAACGCATATGCACTAGTGGATTTTCTTCTATCAACATCACCGGCCCAATTTGAATCCACATAGCCTTGAATATTTAAGGAATGCTTGTTTCCTATTCCATGAAAACATATCGAGTACTTTGAGGTACCCCACAAGTATCTATAAACTCTTTTTACTACATCCCAATGTGCTCTTCCTGGATTAGACATATAACGGGAAAGAACTCCCACTACTTGGGTAATGTCTGGTCTTGTACAGACCATAGCATACATCAAACTTCCAATAGCACTCTAATATGGTACTCGACTCATCTCTTCCATCTCCAAAGGGGATGTAGGACACTGTGAACTAGAAAGCTTTGTTCCCATTGTAATAGGAACACTCAATGGTCTAGAATCCTACATATTAAATCTTTTCAAAATAGTACCAACATACTTGCTCTAGCCTAGCCAAAGCTTTCTATTTTGTCTATCTCTTACAATCTCCATTCCTAGAATGTGTCTCACTGCACCAAGATCTTTCATTTCAAATTTTATCAAGAGCTGAGATTTTAACTCTTCAATCAAACCTTTTCCTTTGCCAATAAACAACATGTCATCGACATATAGGGCAATAACCAAGAAATGATCACCATCAAATTTAAAATATATACAGTGATCAGATTTAGATTGCACAAATCCTAAACTCCACACATATGTATCAAACTTCTAGTACCACATCCTAGGACTTTGTTTTAAACCATACAAGGATTTCTTTAACTTATAGACCAAATGACTTTTACCTTTCACCATATAGTGCTCTGTTTGTGTCATGTAAATTTCCTCCTCCAAATCTCCATGAAGGAAAGTTGTTTTCACATCCATTTGCTTAATCTCTAGATCATAAGCAGCTGCAATAGAAACTAAAAATCTAATGGATGTCATTTTGGCTACTGGAGAAAAAATCTCACCATAATCTGCTCCCTCAACTTGAGAGTAACCTTTTGCAACCAAACATGCTTTATACTTCTCAATGCTTCCATCTAAACACATCTTCTTCTTGAACACCCATTTACAATCAACAAGCTTTCATCCTTCAGGCAATGGTACAAGGTCCCATGTTTCATTCCTCTTAAGAGCTGCCATTTCTTCATCCATGGCTATTTTCTAGGACTCTGAATCATTCATACCAAGAGCCTCTTCTACAAATCTCAGTTCATCAATATTAGTATTTAATGCAAATATGCATCTCCAATCATCAGGAGAATACCCATACCTTTCAGGTGGTTTCCTTTGTCTAGTAGACCTTCGAGCAAGATATAGTTCAAGTTCAGCTTTAGGTACCTCTTCTTCCTCTGATGATTTAGAACTCATAGAGCTCTCTTCAACTTCTTGTCTCTCTAAGGGCCTCAATTCAACTTTTACTATTGTAGCAGGTAGTTGAATCACATCTTTCTTTTCTTTTATTTGTTCTGGCTGCACTGTAATAGAAGAAGGCTTAGTTTCTCTAAAAATAACACTTCTTGAATAAAATACCTTTTGTTCAACAGGATTCCAAAGCTTATATCCTTTCACACCATAACTGTATCTGATGAAAATACATTTGACAACTTTTTTATCTAATTTAGTTCACTTCTCCTTTGGCACATGAGCATATGCTTCACAACTGAACACTCTCAGATGTCTAAGTGAAGGTTTCTAGCCCGACCATGCTTCCATTGGCATCTTATCAACAAGAGTTGATGTAGGAGATTTTTTTATCAGGTAGCAGGTAGTGGCTAAAGCTTCAGCCTAGAACTTTTCTTCTAGTCCAGCTCCACTCAACATACTCCTAGCCTTCTCCATCAGGGTCCTATTCATTCTTTCTACAACTCCATTCTACTGTAGAGAATATGGAGTTGTCTTCTCTCTTTTAATACCACAATCTTTACAAAATGTGTCAAAATCATTGGAGCAAAATTCACCAGCATTATCAATTCTCAAAAATTTTATTTTCTTTCCAGTCTACAACTCAACCATTGCTTTAAATTCTTTGAAATGACTGAAAACTTTAGCTTTACTCCTAAGAAAATAAACCCATGTTCTTCTACTAAAATTATCAATGAAAGAAACATAATAAACTAATCTACCAATAGAAGGAACATCAACTGGACCAAATACATCTGAATGGATTAGATCCAAAATACATGAGGACTTATGAGAACTCGAGTAAAACTAAATGCAGTTTTGCTTACCATAGATACAATGCTCACAAAAATCAAATTCAAGATTGCAATCATTCAACCCATCAACAAGGTTCTTATTTTTCAAAGTTTGTAGACCCTTCTCACCTATGTGGCCAAGTCTTTAGTGCCATAACATGGTCTTCTTTGTAGGAAAATTTGATTTAGTAGACAGAGCAGCCTTGGGTACCCAAAACCCATGACCATCTCTTGAAAGAGAAACCCTCTCCTTTTCCAACTAAGTAGTCTTTTTCACAATCTTATCAGAAGTACTATTGTACTCAACTGTGCATGCATCAAGCTAGTATAGTGTACCCAATCTACTTCCTCTTGCTATTACCATAGCACCTCTCACCATTTTCACACTTGCTTCAAAAAACTGTACATGCACACCCACATCTATTAGCTTGCTACTAGATAAAAAAATTCCTTTCTAGTCCCAGGATATGCAAGACACCATCAAATCTTCTAATTCTACCATCAAAAACTTTCACATGAATACTTCCATGACCAACAATATCAAGTACTGAGTTATCACCCAAATACACCTTACCACCATTAAAATTTTCATACTTACTAAACCAATTTCTATTAGGAGTCATGTGGAAAGATGCACCTGAGTCTATTAACCATGCATTGTCACCTACACAAGTGGCCAAGGTTGTGATGAAATCATCTTCATCTTCCTTCTTGGACTCAGAATCAAAATCTTGCTTCTTCTTCTTCTTCTTTTTCTTCTCCTCTTTATAGTCCTTTCAGAAGTGTTCGGGTTTGCCACAATTCCAGCAAATTTTCTTGGACTTCGTAGGAGATTTTGATCTCCCCTTATTCTTGGACTTAGAATGGCCATGTTTCTTTTCATTCTTGCCTCTTTCTTTTGGTCTTTCTCAAACACTCAAAGCCTCTTTGGCATTCAGAGACACCTTCCTTCTCATCTCTTCAAAAAGTAGAGAACCAACAACATCCTCCATCTTCAAGATGACTGAAGTGCTCCCTATGGCCATGAAAAGGTTGTCCCATGAGTCTGGCAATGAACATAGCAAGATTTGGCATCTTTCTTCTTCATCCATTGGCACCCCAACAGAAGTCAACTAAGTCACCAACATGTTAAAACTTTCCAAATGCTCAGAGATTCATCCACCTTCTTCCATTCTCAAAGAATACAATTTCTTCCTTAAGAAGATCTTGTTCACAAGTGATTTCTCTTGATAGATCTCACTTAGCTTCTTCCAAAGTTTCTTTGCAGTATATTCTTCATGGAAATTTATCAGAATAGAGTCTGCAAGACACAATTTGATGAGACCTTTAGCTTTTCTATCAGTCACATCATACTATGTGGCTAAAGTCAAATCTATGAGCCTTTTCTTACTCTCATCAATCACATCCCATAGATCTCAATCAATCAACAGATCTTCCATCTTCAGCTTCCACATCTCAAAGTTTGTGCTAGAAAACTTCTCTACATCAATTCTCCCTGAAATGCTTGCCATCTTTTCAATCCTACAATACAAAAATGAAATACTCTACACAAGCTCCCACTCAAATTGATTAGCTCAAAAAACCTTGTACCCAACAAATAGAACCAAAACTGGCCAAGCTCTGATACCACTTGTAAGGAAGCAAAGGTGTGTAGAAATGCTTCCTATGCTAATCTTGAGAGGATAGTTACACAAATTTCAACTTAAATATCATAAAGATCTAAAGAAATGCATAATAAAGCATAATCAAAATAGCAATGACCACATAACACAGTGATTATCATGGGGAAACCCTTCCAGTAGAAAAACCCCACCCTCCAATGTTAGAAAGTAAAGATCCCCAAGATAACTGAGAGGGGGGGGGTGAATCAATTATTTGATAATTTAACCATTCAACTACTTTAAAAAATATAATCAATGTACTAATCAACCATAGAAAGATAACCATACACAATTGCACAATAACACAAGATATGTTGACTAGGGAACCTCTTGAAAAGAGTAAACCCTAGCGGGAATGATGCCCACAAAATGAAGCACTAATATGAAAGTTCTTTGTTAGAGGATGGACCCTATTAGGAGTCTTATGAAATACATTCAGTACATATAAATCCCTATTAGGAGATTTTGAATCCTTGTTAAAAGATTCTAACCCGGTTAAGAGTTTATGGAAGACAGAAGGACCCACTGCCCAAACAGCTTCAAGGCAAGATCTCTGAACCCACTATCCAAAAGATCTGAGAATTATTCAATAGAATAATATGAAATATATTACCTCCTTCACACTGTGCCAAAACCACACTCTCTGCTACACAAGATCACAATTCCAGATCTCTGTACTCACAAGTCTTCCTTCATCACTGAATTAGCTCTTTTCTTAACTTCATGCATATATTTGCATCTCAACCTTCATAGTATATATTTCAACAAGGAAAAAATTCCTTCTTATATACCAAACTCAAATAATTACAAATGAGTTAGTCCTCAATTATAAAATAATAAATTCTACATGCTACACACAAAATTTCACATAAAACTGTCGGCTTCCAGATACTGTAACTTTCTCCAAACATATCTTCAAAGTTTGTGCTATGAACCACATCATCATTAATGAGTCTCCAACATCTTTTTAACTACACAAAATTATATTCCATCCCAGCTAAGAGATATCCTTTAATTTCCAAAAATCACTTTATAGAAACACTGTCTAAACACTGCTTTCACCAAAATGCTCATAACTCTCACAAATGAATGAATTTCTTTTTGCACTGTTAACCATAGGTTAATAACACACCAAAGAAAATACCATAAATTGTGCAAAATCCAATCTACAATACAACATGTGTGCAAAACAAAACTATACCTACTTTCCTACTAATATCTAGAATATCACTATGTTGACATCAATGACAATCCAAGTCATGAATGCAACAACAACTGCTATAGAATGACTGCCAAAATACTTTGCATTCATTCTTAAAAATCCCCCCCATTGGAATTGATGGAAACATAGATGAAAAACATCCAATGTTCCAAAATTCCAATACTGCAACATCACTGTAAAATATCAAATTAAATCTTGCTTCATTTTCCTATTCAGCTCTCTCATACAATCCACAATATTTTTCATGTATATCTCTCCCCCATTGACATCAATGATAGAAATTCCATCACTAAGTCAACAACAACTTAATGTCAAAAGACATTTTTTAGAAAAATACAATAACAAGAGTCCTCATGACTCAGCTCATAAACTCCCCCATAGAGGAAGTTCCAACATCCAATCCAGAAGAAAGATAGGGCTCATATACTACTGGACGGATGCAATCATCTGCATCAATTCTCAAAAATAGGTTGGGGCATAACCCCAAGCATACCTCTCAGATACACAAATGTATCCTTAGGTAAAGGTTTTGTAAATATATCTGCTATCTACTCCTTTGTGCTTATGTACTCCAATCTTACTTCTTTTTCTGCAACTTTCTCTCTTACAACATGATACTTGATCTCAATATGTTTAGTTTTAGAATGTAAAACAAGATTTTTTTGACATACTCACTATACTAGTGTTATCACAATGTATAAAAATAGGCTCATCAAACTTTATTCCAATATCCTTCAACATCTGCTTCATCCAAATAATCTGATTACAATTATTTGCTGCTACAACATATTCTACTTCTGTTGTACTTTGTGAAGTACAATTCTGCTTCTTACTTAACCAAGAGACCAATTTTCTTCCAAGAAAAAAGTCTCCACCACTGGTGCTTTTCTTGTCATCAATGCTACCTCCCCAATCTACATCAGTATAGGCACATAAAGTAAAATCATTAGAATTCTCATACCATAATCCATAATCCATTGTTCCTTTCAGATATCTTAGTATCCTCTTTACTGTTGCATAATGTGATTCTCTAGGTTCTTCTTGAAATCTTGCTACAATCCCAATTGAATGTGCTATATCAGGTCTTGTATGTGTCAAGTACTACAATCCACCAATCGTAGATCTGTATTTTTTCTACTCAACTGCTGGTGTCTCATCTTTGCTAGATAACTTATGTCTAGTTACCATAGGTGTTCCAATAGGTTTAGAATCTTCCATTCCAAATCTTTTCAATAAGTCATTCAAATACTTAGTCTCACTTACAAATATACCTTCCTTTCTTTGTGTTATTTGTAATCCCAAAAAATATTTCATTTCTCCAATCATGCTCATCTCAAATTCAGTCTTCATTTCATCTGCAAATTTGTCACTAGCTTCATCTTCTCCTCCAAAGATAATATCATGAACAAATATAACTATAACCAACAAACCATTCTCAATTTCTTTTTGTGTATAAGTTACTATCTTTTGTTCCTTTTATAAATCCCAATTTCAATAAATACTTATCCAATCTTGCATACTAGGTTCTAGGTGCTTGTTTTAATCCATATAAAGCTTTCTTTAACTTACATACCATATCTCCTTCTTGTGTTAAAGGAAAACCTTCATCCTACTCAATGTAGACTTCTTCTTCCAATTCACCATTCAAAAATGCTGACTTCACATCCATCTGATACACTTTGAATTTCTTATAAGCTGCATATGCTAAAAGCATTCTCACTGCTTCAAGTCTGGCCACAGGTGCAAAATTTTCTTCATAGTCAATTCCTTCTTGTTGTGAATATCCTTCACATACCAATCTTGCTTTGTTTCTTATCACTTCTCCTTGTTCATTCATCTAGTTTCTGAATATCCACTTTGTTCCAATCACATTCTTGTCTTCAGGTCTAGGGACCAATTCCCATGTCTTGTTTTTTTTAATCTGCTCCAGTTCTTCTTTCATAGCATTAATCCAATGTTCATCTTCACAAGCTCCATTAGTAGTCTTAGGTTCAATTTGAGAAATCAAACATAAATGTACCTTATTTCGATTCAAAACTCCTCTATCTAAACTTCCAATAACTTGCTTAATAGGGTGATGTCTTGAAGTATACCTCTTAGGTGTCATAGTTACTGATCTTGTTCGAACTATAGATTCTTCTCTTCTTTCTTCTCTTTTTTCTTCTTTGTTTTCTTCAGTATGACTTTCATTCAGAAAATCACTGTTAGTTTCAAAAAATAATTTTGCATTTTCAATGTTAGGCTGAGGTTGTGCTTCTCCATTAGATTCATAATCAAGCATTCTTTCCTAAATTTTAAACTTCTCATCAACTTTTACATTTGCACTTTCAACAATAGTTTTAGTTCTTTTGTTATAACATCTATATGCTTTGTTTTTGAAAGAATATCCAAGACATATTCCTGCATCACTTCTAGGATCAAATTTTCCTATATCATCATCTCTCTTTATATAACATTTACTTCCAAAAATTCTAAAATATTTAACAGAGGGTGCATGTCCAAACCACAATTCATGAGGTGTCTTGTTTGTATCTGCTCTGATTTGTACTCTATTCATAGTGTATACTGTTGTGTTCACTACTTCTCTCCAAAAAGTCTTAGCCAAATCATTTTCAAACAACATAGCTCTTGCTACTTTACTTATTGACCTGTTCCTTCTTTCTGCAATACCATTTTGTTCTGGTGTTCTAGGGGCTGAAAGTTGTCTCTTAATACCATTCATTTCACAAAAGGTGTTAAACTCTCTAGATGTAAATTCACCAACTCTATCAGATCTTAGACACTTAATCTTCATTCCAGATTCATTCTCAATTTTTCTTTTCATGATCTTAAATTTATCAAATGATTCAGATTTTTCTTTCAAAAATGCAATCCACATCATCCTTGTAAAATCATCAACAAGAATCATGAAATACCTTTCTCCATAGAATCCTCTAGTCCTAGTAGGACCACTCAAGTCTGTATGAACAATCTCCAACTTCTCTGTCAATGTGAACTTCTTGCTAGGAAATGAACTCCTCTTCTGCTTTGCCATCATACATTCTTTGCAAATCATGTTAGTAGGTTTCATAATTCTAGGTAAATGTCTTACCGCAAGTGTAGTGCTCACCTTGACAATATTATCAAAGTTTATATGACAAAACCTTTTATGCCATAACCAACTATCATCAATCTTAGTTATCAAACATGTCATCTTAGTAGGATTCAACTGAAATACATTACCTCTAGTTCTGGATCCTTTTCCAATCAGATTTCCATCTTTATCTTTTATCACACAAATTTTCTCAATAAACCAAACTTGATAACCCTTATCAATCAATTGTCCAACGCTTAGTAGATTATGTCTCAATCCATCAACAAAGTAAACATCATCAGTGTTAGTCTTTCCATCAAGAGTAATAGATCCTATACCCTTAATCAAACAAGGTGCATTATTACCAACCCTAACAATTCCTCCATCATAATTATCTATCTTAACAAACTTTCTTTTATCTCCAGTCATATGATGTGAACAACCACTATCTATAATCCAATCAG
The DNA here is from genome assembly GCA_027943335.1 of Chamaecyparis obtusa. Taxonomy (NCBI): domain Eukaryota; kingdom Viridiplantae; phylum Streptophyta; class Pinopsida; order Cupressales; family Cupressaceae; genus Chamaecyparis; species Chamaecyparis obtusa. The sequence continues at coordinate 96,331 of BSBK01007395.1, forward strand.
ATTTCTTTTCAACTTGTGAAACTAATGCTTTTTCTTTCCTTTTATCAGATTCAAAACTTTCTTCTTTAATTGATACAAATCCTATTTCCTCAGAGTTATCATTATCACTGTCACTTAAATGTCTTTCAATTCCTACTTCAAGATCTTCATCATTTGCATAATAACATTCTTTAGATCTCCTAGGTTTAAAGTTGCTTCTATACTTCTTAAATCTTTTAGGACATTTAGATGCAAAATGACTATATTCTTGACAAGTCCAACATTTAAAGATTTTCTTACCATCTGGCTCTCTTTTTACAAGTAATGCAATACCTTCTTCAATCTTCTTATCTTCCTCAGATTTAGATCTGCTACTGCTGGCATAATCTCCATTCACACTAGTACTTCTTGTAGGTCTAATGTTAAGAGCACTAAATGTTGTTTCCATTCTAGGTAGCTCTCCTAATAATATCAAGTTCATCTCTGATGTTTCTAATCTTCCAAGAAGAGTCTCTCTTGAAAAGCTTGATGTACAAGGTATCACTTGTTCAATCATCTATGTTGTCTGCTTGAATACTGGTGTCAAAGTTCTCAGAATTTTCCATATCACTTCATTCTCTGTCTTATCACCTCCACAAGACTTTATTCCTGTTACAATCTCAGACATCCTACCAATATAGCTTCTAATAGATTCATCTTCCATCATTCTGATATCTTCAAATGCACAAATCCAATTATGTAATCTAGCCTTCTTTGCATGTTCATCACCTTCAAAAGTAGAATGTAAAGCTTTCCAAATTGCATGAGATGTTTTCAAACATCTTACCTAACTATATTCATTCTTCGGTAGTGCTGACAAAAGTGCTTCTCTTGCAAGTATGTTACACATGAATAGATCTAGTTCATCTTTAGTTCCTGCCTCTAGATTGTCTTCCTCAATGATAGTCTTCTCATTCTTTGTAATCAACCAATAACTTGGTCCTAAACACAATAGATGAGTCTTCATCTTTTCTTTCCAGCTATCAAAATTTACTCCATCAAACTTAGGGCTTTCTTTTCTGAAATTCACCATGGATCTCCTTAAGTTGTTAAACTTTTCTTTCAAGGACCTGCTGCTCTGATACCAATTGTTAGAAAGTAAAGATCCCCAAGATAACTGAGAGGGGGGGGTGAATCAGTTATCTAATAATTTAAATATTCAACTACTTTAAACAATATAATCAATGTACTAATCAACCATAGAAAGATAACCATACACAATTGCACAATAACACAAGATATGTTGACTAGGGAACCTCTTTAAAAGAGTAAACCCCGGTGGGAATGATGCCCACAAAATGATGCACTAATATGAAAGTTACTTGTTAGAGGATGGACCATGTTAGGAGTCTTATGAAATACATTCAGTACATATAAATCCCTATTAGGAGATTTTGAATCCTTGTTAAAAGATTCCAACCCGGTTAAGAGTTTATCGAAGACAGAAGGACCCACTGCCCAAACAACTTCAAGACAAGATCTCTGAACCCACTGTCCAAAAGATCTTAGAATTATTCAATAAAATAATATGAAATATATTACCTCCTTCACACTATGCCAAAACCACACTCTCTACTACACAAGATCATAATTCCAGATCTTTCTACTCATAAGTCCTTCATCACTGAATTAGCTCTTTTCTTCACTTCATGCATATATTCACATCTCAACCTTCATAGTATATATTGAAAGAAGGAAAAAATTCCTTCTTATATACCAAACTCAAATAATTACAAATGAGTCAATCCTCAATTACAAAATAATAAATTCTACACGCTACACACAAAATTTCACATAAAACTGTCGGCTTCCAGATACTGTAACTTTCTCCAAACATATCTTCAAAGTTTGCACTGTGAACCAAATCATCATTAATGAGTCTCCAACATCCCTTTAACTACACAAAATCAGATTCCATCCCAGCTAAGAGATATCCTCCAATTTTTGAAAATCGCTTCACAGAAACACTATCTAAACACTGCTTTCACCAAAATGCTCATAACTCTCACAAATGAATGAATTTCTTTTTGTGCTATTAACCATAGGTTAATAACACACCAAAGAACATACCATCAACTACACAAAAGCCAATCTATAATACAACATGTGTGCAAAACAAAATTGTACCTACTTTCCTGCTAATATCCAGAATATCACTATGTTGACATCAATGACAACCCAAGTCATGAATGCAACAACAACTGCTATAGAATGACTGCCAAAATACTTTGCATTCATTCCTAACATCCAAAACTCACACAATGTATTATCAAATCAAGAATATTACAATACACTTGCAATGCAAGTTCTTACAGGAGCACATCACCACAACTCAAACTCGGAGAGACTCTTTCTAGCATCTAGTCTTGCAAAAACTCAATGATCAAACTCCTCCCCAAGCCCTCCTTTTATAGTGATTTTACAACCTGGAAACCACTTGTGGTTTTACAAAACCATGGGCTTAACCACCATGACACATGTGGCCCATTTTTGACATTTACATTTCCAAGATGGAAAAACAACTAGGTTAAAATAGTAATCCCGTCCATAATTTTGTCCTGTAGTTTAGACCCCCATAAAAGTCACAAAATGAGTCATCAAGGCTCTAAAAATGACCCACCTATAGTCTATTGGAAATTTGGCTAATGTGGATGCATATATGTTTTCATTATGGAAACATATGATCTCTACTGAGAGCGCAAAATCTGGAATGCAAGTATGGCAAGTTGAAGGAAGAAATTGTCTAAGTATGGATACGGTGATCCTGACAGAGCACCCGATGAAGATTTAGTTGGCGACGTCCACTAGAGAAATATTTTTGTTTGCATAGTTAAGTGAAGCTTCTACAGAGTATGAGGATACCCCATCTCAATGTGCATAAAGTTTGGAGTAGTACGGACGAAGTTATTCAAAGTTTACCGAATATAGTTTTGGAGACAGTATTAGCGAAAGAGTTAAGGGATTATTTTTGCTTGTCAAAATAATGACTTAACATTATGAAGGGATGAAATCCTAGATGTTTACCCTTGGATAAAGATTTTGGAAGCCGACCATATAAAGTTATTAGCTCTAATAACTCATATATTAGGCATACTTGAAATGTAATGATAATGATGTGTTGTGTAAAAAGGAAGAAAAGGATAACTTGCAAAAGTTGTATATTGTGATAGCAGCAAAGGCTATTAATGTGAAGCTATAAGTAGTACCATATTATAGTCAGAAACATTTTGTATTACCTATTGGGGCAGTGAGCTCAGCTGATGATCAGGTTTTGTAATCTAACTCCTAACAGGGTTAAGGCTTCTAACAAGGCCTAAAGTCCTTTAACCCTAGATTTGCAAAGTTGAGGTATTTTTTGATCTTTAATCAGTTGATAAGATGGATATTTCTATGGTTCATAATGTTAAGGATAAGAATAGACCTAAGATTAAGAAAGAACTAGTAGAACTAGCTGAAATTGATGACAGACTAGCACTATCATCCGTACCAGATAGAGTATTACACATTGAGAATGTTAAAGGATATTTAGGTTGCAAGTTTGAAACCTTGGGAGATGCAAATTTTAGTGATGATTACAAGAATTTGTATAATCAAGACATGTTAGTTAAACTAGCTTATGGGCACCTAGAGAACAATGAAATTATCAATTATTCCATTAAGTATGAATTTAATGATGAGGAATGTACCAAGATCATTTTAAGTAGAATCCATAATGGCAAATTCTGGATGGAGGATAGAGTTATTGATATAACTACTGACCTAATTCATGATGTTACTGGATTATCAAAAGTTGGAGAGATTCCACTAAATGAAAAGAACATGAGAAAGATTGTCTTAGACAACACTAGATCTAGTTATAATGGTAGAGGAATTGTGATAAGTAAGATTAAGCAAGATGATGTTAGGTACCTTTGCAAGATCCTAACAACTAAATTCTGTGGTAGTTCGAGGGAAGATGACATGGCTATAGGAATGGTTCATGTAGCTTATCTTATGTGTATTGAGAAGAAACAAGTAGACCTATGTGAAATTCTGAAAATTCAGTTATTTGAGAATTTAGAAAAGATTAAGAAGGCTAAGTACACATAGTTTAGGTTTTCATCTCTAATAACCTATATGTTTTTCCATATTTTGCAAAGATTTCCTTATACAGTTGACTAGAGTGACAATGTGAACACAATGGAAAGAATAAACTCAGTCTACATGAAGCACCTAATTGATAAAGTCAATGACAGTGTGAAGCTTGTATTGAAGACTTTTCAGAATATTGTTAAGAACAGATCAAGGATTCCTCAATCCTTAGTTGAAAAGCATAAAGATGACATTTGTTTTATGGTAGACACTGATTTCACCTACATTGAAGTAGTTGAGCCTAGAATGGAATTCATAGACCCTCTTGGCTATGAAGTATCTGAAGTACAAACAGTAGGATATGTGAATAGATTGTTTAAGTGTGAATTGGATGGTCATGCAAATAGGTTTGGAACCTATGAAGAGAATTTCAACTCTGCAATAAGTTTGAAAGAAAAGAAGTAATCTAGTAGGAGAGTTGGATCTACTATGAAGAAAATACTGAAAGAATCAGGTATGTCAAGTCATGAGTTTGACATAGCTAAGAAGACTGTAGAAGCCTTGAAGAAAAGTGAAAATCTTGTAGTTCCACCTATGGCATCTAGTGCAGACCCTGTTGATCCTATTGTAGTAAAGGTAAAAGTTGAAGTACCTAAAAAAGATGAAGGAGAAAAATCCGTTTCTCCTATTCCTAGAAAAAGAGTAAAAGTGAGTGTAATAGGACCTGGCAAGAGATAGAAAGTGATTGTACCACCTGTACCTAGAAAAGTTGCAGTAATTAAAGATGATGATGAAGTTTCAATCAAGAAGAAAACTTGGAAACCAAGAATTGAAATAGTTAATGAAGATATATTGCAGCATGGAGACTTCACTAAGATAAATAAATTCTATGATCTATATGGATCATTTGACATATTGAATTTTGAAAATGCAATGATTACACATATGATTTTGATAGATAAGAAACTTAGCACTATTCATGGTAAGATCCTAGAAGATTTGTATAACGGACTTGTGAATAGAAAATAGATAGCACAAGAAGAGGACATAAAGATGAGAGAACATGTAATCAAATAGTTCTATGAAGTTGAGGATGAAGATCATTCGAAGAGAATTTTGAAGCCTCTTGGAACTTTATTGAGAACTAAGAGAAGAACAATTCTTATAATGGGAGGCAAAAAGGAGGAAGTACAAAAAGAGACTGAGCAAGCAGTAATGCAAGTTCTTGCAGATATAGTTGCAGGAAAGCATGTTGAATGAGATCCTCAGCAGAAGCAATCGGAGGAACCACATGCAGAGGAAGTTGGTATTGAAGAAGTCCCATCTTCTTCACATATCAATATTGGCAAAGAATCAATGGACATTGAAGGAACCAAAGTGACACTAGAGTCAAATGATGTAGTATTTCATGATCTAGGAAACATTGTTGACAATTTGGCTTTAGAAGAGCAAGAGAAGGTTACAGAATTAGAAAAGGATATAGAGGCAGTGGAAGCACCAGTTGTATTAGAATCAGTTCCACTAGAGCAGACAGTTAAAGGTAAACAAATTTTGACAGAGGTCACTACCTCTAGTGCACTTGACAGTAAGAAGAGACAAATTGGTTCAATTTTTGAAGACCTTGGAAAAGAGGTTGAAGATGATAATTAGCTTGAGTTTATCACATCTCTTAATAAAATTATTGGAAAGAATAAGAAGGTGAAGGACCTTGAAGGCAAAGTTAGAGTTTTGACAGAGAAACTTGAGAGTGTGATTAGCACTAAGGTATTTGAATCGGATCCACTTGAGAAAGCTAAAATGGTAATAAATTCTTTTGACTCTGAATTTTCTAACTTAAAGGATATTGCTAGAATAAAAGTTCAGGAAGCCTATGAAGCAGAAATGAAACAAAATTTAAGTATAAATATTCAAAATGATATTGGTAATTTGGATGTATGCATAAAGAATTTGAGGAAACATTTTGAGACTGGAAAGAGTTTGTATATACAATGCACAAAATTAGAAATCCTAATAGCTAAAGAAGATAAGAAGATTAGAGAGAAGATAGATGCAATTACAGCTAAAACAAACACCTTGACAAGCCCAAATGTAAAGATAAGTTCTGTGGAGAAGAACATAAGGAAGTTAAATGATGAAATCAAAATGTTAGCAGAGGACAAGAATAGAAAGATGATCAGGATTAACATCTTGAGAGAGCATATCACAATCAAGACCTCAATTGTTGAAAACCAAATTGAGCAGTGTCTTTCAGCAAAGACATCTTTTCAGAAATTTAGCTTTAATTCCCTGCAAGCTTTTCAAATAGCAGCATACAGATTGAGTACTCTACTCAATGTTGCTAAATCCATCAGGAAGATATGGGAGAAATATTTTGAATCATGGAAGTCATATTTTGGTGACTGTGTTGCAAGCCTACTGGCTTTGCAATAGCTGATAACAAGGTATCAAGTTTTTATTGAAATTTTTGTACACCCTATCTTTTTCATTGTTGTCAAAGGGGGAGAGATAGCAGAAAATTGATAATATGTTGAGGAAGGATACTCATAGGGGGAGCTATTCTATGGAGTACAATATTGTATATGTGTTGTATAACATTTGGCCACAATTTTGTGTAAGTTTTTTGAAGTTTTGTTTGCACACTTAGCCAATTTTCCCATATGTTGCCACCAATGACAAAAGGGTAGATTGTTGGAAATTTGGCTAATGTGGATGCATAGATGTTGTCATTATGGCAACATATGATCTCTACTAAGAGCGCAAAATTTGGAATGCAAGTATGGGAAGTTGAAGGATGAAATTGTCTAAGTATGGATACAGTGATCCTGACAGAGCACCCGATGAAGATTTAGTTGGCGACATCCATTGGAGCAATATTTTTGTTTGTGCAATTAACTAAAGCTTCTAAAGAGTATGAGGATACCCCATCTTAGTGCACATAAATTTTGGAGTAGTACGGATGAATTTATTCGAAGTTTAGTGAAGATAATTTTGCAGATAGAATAGTTTTGGAGACAGTATTAGTGAAAGAGTTAAGGGATTATTTTTGCTTGTCAAAATAATGACTTAACATTATGAAGGGATGACATCCTAGATGTTTACCCTTGGATAAAGATTTTGGAAGCTGACCATATAAAGTTATTAGCTCTAATAACTCATATATTAGGCATACTTGAAATGTAATGATAATGATGTGTTGTGTAAAAAGGAAGAAAAGGATAACTTGCGAAAGTTGTATATTGTGATAGCAGCAAAGGCTATTGATGCAAAGCTATAAGTAGTACCATATTATAGTTAGAAACATTTTGTATTACCTATTTGGGTAGTGAGCTTAGCTGGTGATCAAGTTTTTTAATCTAACTCCTAACAAGGTTAAGGCTTCTAACAAGGCCTAAAGTCCTTTAACCAGGATAGATCTACTGTATATTGTAAACTGACTCTTAACAGGGTCTAATATCCCTAACAGGATACTTTTGATTAGTGATCTTTGTGGGTACCATCCCCACTAGGGTTTTCCCTTGGCCAGGGTTTCCTCAAAAACATATCATGTGTTATGAGTTCTTTCTATTTACTACTATGTTTGTTAACCAACTTGATAATCTTTGTATGCACTAAAGTAATCTGTTCTATCCATAAGTGGGCAAAAGTAAAAGTTTGTGAAATATTGATTCACCCCCCCTCTCATTATTTCCTATTTCTAACAATTGGTATCAGAGCACAGTTACTCAGAGAAGGAACATTCAAGGAAAGCTTAGCAGCTTGAGTAAGATCTCTATGGATATGGATCAACTTTAGAAGAATCTTGAAGAAGCTCTTGAACAGATTGATATTCTTACTGATGAAAGAAACTCCTTAAGAAGAAAGTATGAAGATGCAAAGAATGCTATTGACAAATTAAAAGGTAAGATTGAAGATCTGAAATCTGAAAAGAAATCTGATATTCTTGTTGAAGATTGTGATGAATTAGAAAAAGAAAATGAGGTCCTTAAGCATGAGCTGAAGATAGTAAATCTGAAGCTTAGTATGAAAGATGGAAATTTGAGATCTGATAATGAAAAATTAAAAATTGAGAATGAAGATCTGAGATCAAGACTTGAAAAGGTAACATCCGAATCTAAAAAAGTAAAAGTGTAGTATGTGGAACTTGAGAAGTATAATAAAATTGTGAAAGGTGAATGAACTCAATCTAAACAACAACTTGAAAGGCTATATTCAAATAGTGATAGGACTGAAAAACAAATTTCTTTTGGAGAACCATTCTTTGATAAGACTGGATTTGGATTTAGTATGTTTAGAATAAATCATGAAAGTAAGAAGCCAGATCTGAAGACATCTGAAAGTATGGAGGAAATGAAGCTAGATGAGAACACATTGAAAGATCCACCTAGAGAGAAAGAAGAATCAAAGAAAGAAGAATCAAAACAAGAAGAATCATCTAAAGGTATGCAAAGAGAATTCAAAGGTAGATGTTTTGCTTGTAATACTATTGGGCACATGAAGAGAGATTGCACAGGTAAGCAATTTAAACCTCTTAATGGACATTGTTATAATCGTCATGGTTTTGGACATAGAGCTAATGAATGTAGAAGACCTAAAGTAATTTTGAATAATTATGATAATAGAATGATTGGGAATACTAACAATGCAGATAAGAGATCTATTGAAGAAATGATTAAAAGAAAAGTGGTAGTATGTTTTAGATGCAACAAAGTAGGACATATTACTAGAAATTGCAGGTCACAGATTAACTAGCAAGGATAGAGATTTGGAAACAATGGAATCATTTGTCAAATATGCAACAAGTTTGGACACTCAGCAAGAGTTTTCAGAATGAACAATGGAGGTTATCATCATAACCCTAACCCTAGGAACAATGCAAGAAGGAATGAAAATGGAAGAAACAAAGAGAAAGGTTGCTATAGCAATAAAGATGAAGTAAAATTTGATAAAGGCACAAATCAAGGAGGTATATTCAGCACTGAAAGTAGTTAGGAAGGTAATGTAACTAATGGTAAGGATGAATCTTTACCTGACCCTTCTTTAAGTACTTAAATTATGTAAGTTTCTGTAGTTTAGGACTTAGGATTAGTGTAGATTAGGAATTTGAATGAGTTAAGTTTTGTGTAGTTAGATATAGGTTTTTTATGTTGTACTAATGCTATGGTTAAGTGTGAAAAAGAAAATATTTTGTTTTGTGAGGTCGCAAAAAGGTTTTATGGTTGCAGGTTTGTAGAATCATCTTTTTGAGGTTTTAGTGGCAAAATGAATGAATGCGATGTCAGATCGAGTTAATGTGAAGTGTTATAAGGTTGAAATTGAAGTTATCATGATTAAAAAATGATTGAAAAGATATTTGAAAGAAGAAAAAGTGAGTTGAGGATGATTTGAAGAAGTTTGGAAGTAGTTTGCAACGCCGATCATACCAAAACCCTAGATTTGCAAAGTTGAGGTATTTTTTGATCTTTAATCAGTTGATAAGATGGATATTTATATGGTTCATAATGTTAAGGATAAGAATAGACCTAAGATTAAGAAAGAACCAGTAGAACTAGCTGAAATTGATGACAGACTAGCACTATCATCTATACCAGATTGAGTATTACACATTAAGAATGTTAAAGGATATTTAGGTTGCAAGTTTGAAACCTTGGAAGATGCAGATTTTAGTGATGATTACAGGAAATTATATAATAAAGACATGTCAGTTAAACTAGATTATGGGCACCTAGAGACTAATGAAATTATCAATTATTCCATGAAGTATGAATTTAATGATGAGGAATGTACCAAGATCATTTTAAGTAGAATCCACAATGAGAAACTCTGGATGGAGGAGAGTTATTGATATAACTGCCGACCTAATTCATGATGTTACTAGATTATCAAAAGTTGGAGAGATTCCACTAAATCAAAAGAACATGAGAAAGATTGTCTTAGACAACACTAGATCTAGTTATAATGGTAGAGGAATTGCGATAAGTAAGATTAAGCAAGATGATGTTAGGTACCTTTGCAAGATCCTAACAACTAAATTATGTGGTAGTTCAAGGGAAGATGACATGGCTATGGGAATGGTTCTGTAGCTTATCTTATGTGTATTGAGAAGAAACAAGTAGACCTATGTGAAATTCTAAAAATTCAGTTATTTGAGAATTTAAAAAAGATTAAGAAGGCTAAGTACACATAGTTTAGGTTTTCATCTCTGATAACCTATATGTTTTTCCATATTTTGTGAAGATTTCCTTATATAGTTGACTAGAGTGACAATGTGAACACAATGGAAAGAATAAACTCAGTCTACATGAAGCACCTAATTGATAAAGTCAATGACAGTGTGAAGCTTGTATTGAAGACTTTTCAGAATATTGTTAAGAACAGATCAAGGATTCCTCAATCCTTAGTTGAAAAGCATAAATATGACATTTGTTTTATGGTAGACACTGATTTCACCTACATTGAAGTAGTTGAGCCTAGAATGGAATTCATAGACCCTCTTGGCTATGAAGTATCTGAAGTAGAAATAGTAGGATATGTGAATAGACTGTTAAAGTGTGAATTGGATGGTCATGCAAATAGGTTTGGAACCTATGAAGAGAATTTCAACTCTGCAATAAGTTTGAAAGAAAAGAAGCAATCGAGTAGGAGATTTGAATCTACTATGAAGAAAATACTAAAAGAATCAAGTATGTCAAGTCATGAGTTTGACATAGCTAAGAAGACTGTAGAAGCCTCGAAGCAAAGTGAAAATCTTGTAGTTCCACCTGTGGCATCTAGTGCAGACCCTGTTGATCCTATTGTAGTAAAGGTAAAAGTTGAAGTACCTACAAAAGATGAAGGAGAAAAATCTGGGGCTAGAGAGACAAAACTAGGACCGGAGAGAAAAACTTGTGCATAGGCACTTCTTGAAAAGCAGGAAACTAACCTATAAAATAGGGAAAGAAAGTAGGGGAAATACATATTTACAAAAATTTACAGAGAGGGATTAACCTCAAAGTATGGCTTCAAGTGGAATCCATTGACTGAGATTGGCAAGGCAACTCCTTCCATATTTGATAGTTGAAAAGCATTGGATCCCTTACACTCTATTATAACAAATGGTCCACCCCAAAAGGAGTCAAATTTGGTATGTCTACTAGGCTTGGATCTGAACTCATCCCATTTGAGGACCATGTCCCCAACCTTGAAATTTCTGATCCTGGCTCTTTTATCAAAACTTTTCTTTGTTTGAATCTAATCGAACTCCATATCTTTCATGGATTTGTTTTTGAATTCTTCTAACTCCATCAACTAAGCATATATGATCTGTAAAGGATCGCCTTCTTCAAATAGAGCATATTGAGTGGCTAAGTCCAGAGCTAGTAATTCAGTTGAAATGGACAACTTAGCCTCTCTGCCATACACTAGCACATGAGGAGAATTACCAATGATCTTCTTTGGGGTAATCTTGTCTAACCATAAGGCAGACTTCAATTTGGTATGCCAGTCTCTCTAGTTGTCTTGCAGAGTCTTCTTGATTATCTTAATCAAATTCTTGTTTGTTGATTCTGCTAAACCATTGCCTGGGGGGTAGTAATTTGAGCTGGTATTCAGATAGATGCCATTTTTGATTGCCCACTCTAAGACTTTGAGGCCTATGAATGCCAATGCATTATCTGATATAATGGAATCAGGAGTGGCAAATCTATGAAATATATCATAATAAAAACTTAATACAACACTCTCATTTGATTCTTTTAAAGCAATTGATTCTATTCATCTGGTGAAGTAATCTGTTGTAGTGATTATCCACTTGTGTCCTGCACTAGATGGAGGATTGATCATTCCTATGAAATCTACACCCCACTTCATGAAAGGTTGCTCTGTTCTAACTGGCTATAGGGGCAAGGTTGCAAGCCTTTCTTTTCTTGCAAACATGGCACATTTGATACATGTTCTCTCATAATCATGGCTATCCTTAAAGATAGATGGCCAATAGTACCCAACCCTCATGATTTTTAAAGCAATAGTCCTAGGAGAAAAGTGACCTCCAGAAGGTCCATCATGAAACTCAAATAGGACATCAGCTATATTTTTTAAATCTATGCATCTTAAAAGGACACCACTATGATCCTTTCTAAAAAGAACTTCACTTATTAGCACAAAAGGAATAGATTGTAACCTATAATACCTTCTTTTTGCTAAATCTAGGCCTACAAGACATTGTCTTGTCTTCAAGTAATTGATCATATTAGGCAACCAACTTGTTTCCTTGGCTTGTTCTTCTATAGAATGCACCACTAGAGATGCATCTATTTTCTCTGATTTCTTTAAACTTTCATCCTCTACCAAATGTTCACAAAGACCTCTTCCTCTAACCAGCTTGGTAGTTTGAATATCTCTCATATTCCATCACCTTGGTGACCCAGCCAGCTCTTTTTTCATTTAGGTCCTTGGAAAGAAAAAATTCTTTGAGACTTGGATGAGTAACCTTCAAGTGTACCTTGCTATGGGTCAATAAATATCTAAACTTTTTAAGGCTCTTCACCATAGCAAGTACATGCTTTTCTACAAAAGAGTATCTATGTTCATACTCCTCTAAACCTTTGCTAAAGAAAGCAATTAGCTGCTCCAATGTATCTAAATTTTCTTGAGTCAGCATTGCATATATAGCATCATGACCTCCATAAGCATAAAGGATAAAATCCTTACTAAAATTTGGGTTTAGGAGAGTAGGGGCTTCTGTTAAGGCCTCTTTGATAGCTTGGAAATTGACTCTCCCTTTTTTGGTCCAACTAAAAGATGAACTCTTCTTCAACATGGCCATCAAGGGCTTGAGTAAATCTACAATGTTAGGCAAGAACCTCGTAGAAAAATTAATCTTTCCTATGAAAGATTGGAGACTTTTATTATGATGTGGCAATGGTAGCTCTAAGATGGCTACAATTATCTTAGGATCTACTATGATCCCTTCTTTGGATACTACATATCCCAAAAATTTTCCTTCATGAACTGCAAACTCACATTTATTGGGATTAAGAGATATCCCAAATTTTCTACATCTTTCAAAGATCTTCCTCAAATGTTTGATGTGATCTGCTGCATGTTTTGAATAGATAGTTATGTCATCCAAGTAGACCAACACAAACTTGTACATGAGGCTCTTAAAGGCCATATCCATTGCCTTTTGAAAAGTAGCACCTGCATTTGACAAACCAAAGGGCATCTTTTGATAAGCCATGGTTCCCCACTTGGTTGTAAATGCGGTCTTGTATTGATCCTCTTCATTTACTAGGATCTAATTGTATCCTAAATAGCCATCCAATAATGAAAATCTCTCAGATCTAGAGACACATTGTAATATTTTTTCCATAGAGGGTAATGGATGGTGGTCTTTTAATGAGTCCCTGTTAAGACCCCTGAAGTCAACACATAACCTCAGCTCCCCATTCTTCTTCCTGATAGGAACAAGGTTGGAAACCCAACTAGTATACTTGATGGGGTAGATGATACCACTTTCTATCAATTTGAGCACTTCCTTATGCATAAGTGGCTCAAGCTTGGGATTAACAGACCTTTTCTTTTGCCTCACTGGTTTGGCATTAGGCTCTAATTCAATAGTGTGTTGAGCAAGGGCTGGATCAAAACCTTTAAGGTCTTCATATTGCCATGCAAATACTCACTAAATTCCTTGAATAACTGGGTGTAATCTTTTTTTTCCAATTCAGTGTTTACTTTTCCAAATTGTAAGCTCTTACCTAGTTCCAACTCTAATTCAACACAACGTTCTTGTTGAACTACCAGGCCATCTTTATTCTTCTCGACTTGATCATCCTTGTTGAAGATAGTCTTCAGGGTAACAAGACCTCTAGGTATCTTATTAGACTTAAGTTGTATCACTTGATCACCATAGTTTAGTGATAGCCTATCTTGATTATGCTCTGAAAAAGCATCTTCTTCAAACAAGAATTGTATAATTTATTCATCATTGTCAAACACTTGCCAATTGACATCATTATCGGGAATAGAGGGTCTAACAATCACTTTGATATGCTATTGATTTACCTCCTTTGAAATGCTATTTGGAATGTCATACTGAGATCCAATAGAAACTAACCTATCTACATTTTGGTTTAGTTTCCTAGGGATAGAAATGATGTTGAAAGCATAAAAGTCTTCAATTGCATCCCAAACTTTATGCATGTATGCTCTCAAGGTGTCATTCTTGGTTGCACTTATCCCTCTCACTTGGCTTACAACTAACTCACTGTCACCATAAACTTTTAAGGCCTTAAGCCCTCTTTTTCTAGCCCACTCTAGCCCATTCACAAGGCTTTCATACTCTACAACGTTGCTAGTGCAGGAGAAATTGAATCTAAAGGTAGTATAATACTTTTCTCCTTTTGGGGACACTAGCATAGCACCACCACCAGAACCATGTCTACTTCTAGCTCCATCAAAGAATAGTTCCCAAACATGATTGCTCTGATCCTTTGAATCAATGTCTTCTTTGAGAAGGCTTGGTTCTATGACTCCACTTGATTGTATCAAATAACTTCCAAAACCAAAATCCCAAATAAGATTTTCTTGGGCCTCTGAAGCTCTTTCATCTAGAAGAATATCAGCGATACTCTCTATCTTTGTGCTTGCTTCACTAATGGTTTGGAAGTCATTGTCATCAAATATAGGGTAGTTTACATTGATGGTATTGGACACATATGGTTCTATATGGTTTGCTACCAATGCTTTTGATTTAATGGTGACCTTGGTCCCATAACTTGTATGAAATAGCATGTGAGACCAGTCAAAAGATAGGTAGCCTCCTATCTTGGTTGTAAACTCCCTTGACAAACATATGGAAAATAAAGCAAGGAGATCTATGATATATATATCGAGGATGGAGAAATTAGGACTAGCATGAAGGATCAGACTGGTATCCTTGGCCACACCTATAGTATTGACTGAGGATCCATCAAGTTGTGTAACCTTCTTTTGAAAGGGTTCATATTTTAGTCCTAATTGGTCAACTACTTTCTTGGGCATTATAGTACTAGTAGCTCCACTATCTACCATAAAATTATGCACTAAAGATTTTTTGATAATTAAGGATACATAAAAGGGAGGTGGCTTTGAGTTCCTACCTTGCATGGTATTGGCCTTGGAGTTGCTACTTGGAGCCTCCTTTTCTTGATCAGTGTTAACCAACATTGGTTTTGTAGCTTCCTTTGTAGGTTGAGGAGTTGTCACTTCTATCACGGCCTTCTTCAAAATTTTAGGCTATCCTGGAAGAGCCAAAGAGTCCCACATGGACATCGTGACATTCACCTTCTTCATGTTGTCTAAAATATTAAAAGGTGTCACAGTGTGTATTCTTTGTTGTGATTTTACCATGATGGGCTCCACTTCTTTAGAATGTTGGCCTTCCTTGCTTGTGATGACAAGAACCTCCTTAGGTGTGATGGGATTAGCTTGCTGTAGTGGTTCTACAAATGTAGTGGCCTTGGCATTGGAATCTTGTCTCTCCATGTCTTGAGCTCTCCTTTTTTCTCTTGTATAGGAAACAAAAGAAACTTCATCATTGACTTCATTGAAGTCTGGTTGTTCCCAATTGAAAAGAGCAGTCTCATTTTTTTGTGGTTCTTGTTGAGGCACTGATCCACTAGGTGGAGCCTCTGATTGAGCTTGGGAGACATTCTAAACCATTAGGGGTTGGTTCATCCATCCATTTGAACATGTAGCCTGATTGTGAGGCTGATTACAAGGAAAGCACCATTCATTATCCATAGCCATATTATTTTGACTAGGAACCATATCCCTCACTGGATTTGTAGAATTTAGAGGTGCAAGGTTATATGGTTGGAATGGTCTCTAATTAAAACTTTGTCTTTATCCTTGATACCCTCCTTGGTATGGTGGCCTATTTTGTTGATAAGGTTGTCCTTGATTTTGATATTTTTGATTAGGACCTTGACATTGTGGCTGAAATGGTGGTATGATTCCTTGACCTTATTTCTTTAGATTTTTGACCTCCTTAGTCAAGGTTTGCAACAAGTTTGTCATCTCTTGCTGACTACTTTGTTGGCTATTCTTTATCTCTTGCGGCTCTTGAGAGAAACTTGTTGTTAGCTCCTGGCCACTAGTACTAGCTTGAGGTGCCAATATGGTGGGAATAGGGGTAAATGGGGGTACTTGGGCAGGTGCAATGGGTTGAAGGCTAGGAAAGATGGGCATTGGTGGCCTTCTAGCATTCATGTCTACTTGGATTAGATAGTTTTCATCCCTAATAGCTATGTCAAAAGCTTGGGGTAAAGAAGTACCACCCATAGATTTGATCACGATAGAAATTTGACCATTCAAGCTTTGCAAGTAGTATAGGAAAGCATGGTCAGCTAATGGTCTCATAGAGACTAGAATTCTATTCCATGTTTTGATGAATCTACTATTGTAATATGTCATTTGTTCTTGAGGGTCTCTCTTAATGGTTGTCAACTACTCTACCAGAGACAAATTATCTGATTTATCCTCAAAATGCTTACTCAATGCATCTTCTAATTCATCCCATGAAGTAATGGAACCAACAGTCAGAGTTATAAACCATTCAAGAGCCTTACCTTTCAGAGAGACTGCTAATAATTTTATGGCCACATCCTCTTGAGTAATATTGTGTATGTTGTAGATGGTGGTCACATCTCTTATGTGTTCAAAAGTAGTTGTCTGCCCTTCGCCAATGAAATTAGGTATACTCTTTAGTGCCACCAAGGGGACATCATGATGTTGAGAAAATACCAAAGGACTTCCTTGGTTGAATGGTGCAAAGGCAAACTATCTAGCCATTGTAGGAGCTGTAATTTGGAGATCAACAACTATGTGAGTTGTATTTGATGCTGGATTTGAATCTTCTTCTAGATCTCTAGTTAAAGATCTCCCTCTTCTCCTAGAATGAAAGGAAAAAGGTCTCCTTTCTAAAGTATCAGGAGGTGTTGATTGAACTCTCCTTGCAGGGGATGTTATTTGAGTTGACCTACCTTTATGACTTCTTTTTGAGGGAAACTCTAAAAATTTAGTGGGCTTTGAGCTCCTAGTCTCAATCTTTCTCATAAACTTTAAACAAGGTTGGCCTGGATCTTTGAAATCAATAGAGTCCCAAGATATACCTGGTAGAACACTTCTAAAAGTTTGTATTATGCAATCTGTAGATTAGAGATAACATAATCTTCAACAAGAATCTCTTTTGTAGTAGTCCCACTGGGTGTGCCAGAAATGTTATACACTAAGTTTGCACCCTTGTTTCAAGATCTCATAGTCTTGATAACCTAGTATAACATGGGAATCATCTCTAGGTTGTGGGACCTATGCTAACTAAGATGAGACCTTTAGGTTCTAGGCTAGTTCCTCTTGGCTAATCACCCTAATTTTCTTCTTGGCATGAAAAGTAAAACTTGAGGGGAAAAGGGATAGAAAGAATGCTTAGAAAGGGAAATGACTTGAAAGAAAACTACCTACTAGGTGATACACCAAAATTGGGGTATGAATTGTGGCATTGAGGGGTGGAATCAATTAAAGGCTTAGGTCTAGTAGGCAACAACTTACTGAATAGGCTTGCATGAGTGTTTCATAGGAGGGCCTGAACATAAGACACAACCTATGACCTGCAAACAAACATTCACTTCTGCAACTCGGTGTAGGATTAGAAAAGACTGTAAAGGGGCTGAAGTATACCCACAAAAACATCTAAATCAGATCAAACACAAAAACACACACAATTATAGAAAGTAAGAGGGATTAGGAACCCTAAGTTGTCATTGAAAACATGCATAGACTTCAATTCATTAAGAGATGATTCAGACAAGGAAGCATAGGGACATGAAGGACTATCACAAAATACCTCTGCAATGTTTGAATAATCAATGGGAGATTAAAAAGAGTAGAAGACCAGAGGGTAGAGAAGATACCATGCATAGCCTTCTAAGAAAGGATGCCTTTCTTTCAAAAGTGGACTCTCTCTTTTACAAAATGTGAACTCTCTGAGCTCCAAAGCTCTAAAATTACAATATATACCAACTCAACTGCACACAGGCAGGAGTCAAAAAAACCTAACCTAACTAGGGTTACAAGGATTTTACAAGAATAAAACCAACCCTAACTCTGTCAACTCCTATCATAAATAAAACTCTACAAAAGCATAGCTGATCAGATATTTGTTTACGTGCCCATCCCTGTACTGCATCCACCCACAGACAAGCAACCCTAATCCATCAACTTTTCTACAACTCGGTGCGAAATCAATAACATGGTACCTCAGGAAGCAAGAATCGACCAAAGATGGTTGTTCAGACCTTATCATCATCCTCCCAACCACAAATGTCTGGAAGAAATAACTCTAAGCTACCGCATTGTTTTATATGGCTTTCTATGAGAAACAATGGTGAAACCCTTCTCAAAAATATTTGAATTTAAATAACAATGGTTAGTAGGTCATTTTAAAACATAATCATTGATATCTTTATCTCCTAGCAGTCAAATGGCTCAGATTATCCCAACAATAGTTATAAAACCCTTTGAAAAGTCTTTGGCCCACATTGGCACACTGCAGCCAATGAAAATTTAGCACGTTGGCATATTTACTTGCTTGGACCCACTTGACTTTTGTCTTCTTAAGTCATGAAAAATTCTTTAAACCCTGGGCCCAGACTTGCCACTTGTCACTCTTTTATTCATTCTGACCACTTTGTATGCATACACCTTAGTACCTTCTGACATCGGTCCCACTGAAGACAAGATTCTAATCCAATAGCAAGCGCATGATCTCATATATCAGAAAACCCCTTCGTGAAGATACGCCAGTCATCGATCCTCATCCTTCTAACATCCCTGTAGAGACTCTAACACAGCCCCACTGACAAATCTTAGTCATTGCCACATGGACCAATAAAAGATGAGCACATTAGCAAATGAGGACCCACCCACAAGGCTCTGACAACAAAGTGAAATCAATGACCGGCGCATGATCTCATGGCTCTAACACAACCCATAAGATCATGCGCCAGCTATAGGATCAAAAGGAACATAGTCTACCGGGCCCACTCTGACAAGGTTACACATCACAAATCCTTAGCCAATCAGGAGCTTCCACATAGGATGACATGGCAATGGACCCACTCGAGGTTTGAAGTGCTAAGCAAAAGGGAAGATCAACAGTCATCTAAAGATCTCATGCTCTGATAATGGCCTATGCGAAGATACGCCAACCATCAATCTTCGCTAGACTAGGACCCCACAAATCTGAGACCGTCAAATCATTAAGCGACCATGTGACCAAAGGAAACATTAACCGCTTGCTAAGTCACTAGCCATTTAGCAGTTACCATGAAACATTGAGGTATTACGCAAACAAGGCATTCGCTGATTCACTGAAAAGGGAAGGTAACCGCCGGAGAACAAAAGGAATTAGTGACCAGCGAATAGGAAAAAAGTGCACATGGGTATTGGGGAGTTTTAAGTGGCCAATAAAGTAACAAAGAATTATAACAAGGCTTAGGGTTTTGAGGGTTTGGCCTGCAACGGCTAGTTTTATGAATTTTAAAGGACTTTTCACCTAGCCAGGGACCTAGAAATAGTTGCAGAGACCAGAGGGAAAAAGCTAACTCCATGAAAAATTGCAGAGTGCTTGGAAGGATAAAAATGCAAAACTTGAAATGGGAATTGGCCAAATTTTACATGGGACATGAAAAATTAGGCAACAGTAATTAAAATTTTTAAAATTTTAACTACTTGATTTTTTTGGAATCTCTAAGACCTAAATATGTTGTTTTATTAAAAAAGAAATTATAAGTAAAAACTATTATACTTCACTAAGCACCATTCTCTTCAAATGGTATCCTTTTAAGTTCCTTTGAGTTATGATTTTCATTAAAATGTTATGTAGCCTATCAAAGATGTCTCTTGGTACTTTGCCATACTATGTAATGGCCAATCTGCCAACATCATTCCAAGGCTAATACATTTTCTTACTACAGACTACTTTAAGAAGAAGTTGTATATTTATTTTAAGATAAAAACTAATCAAACCAGTCAAAATAAATAGAGATAATAGATAGCATCTCAATGAACTCAAAAATATATAATCCAAGAAGCAATAAAGTTTTAAATCTGTAAAAATTGTAAAACTAGTGATTGGTTGTACTAAAACTTTAAAAACTATAAGAAAACTCTATCAAATTAAACAATACATATTTCATACAATGAGCTCTAAGGAAGAAAAACCATGTAATCAAAAGTTGAGGTGGAAAACTATTGTTTACATGATAGATTTCTATTTTCATTAGAGTTAAGTTATATCAAATAAAATAAAAACACTCTTGTCCATAAATTATGGATTTGATGGAGGTAGTCCGCTAAAAAAACATAACTTTAGCAACCCTTGACCCCCTTTATGCTTAAAAAATTCTTCTCTTAGATTAGAAACATAACTATTATATCACATACTTATCTCTATTATAAATACATTTACTACATAGTCTATATCTAGGATAATATCCCCCATTGGAAAGACA
This sequence comes from Chamaecyparis obtusa, assembly GCA_027943335.1. Classification (NCBI taxonomy): domain Eukaryota; kingdom Viridiplantae; phylum Streptophyta; class Pinopsida; order Cupressales; family Cupressaceae; genus Chamaecyparis; species Chamaecyparis obtusa. Next base: position 116,946 of record BSBK01007395.1, read on the forward strand.
ATATAGAGATTCTCGTGATCTCATTAAGCTTCCAAGTTGTGAGTATAAACATATCAAAGGAGGCATACAATTTTATACCAATCAAGAATTTTTGAAAACACATGAGCATGCTAAGATAGGTAACTGATGAACTACAATTGATTGAATACCTAAATGACTTGAAGATCTGCAATTAGAGATCACCAAGTTACTGAAATAATATGTAAGATAATTAAATTAGTCATTATGTTGTCATTGATCTCAATTAGTTTTGAGGATACTTATCATGTAAGTTACAAACATCTAAACATCTGTAAAAGGAAGAAAAGATGAAGAACTGAGATATCTACATCGAGAAAGATGGATATGACACATGAGGATAAGGAATACTTTGGGTAACTTATTGATGAGTCTATGATATTATATTTTTTACTTGATTATGTTGCATTAATCTTTTATGAAGATGGAAGAAAAATTTTACAAGGCAATGTGGTCGGTAATTGAAGACTTCAGTATACACTGAGCCAGTGCAGTGTATTCCGAGTGACAATATTAATTGAGCTTGTATTCATCGATGCATTTCTTTGTTAACTAATTATGGATGAAAGTATTAAATGCTTAGTTTAGCCGACAGAAAAAGATGAGATAGAAATTGTTATGATTTCGAGATTGAGGATAAAGTTTTTTATAAGATCCACAGTTGACAAAATTTGAAGAAGATCTAAAGGATGGAATTGAAATGTGTTATTGACACAACTGCTGAGGAAGGTTTAAGAGGCAAAATCAATGAAGAAGAATAAGCGGCAAAATCTGATGGTTGATATGAAAATGGTTTATCTATCTATATTTGAGATATGAATTTTATTGTTTAAACTATGTCAAAGGAAGAAGACTGTAGAGATTTTTCATGAATACAATTTCATGCATGCTTGATTAATGTGGTTGAAGGAGAACTAAAGCTCAGAATAGTACTGAGCGTCAGAGAACTATTACCAAGTGAAATTAAGTTGAGGAAATGAATTGAAATATTGATCAAAGGATTTGCATGGGCTTATAATAGATCTAAACATCTACAAATTAGGTTTTATTGTAATTAGATCAACTATTGTTTTAGTTTAACCATTGATACAAAAAATCTCCTAACCAAGTGGACTTAACCATCTTATGTCAATCAAGGAATGTACATTGTTATCTTATTGACCCCATAGTGAATTCTGGTTGAAATTTAACTGTTGGTCTTAAATTCTCTAACAAGGTCACACCTAACAGTGTGTTTGTAAAATTTAACAAGGTTGGCTCTTCCCGGAGTTGACTTCAGAAGAGTGAAAGTTATTTTGGGTTACCGTTCCCAGGTGGTTTTTCCCTTAGTAGGGTTTCCACGTTAAATCATTGTGTTATGTATTTTTGTGATGATTATTTTATTGTCATACTTTACATACTAGATATTTGATTTGGTCGGTAATCACATGAGTTTATTTACTAGTAATCAGTAAAGGGCACAAATAATTTAATAGTTTATGTTACTGAGCTACAGAATTTATTGGAATTGTTTTGAGTTTTACATCTTTGTATTTGAGACTGTAGGATAACTAATCTAACTGATTCACCCCCCCTCTCAGTTATTCTAACAATTGGTATCAGAGCATTAGTTTCTTGGAACAAAATTTTAAGGACTTTAGTAGAAAGATTACAAGATGTATGAGAGGGAAGTGACGAAGCCGAATAAGGAAAACTTTACTATATGGAAAAGATGGATGAAACTTTACATATCTGGAATTGGTGATTTTGTTATAACCTTAGTGGGAAATGGCTACTTACTATCACCAACTGGACCTTTAACTCTTGATCAATTGAGAGACCAACATGAACACAACATTACCATGATAGAGATTGTTGCTTCTCTATCTGATGCTGAATTTGAGGATGTCAAGAATTGCACTACTTCAAAGGAAATGTGGGGTAAACTTGCTCAAGTATATGGTGGTGATGCAAATGTGAAGAGAGCCAGACCTAAAATCTTAAGAGGTAGATTTGATGATATGAAAATGAAGGAGAAAACATTACACAATATTCAAACCGAATCAAAGAGGTAGTCAATGCTATCAAAGGATCTGGTGGTGTCATTGATGAAGATATAGTGGTAAGTAAAATTCTAAGAACCTTGTTGCCTAAAAATGCAATAGAATATTTTCTATACATGAAATGAGGTCTACAATTGGCATCACTCTTACACTTGATAGCCTAATTGGTAAGTTAACAACTTTTGAGTTGAACAATTTTGATAATAGTGTTGTACCGTCTGTTGAGTCTTCTTTTATGTCTTCTTTGAAGATCAGTAAATCTCAAAGTATACATAATATTTAAACAATGACAGTGATAGTAATACTGATGATGAGCTTGATGAACTTGAAGCTCTTATGACCTAGAGACTACCTAAAGGTAAAGGTAGATATAAGGGAAAGTTACCTTTAGCTTGTCTTAATTGTAAAGAAGTTAGCCATATTATTGCTAGATGTCCCAACAAGAAAGAGGAAGATAAAGACCAAGAACGATCTGGTGATGGAAGCTATGGAAGAAGAAATAATAGAGGTTACCGACACCACAAGAGAAATAACCAAGATCACAAAGATAACAGTGAAAAGGAAGGTTATTTGGTTGAAGATGAGGACACCAACACTGGCATAGATGATGATGTTGAGGTAGTGTTTGTTGCAATGAAAGATGATTCTGAGGAAGAGGAAAGGTATGTAGAAACATCACTGATTTCTAAAGTTAGTAAAAATGATACTTGGATCATTAATAGTGGTTGTACACATCACATGACTGGTGATGAAGATAAGTTTGATCATCTTGAGCATTATAATGGAGGATCAATTAAAATGGGTAATGATACACCTTGTATGGTTAAAGGGAAAGGATCTTTATTGATAAATAAGAAAATCAGTTGAGATAATGCTTATTGGGTAAAGGGACTAAATTACAATTTTCTAAGTTTAGCATAGCTTAACAACTTAGGTCACTGAGTGGCATTTGAAAGCATGAAGGTAAAGATCTATGATGGAAATGGAAAGCCTGTCAGAACAAGAGGACAATCAAGAGGTAAATTATTTTATCTTAACAATGTTGAGACTTCTTTTTTATTGGTGAAAAATAAAGATGCATGGTTATGGTTTAAAAGGTTATGTCATGTAAATTTTGATAACATGATTAAGATTAGTAGAAAGAGAAAAGTTAGAGGAATGCCTAGCCTATCTAAAGGTGATGAGGGAATATTTCTTAGATATTCTACTAAAAGTAAAGCTTACAAGTGTTTGAATAAGGTTACTAATAAGATGGTTGAAAGTGCTAATGTTTGAGTTGATGAATTTGCTAATAAAAATGATGAAGAAAGCACTAAGGAGCTGAAAGACTATGGTATATTCACTTACATTGAAGATCTAGAGCATCTACAGAAGCCATAGGCTGAGTCGACCGAGCATCACAAAAATAACAACTGAGGAACAACAAAGGGAAACTGAGGATTGGGAAGAAGCTACCAAGCAAGGAAATGAACCTGAATAGAATGAAGAACAAATGATAAATGAAGTGCTAGCAAGAATTGATAGAAGACATCATCCTAAGAAATAAATCATTGGAGACAAGCAAGTTGGCATGTTGACAAGAAGTAAGTTAAGACAAAACACATGCTTACTTTGTGAGTTTGAACCCAAAAATATTAAGATTGCAATTGAGAATGATGAATGGATCAATGCTATGAATGAAGAGATTGAAAAATTGAGAAAAATAATACATGGACTTTAGTACCTAGACCAAAAGACAAAAATGTTATCAGTACTAAATAGATTTTTCAGAAATAAGCTGAATGAAAATGGAGAGGTTACAAGGAACAAAGATGACTTGTTTGTAAGGGATATGCACAAGAAGAAGGTATTGATTATGGTGAAACTTTTGCATGTGCTGCTAGACTAGAAGGAGTCCGCATGTTACTTTCATATGTTGTACAAAAGAAATTTAAGGTATATCAAATGGATGTTAAGTCCACTTTTTTGAAAGGAATACTAGAGGAGGAGGTCTACATAGAACAACCAGAAGGATTTGTTGATCCAAATAAAAAAGACATGGTATGTAGACTGCATAAAGCTTTATATGGATTGAATCAAGCACCATGAGCATGATATGAAATGTTACATACTTATCTTTTAAGTATTGGTTTTGTAATCTACTAGTGAAAAAAATCATTTGTACATGAAAGGAGGATCTGATGATACTATTTTGATTGCTAAAATATTTGCAGATGATATAATTTTTTGAGGACAAGATCATATTTGTAAATCATTTTCTAATGAGATGAGAAAGGAATTTGAAATGTCAATGTTTGGAGAGATTAAATTATTTCTAGGCTTGCAGGTTATTCAGCAAAATGATGGATCCCACAATCAAAGTACATTAAGGAAGTATTGAAAAAATTTGGCATGGAAGATGTTAAACTAGTAGGAACACTGATGGTTACAGGCTACAAATTGACAAAATATGATGAATCTATAGAGGTAAATCAAATATTGTACCGATCTATGATTGGTAAACTGATGTATGTTGTACATAGTAGGCTTGATAAAGCACATGGAGTGGAGATTGTGGCTAGATTTTCTACCAATCCAAAGGATTCACATATGGTTGTAGTGAAAAAAATCTTGAGATACCTGAAGAAAATAGAGGATTATGGTTTATGTTATCCTAAGGAAGGAAAATTTGAACTAAGAGTTTACACCGACACATATTGGGCTTGAAATATAGATGACAGAAAGAGCACAATTGGAGGAGCATTTTTCTTTGGTGAAAGACTTGTAACTTGGGCAAGTAAGAAACAACCTTGTATTTCTCATTCTACTATTGAAGAAGAATATGTTTCTACTGCTACAAACTATTCAAACATTTCTTATATCAAACAAGTGTTTGAAGGGATGAATGAGGTAATCAATGAGCTGATGATTATATATTGTGACAACACTAGTGCTATAAATATTTCTAAGAATCCTATAATGCATTTAAAGACAAAGCATATATCAATTAAGTATCACTACATAAGAGAATAGGTATAGGAGAAGCAAGTCAAACTGGAATATGATACATCAAAGGAGTAACTTGCTGATATTTTTTCCAAGCCTCTACTGAAGGACACTTTTGAATACTTGAGGACTAGACTTGGGGTCTGTCCCCTGTCTACCGGTCACTAATGTGATCTGGAGGTTGCATTAGCCTATTCTTATCAGAATATTATTCATATTGATGCAACATAGCTCACACTTTGGATTATGTCTAAGGTTGTGAAATATTTGAGGAGATAGAACAAAGAATTTGCATATCAGTATATAAAGATATATTGTATGCACCGAACAATAGAGAGTTACTTGGCTATTGTATAGCTGCATGTTTTATGTTTTTTTTCTTTGGGATTATTTTTAAAGGGAGAGATAAATGTGAGGAGAGATAAACAGAGAGATCATAAAATATCTAAGGGAGAGATAATCTGAGAAAGTTAGGGAGAGACTTGAATATTTGTTGCTGAGAACAGAAGGAATTTTGAGAGCTGAAAAAGATAAAATACGTAGAGGAAAGTCTACTCTTGTAATGTTGTTAAGTAACATAGTGATTAAACATATTAAATATCGAGCTAGGGAGAGCTTACCGAGCTACAACATTTACTTACATAGTTGTGGAATACATATTTGGTATGTGTATGGCATATTTCATATTGCTTGTCTTGCCATCAGTGCCAAAGGGAGAGATTGATGAACTACAACTGATTGAATACCTAAATGACTTGAAGATTAGTGATTAGAGATCACCAAGTTACTGAAATGATATGTAAGATTATTAAATAATTCATTATATTTTCATTGATGTCAACTAGTTTTGACAATACTTATCATGTAAGTTACAAACATCTGTAAAAGGAAGAAAAGATGAAGAACTAAGATATCTACATGGAGAAAGATGGATATGACAAATGAGGATAAGGAATACTTTGGGTAACTTATTGATGAGTCTAAGATCTCATATTGTTGACTTGATTATGTTGCATTAATATTTTATGAAGATGGAAGAAAAATTGTACAAGGCAATGTGGTCGATAAATGAAGACTTCAGAATACACTGAGCCAGTCCAGTGTATACCGAGCAATAGTATTAACCGAGCTTATAGTCACCAACGCATTTCATTGTTAACCAAGTATGGATGAAAGTATTAAATGCTTAGTTTAGCTGATAGAAAATGATGAGCTAGAAATTGTTATGATTTCAGGATTAAGGATAAAGTTTGTTATAAGATCCACGGCTGACAAAATTTGGAGAAGATCTGAAGGATAGAATTGAAATGTGTTATTGACACAGATGCCAAGGAAGGTTTAAGAGGAAAAATCAATGAAGAAGAATAAGAAGCAAAATCTTATGGTTGATATGAAAATAGTTTATCTATCTATATAAGAGATATGAGTTTCATTGTTGAGTCTATGCCAAAAGGAAGAAGACTATAGAGATTTTAAGTGAATACAATTTCATGCATGCCTGATCAAACTGGTTGAAGGAGAACCAAATTATAGAATAGTACCGAGCGTTAGAGAACTATTATCGAGTGAAAGTAAGCTAAGGAAGTGAATTGAAATATTGATCAAAGGATTTGTATGGGCTTAGACTAGATCTGAAGATCTACAAATTAATTTGTATTGTAATCAGATCAACTACTATTTTAGTTTAACCATTGATACAAAAAATATCCTAACCGAGTGGAGTTAACCGTGTTATGTTATGCCCCTATATCATTTAATGAATGTACATTGTTATCTTATTGACCCCATAGTGAATTCTGGTCAAAAGTTAAATGTTAGTCTTAAAACCTCTAACAAGGTCACACCTAATAGTGTGTTTGTAACCTTTAACAGGGTTGGCTCTTCACCAAGCTCACTTCAGAAGAGTGAAAATTATTTTGGGTTACCGGTCCCAGGTGGTTTTTCCCTTGGGAGGGTTTCCACATTAAATTATTGTGTTATGTGTTTCTGTGATGATTATTTTATTGTCATACATTACAAAATGCATATTCTATTTGGTCGATAATCATAGTGATTTAATTTACTAGTAATCGGTAACAGGCACAGACAGTTTAATAGTTTATGTTATTGAGCTGCAAAATTTATTAGAATTGTTTTGAGTGCTACATCTTTGTATTTCGGACTGTAGGATAACTGATCTAATTGATTCACCCCCCCCCCCCTCTTAATTATTCTAATAGTAACGATAATTTTTTCTCTCTACAAGTAGGGCAAGTGGTTATCTTGTCCATACTTGTAGGGTGTGTGTGGTGCCTTTCTTTCATTTTGTGGGATTTTTATTTTTTGTATGATTTTGGTGTTTATTGTTGATAAAAAAAAATTCTTTCTAATTTCTCTCTCATGTGTGTGACTACATTTTATCCTTGGTGCCATCTAGGGCTTCATTATTGGTTTTTCTCTTGGACTTTATCATTTCGTATGCAGTCATAAGTTGTGATCAATACTAAGGTTGAAAATGTAACTAATGTTGGAAGTGACTACAATGAGGCTAATAAAAATTAGAAATAAATGGTATTATTAAACCCTCATATAAACTAGATGTGGAAGACCAATCTTTAACCAAGTGTCCTCCTTTTGCATTTTTCAGTGGAAAAGTCTTGCGAGTGTTCACTTTGGGTGCTGATGAAAGAAGGGTTTCTAGTGCCAATGGAAAATGACTTGGAGGAGAATACATCGACCAGTGTGTAAATCTTAGAGGGGGAGATAAGGGTAAGCCCCCTCTTTCTGGGTTGAAAACACTTTCATTGTGTCCTAAAAAGGACATGGTAACAACCATTAATTCTGAATGCTCTTGGTTGAGTAATGTGGCCATTTTGTTTCTTTGTATGGAATTTAAATTTCTTCTAGCTAGGAAATTTATTGATGAGTAGTTTAACAATGTTTGGGGAAAGAAAATTTGCCTACTTATAATTTTAGTCGTATGATTAAATGAGAATAGTTTATGGCTTTTTCAAAGAATCATAGCATGTAGGAAGGGGTTCTTAAGAAATCATTTTGGAATGTGGGTCAGGCATTGTTAGGGCCTTCTCATTGTCATTGAAAGATAACTTTGAGAATGTTATTGCAAGGAATTCTCCTCACTTGGTTGTACTTAGTAATCTACAACCTGAGTTTTGGTCACTTTTGCAAGTGGAGGAATCAAGAGTCATCCATCTCAACCTTAAGGCCATGGTTCTCATTTCCCTTGAGCCAAAGGTGGATTTCCTTGATTTTATTTCCTTATATTTTGATGGATCCTCATATTCTTGGGAAGTCACTCTTCTTGGTAATATGGGAGCTTATTTCCATTGTAAGCTTAATGGTCATAACAAGAAAGACTGTTGTGCCATAAAAAATATTCAAAATTTTTTAAGTCTCTATAAATGATAATAATTATAATGTCAACAATAATTCAAATATGTAGATGGGACTTCAAAGAAATGATAAAGTTAATTGTCCTTCTAGAATTTAAAAATATGCTAAGGATTGTAACCCTAATAATGGTCATGATAAGGTTGAGGATAATTTAACTACCTTTTCCAATCCTTTGTTTGAAGATGAATTTGAATCCATTCCTACTAATGACAACAAGCCATGTCTAAATATGCTCCCAACTAGTATCCAATTGTTTAATACCCTTATTAGTGATTCAAACCAACATAATTAGGTTCCCACGAGAAAAAATGCCTAATAGATATCCTTGGATATAATTAACAAGAAAGTAAAAGAGTCTAGGAGACCTAAATAAGCCTCATTGGAATATAGCCCTATCTCACCTAAAGGCCAGGCACACATAGTTGAAGCAAGTGAGAAGTATATTATTCCTTTTGAAAAATGTGGGGAGATGTTTGTGGATTTAGGGGAAGAATTTATTGAAGTCCTTAATAAAATCTCTAAAAAGAAGAGAAATTCATTAAGAGACAATTGGTTGCCAAAAGTAATGATTGTGGTAATAAACACGCCCACTATCAATTACCAAGTTGTTTTATGAGATTGTGTAAGAACAAGAGCTCATCAAATAATTAGTTTTTCATTATGTTGAACATACACAGTTGGAATGTCTGAGGTCTATAAATGCCTGATAGGAAGTACATAGTGAGAAAATGGTTTAATGGGTTTAGTAAAAAAGATATTATTTGTTTACAAGAGAAGAAAGTGGTTGGATATCATGCTTTTAACACATTGAAATTTATTTGGAATAAGGCTACTTGTCTATACACCAATCATGATAAAGGGAAATGTGGCATTGCATTTCATATTACCCCTTATTGGTCTAATAAAATTGAGAAAGAGGGTGTGTCCCCATTCTAGAGAGCTCAATGGATACTTGGGTATGTACAGGATCATTGTATGCCAAACTAGGCCCTTAAGTGGCAATGAAAATTCATAAAATTAGGTTTAAGCAAGTTGACATAAAAATTTGAACAAGTTATAAATATTATATCAAAAATATGTAAGAACATAATCTATAGAAAATTGAATTTAGTTTCTAAAATACTAGGACTTTTGTGAAAAATAATTATTCTATATATTGAAAAATTCAAATTTCAATGTAGTAATACAAAAATTTCAAGAAAAAATAAGAAGTAGGTCTATGTTTGACAACCTTAAACACAATCAAATGATAAATATTTTTTATAAAATTATTGATCTAAGTAGTAGACTCATGTCTGAATGTGACACATTTTTTTAATAATTTTTTTCACGTAAATAATTAATTATGATATTTCTTCTATAACTTTTCTAGAATACAAAAAATATCATGTTTGACCACGTTAACTTAGTCTAAACTTTATCAAATTGAGTTTTTATTTTATTTTTATTGTAGTAGGAAAATCATAGAATGTAACACATGTTTTGGATTTCAAAAATGTTATACAGTTTGAAAGTTATAGCTATTTTCAAGAAGTCTATAAATAAGAACTAGAAAGATAACAAGTAGGTGTATGTTTGACCATATTAAACAAAATCAAATGATAATATTTTTGTATAAGATTCTAGATAAAAGTAGTAGACTCATGTCTTGATGTGATGTATATTGTTTTGTATTTTTTTTGAAGCAAATAATTAATTATGATTTTTGCGCTACAAAATTTTCTGAATATAAAAAATCTCACGTCTGACCATCTTAACTTAGTCTAAAATTCATGAAATTGAATGAATTGTTTTTTTATTATTGTAGTAGGTGAAGCATAGAATGTGATGTATATTTTAGATTTCAAAATTGTGATGAAGGGTGCTCCCCTTAATATTGCAAACACACAATAGAAATAGAGAGCAACAACAATTTTCAAGCACAAAAAATGGGCTTCTTATTATCTCCACAAATGTGAAATTACAAATTTCAGAATTACAATATACAAAGCCACATGGGCATTCAATTTACAAAATTCTATAGGACAAAGCCTCGAATCAATACCCAGATCTACTACTCAAAACTACCTAGACAACACTATGGGCCTTCTTTATATAGGCAATTTCCACTGCCCAAGAAGGTTCCAGAAATTTAGCCCTTAAGGCAGACTATACATAGAATTATTTTATTTTCACAATTTCTACAATAGGGTCGGCTCAAAAGAAATAAAATATATGCTTTTAGGTAGCCCAACTTCCAGAGGCCATAACTTTTTAACCATAGCTCTATTTTTTTATTGTAACCACTTTTTTGAAATACCATGATGAGATCTACAGTGCCTGGCATGCGCTAGCACTATCCGACCAGGGGTCGATCGTGATCCAGAGCCTCTAAGGCCTTCAAAATTGACCTAAAAGATTTCCTACCAAAAAACCTCAATAACTTCACCAATACTGATGATGTGGTAATGAAACTCAACTGGTAGGCTGAAATGACTGAGATGAACCTCCACCTGTGAAATCAGAACATTCTGAGATCATATGACCAACTTACTAAGAATAGTAGGTTTCCATAAAGAGCAGTGCTACACAAGATATCCCTTATTGAAAAAAAACCAAAAATATTTTTTTGGGTGATGCAAGATTGCTCTTACACCTAGGATGCTCCTGCATCAGACACCCAGGGTAATTTGAGAAGTGACCCTGTCACGACTCAGGTGTGAAGAGGGAAACCAAGATGGTTAACCTCCTCCTTTGTTAGCCATGATGAATCTTCAATAGGTCATCCTTTCCATTTGATTAGATATTCTTCATATGTCATGTTCCTTGTGCTTCTGCCAACATGACTATCTAGTATATCGTCAATCTCCTTGGTATTTGAACTAGTTGCTAGAATACTCCATTGTGTTGTTGTGATCTCATCTTCAACACCTCCTTCATGATACTCCATCAAATCTGAAATGTTAAATACTGGTGAAATATTAAGCCCAGTAGGCAATTCTACCTCATAGGCATTTCTTGAATCATGCTTCTTTAGTATCTTACATGGCCCAAACTTCTTCATTTTTAGCTTGTTATATGTACCAACTGGAAATCGCTCCTTCCACAAATGAAACATGACTTCATCTCCAACTTGAAATTATTTATGCCTCATTTTCTCATGTGCCTTAGCCTTATATTGTGCATTCATCTTGGTAATATATTCCCTCGCCTCCTCATGGATGTACTTCAAATGTTCTGCAAAATCTTTAGCTTCAACACTACTTATTTCTCCTTTATCTATCTTCCTCAACTGAGATGCATTTTTGGGACTACTTCCATATACAATCTATAGATGATGTGATGAACTAAACTTCAAATCTCTCTTCAACTTTTAACTTTTTTCTAGTGTCATTCTGTGTGCTGCCTTATTTGGCAAACTAGCTCCTGGAATCAAGTTCATCTGATGATTGATCTTTCTTACTGGTGGTAATCCATTAGGCACATTATTAGATACAATGTCCTGAAACTCATTCAATAATTTTATAACTTCTACAGGTACATATTCTACTTCCTTTTTCCCAGCCTTTGGAATTAAGGTAAAACACATATGCTCATGCCGCATACCATCTAAGAAATTTCCTCTATCAACAAAATTTATTCTTGCATTACCACATACCTTTTCTTCTATTTGCTTCAATGCTTTTAGCTTATGTCACACTCCATCCTTTTTTAGGGAATAGGTATTCACATGACTATCATGTAGAACACATCTGTCAAACTACCATGACCTACCCAACAACATATGACATGCATCTATAGATATGATATCACATAGTACCTCATCTTGGTACCCACTAATCTTGAACTTCACTGGGCACTATTCACTGACCATGACCTTGTGGTCATCCTACACCCAAAAACCCAATATGGATGTAGATGTTTCTATCTCTTGAGCTTAAACTTTGTCACCATCTCTTTTGAAACCAAATTATCAATAATACCACTATTAATAATTACATCACAACACTTACCCTCACACTTGCACTTGGTGCAAAACAGGCTCTTCCTTTGCTCATGTTCATTCTCACCACTCAACAAGACTCTTTTGTTAATCAACGTTTCTCCTCTTTCCGCATCTTCAGAATTTGATGATCTGGCATCTTCATCTACATGTGCAACTCTGGATTGGCCTTCATTCCTCCTATCTATCCTTCCTTGGCACTAAGAACATTCAAATGCCCTATGACCTTCTCCGCAATGAAAACATGTTCCACAGAAGCCTCCTCTTTGAGATCCTTATCCTCTTCCTCTTCCTCTCTGATCTCTATTATTCTGATCATGGAAACAATCAAAATTATCTCCTCTCTGATTCTGACTATTACTGGCCTCATCTGGCTTTTTCAAATCTTCATTTTGATCTCCATGTGACTGTCCACCAAATCTTCCATCATGACCTCTTCCACTTTTTCTTCTCTCAAACTTCCTGTTCAACTTTTCCTCTACTTTTAGGGAAAACCGGTATGCCTCTTCATTGTTCATTTGAACAAGATTCAGCTCTTCCTGAATGCTCGACCTCAACCCATTAAGGTAATGGGAAACTTTCTCCTTATTCGCTTCTACATGGCCCATTCTGATGAGGATTCGATAGAACTCTTCTGTATACTCCTGAACAAATCTTCCTACTTGCTTCAAACTTTACATTTTCTTCAGTAGGTCAAGCTCATAATCAACAGGAATGAACTGCCACTTCAATTTATCCACCATCTGACCTCATCTTGTGATTTTATCTTTCCCTCTTTTATTTTTCTCCAATTGAATCTTGCCACTAGATCTTCGCATGACCTTTCAGTTTGGCCTTCACAAATTTGACCCTATCAGGATCCTCAATATTTTCATACTCGAAATATTCTTCACATTCATTGATCCTATTGATCAACTCTTTTGGGTTAAGATTTCCAAAAAATGTCGCAACCTCAATCTTAGGTCTTTCTCAATCTTTGAAATGGCTCAGAAAAGTCTTTCTTCTTCCTGATTTACAACTTTGACTTCTCCTTCAGAATTCCCTTCTTCTTCAGCTTCATCCACACTTTCATCTCTAACATTAAGATTCATCCCTTTGCAAATCTCTTCTTGCAATGCTCGTACTTATCTTTGGAGTGCTCTAACCTTAGGTGTCACACCACTAGCTCTTTTGCTACATTCCCTTCATGGAGGCATTTTTGTGATGTGCACTGAAACCCTAACCACGGTCCTGGTGCAAATTGCCTCATAGTCGGTGATCTATTTACACACTCAAGAAAATCTGCTTTGATACCACTTGATGAAGGGTGGTCCCCTTAATATAGCAAACACACAATAGAAACACAAAACAACAACAATTTGTAAGAACAAAAAATGGGCTTCTTATTATCTCCACAAATGTGAAATTACAAATTTTAGAATTACAATATGCAAAGCCACATGGGCATTCACTTTACAATATTCTATAGGACAAAGCCTTGAATCAATACCCAGATCTACTACTCAGAATTGCCTAGACAACATTACAGGCCTTCTTTATATAGGCAATTTCCACCACCCGAGAAGGTTCCATAAATTTAGCCCTTAAGGCCGGCTATACATAGAATTATTTTATTTTCACAATTTTTACAATAGGGTCAGCTCAAAAGAAATACAAAATATGCTTTTAGGTAGCCCAACTTACGGAGGCCATAACTTTTTAACCATCGCTACATTTTTTTATTGTAACCACTTTTCAGAAATTCCATGACGAGATCTACAGTACCTGCCATGTGTTAGCGCTAGTTTGTTGGGGGTCAATCGTGATCCGGAGCCTCTAAGGCCTTCAAAATTGACCTGAAATATTTCCTACCCAAAAACCTCAATAACTTCAGTAATACTGATGATGTGGTAATGAAACTCATCTGGTAGGCTGAAATGACTGAGATGAACCTCCACCTGTGAAATTAGAACATTCAGAGATCATATGACCAACTTACTAAAAATAGTAAGTTTCCATAAATAGCAACTCTACACAACATAGCCCTTGTTGAAAACAAAACTAGAAATATTTTTTTGGGTGATGCAAGATTGCTCTTACACCCAGGATGTTCCTGCATGAGACAACTGGGGTAATTTGAGAAGTGACCCTGTCATGACTCAGGTGTGAAGAGGGAAATCAAGACGGTTAACCTCCTCCTTTGTTAGCCATGATGAATCTTCAATAGGTCATCCTTTCCATTTGACCAGATATTCTTCATATGTCATGTTCCTTGTGCTTTTTCCAACATGACTATCAAGTATATCGTCAATCTCCTTGGTATCTGAACTAGTTCTGGAATACTCCACTGTGATGACCTGATCTCATCTTCAACACCTCCTTTATCATACTCTATCAAATCTAAAATGTTAAACACTAGTGAAATATTCAGCTCAGTAGACAATTCTACCTCATAGGCATTTCTTGAATCATGCTTCTTCAGTATCTTACATGGCCCAAACTTCATTTTCAGCTTGTTATATGTATCAAATGGAAATCACTCTTTCCGCAAATGAAAAATGACTTCATCTCCAATTTGAAATTCCTTATGCCTCCTTTTCTCATCTGCCTTAGCCTTATACTACGCATTCATCTTGGTAATATGCTTCCTCACCTCCTCATGGATGTACTTCAAATGTTCTACAAAATCCTTAGCTTCAACACTACTTATTTCTCCTTTATCTATCTTCTTCAACTGAGATGCATTTCTGGGACTACTTCCATATACAATCTGTGGATGATGTGATGAAATAAACTTCAAATATGTCTTCAACTCTTCACTTTTTGCTAGTTTCATTCTATGTGCTGCCTTATTTGGCAAACTGGCTCCTGGAATCAAGTCCATTTGATGACTGATATTTCTTACTGGTGGTAATCCATTAGGCACATTATCGGATACAATGTCCTGAAACTCATTCAATAATTCTATAACTTCTACAGGTACATATTCTACTTCCTCTTTCCTAGCCTTTGGAATTAAGGTAAAACACATATGCTCATGCTGCATACCATCTAAGAAATTTCTTCTCTCAACAAAAGTTATTCTTGCATTACCACATACGTTTTCTTTTGTTTCCTTCAATGGTTTTAGCTTATGTCGCACTACATACTTTGTCAGGGAATAAGTATTCGCACGACCATCATGTACAACACATCTGTCAAACTTCTATGACCTACCCAACAACATATGACATGCATCCATAGATATGATATCACATAGTACCTCATCTTGTTACCCACCGATCTTGAACTTCACTAGGCACTATTCATTGACCATGACCTTGTGGCAACCCAATATGGATGTAGATGTTTCTGCCTCTTGAGCTTCAACTTTGTCACCATCTCTTCTGACTCTAAATTATTAGTACTACCACTATCAATAATCACATCACAACACTTACCCTCACACTTGCACTTGGTGTGAAACAGGCTCCTCCTTTGCTTAGGTTCATTCTCACCACTCAACAAGACTCTTTTGTTAATCAGTGTTTCTCCTCTTTTAGCATCTTCTGAATTTGATGATCTAGCATCTTCATCTACATGTGCAACTATGGTCTGGCCTTCATTCCTCCTATCTATCCTTCCTTGGCACTAAGGACATTCAAATGCCCTATGACCTTATTCTCCACAATGAAAACATGTTCCACGGAAGCCTCCTGTTCCAGATCCTTGTCCTCTTCCTCTTCCTCTTTGATCTCTATTATTCTAATTATGGAAATGATCAAAATTATCTCCTCTCTGATTCTGACTATTACTGGCCTCATCCAACTTTTTCAGATCTTCATTTCAATCTCCATATGACCATCCACCATATCTTCCATCATGACCTCTTTCGCTTTGTCTTCTCTCAAATTTTTTGTTCAGCTTTTCCTCTACTTTTAGGGAAAACTAGTATGCATCTTCAATATTGTTCATTCGAACCAGATTCAACTCTTCCTGAGTGCTTGGCCTCAACCCATTAAGGCAATTGGAAAATTTCTACTTATCCACTTCTGCATGGCCTATTCTGATGATGATTTGATAGAACTTCTCCATATACTCCTGAACAAATCTTCTTGCTTGCTTCAAACTTTGCATTTTCTTCAGTAGGTCAAGCTCATAATCAACAGGAATGAACTGCCACTTCAATTTATCCACCATCTGATCCCATCTTGTGATTTTATCTTTCGCTCTTCTATTTTCCTCCAATTGAATCTCTTGCCATGAGATCTTCGCATGACCTTTCAGTCTGGCCTTTGCAAATTTGACCCTATCAAGATCCTCAATATCTTCATACTCGAAACATTCTTCACATTCATTGATCCAGTCGATCAACTCTTCTGGGTTAAGATTTCTAGAAAATGTCAGAACCTCAATCTTAGGTCTTTCCTGATCTTTGAAATGGCTCAGAAAAGTCTTTCTTCTTCCTGATTTACAACTTTGAATTCTCCTTCAGAATTCCCTTCTTCTTTGGCTTCATCCTCACTTTCGTCTCTAACATTAAGCTTCATCCCTCTACGAATCTCTTCTTGCAATGCTCCCACTTGTCTCTGGAGCACTCTAACCTCAGGTATCACACCACTAGCTCTTCTACCACGTTCACTTTGTGGAGGTATTTTTTTGATGCGCGTTGAAACCCTAACCATGGTCTTGGTGCAAACTAGCTCATAGTCGACAATCTATTTACACACTCAAGAAAACCTGCTTTGATACCACTTGATGAAGGGTTGTCCCCTTGATACCACAAATACACAACAAAAATAGAGAACAACAACAATTTGCAAGAACAGAAAATGGGCTTCTTATTAGCTCCACAAATTTGGAATTACAAATATTAGAATTACAATATGCAAAGCCACATGGGCATCCACTTTACAATATTCTATAGGACAAAGCCTCAAATCAATACCCAGATCTCCTACTCAGAACTGGCTAGACAACACTGTGGGCCTTTTTTATATAGGCAATTTCCACTGCTTGTGAAGCTTCCAGATATTTAGCCCTTAAGCCGGACTATACATAGAATTATTTTATTTTTACAATTTTTACAATAGGGTCAGCTCAAAAGAAATACAAAATATGCTTTTAGGTAGCCCAACTTCTAGAGGTCATAACTTTTTAACCGTAGCTTTGTTTTCCTATTGTAACCACTTTTTGGAAATGCCATGATGAGATTTACAGTTCCTAGCATGCGCTAGTGCCAGTCAGTTGGGGGTCGATCACGATCCGGAGCTTCTAATGCTTTCAAAATTGATCTGAAAGATTTTGTACCCAAAAACTTCAATAACATCACCAATACTAATGATGTGGCAATGAAACTCAACTGGTAGGCTAAAATGAATGAGATGAACCTCCACCTATAAAATTAGAACATTCTGAAATGATATGACCAACTTACTAAAAATAGTAAGTTTCCATACATAGTAGCTCTGCACAAGATAGCCCTTATTGAAAACAAAACCAGAAATATATTTTTGGGTTATGCAAGATTTCTCTTACACCCAGGATGCTCCTACATCAAAATGTTATATTGTTTGTGTTATACACTAAGTTTGCACCCTTGTTTCAAGCTCTCATAGTCTTGATAACCTAGTATAACATGGGAATCATCTCTAGGTGTGGGACCTATGCTAACTGGGATGAGACCTCGAGGTTCTAGGCTGGTTCCTATTGGATAATCACCTTAATTTGCCTCTAGACATGAAAATTAAAACTTTTGAGGGAAAGGGATAGAAGGAATGCTGGAAAAGGAAATGACTAAAAGAAAACTATCCTGCTAGGTGATACACCAAAATTAGGATATGATTTGCAGCATAGAGGGGTAGAATCAATGAAAGGCTTAGGTCTAGTAGGTCACAACTTACTAAATAGGCTTGCATAAGTGTTTCATAGGAGGGCCTGAACATAAGAAACAACCTATGACCTACAAGCAAACATTTACTTCTGCAACTCTGTGTAGGATTGAGACAAGACTGTTAGGGGGCTGAAGTATACCCACAAAAACATCTAAGTCAGATCAAACACAATAACACACACAATTACAGAAAATAAGAGGGATCAGGAACCCTAAGTCATCACTGAAAACATGCATAGACTTCAATTCATTAAGAGATGATCCAAACAAGGAAGCATAGGGACATGAAGAATTTTCACAAAATACCTTTGCAATATTTGAATTATCAATGAAATATTTACAACTGTATAAGCCAGAGGGTAGAGATGATACCGCAAATGACCCTGAAGAAAAGTGAAATTCTTTTACAATTGTCCAACTCTGAGCTCAAAAGCTACAAAAAAAACAATATATACATCTCCTCTAAACAAGCGGGAGCAAAACCTAACTAGGGTTACATATTTAAAATAGAATAACAAACCCTAAATCAATCAAGTTTGATCATCAATGTTATTTCTGCAAATATCTCAACCGATCAGATATTGTGTGCCCATCTCTATACTACATCAATCCACGGACAAGCAACCTAGATCCATCAACTTTTCTACAATAGGCCCACCATGAATGCTAAAATGGTACCTCACTGGAACAAGAATCGACCCATGATGGCTGCCCAGACTTCATCATTTTTTCTAACTGAAAATGTCCCTAAAAACATAAATTTGAGCTACCCGCGCTTGCAAACGTTCTCTATAGAAACAACAAAAGGGAACCTGTGAAAGATACTGCAACCCGTCTTTGAAAAGAGTCAAAGACCACATCACTGGTCAGAACCAATGAGAAAAGACCACCTTAGCATGATCGACACCTCAGAAGTCAAAAGAATTTGGTCCTTGTCGCATGATCGCATGGGATCAGAAGATCCCATGAGATCATGCGACAGCCGTTGATCTTGGATCGACTAGCACCTCTATAGATTATCTGACCATCAGACCCACCAAAATCCCTGTCATCACTTAGCCAACCACTAAAATAAAAACACGTCACCACCTAAGGAGGACCCACCACCGGAAGCCTTACTATGAAGCAAAATTGATGGTTGTCATATGATCACAAGGAATATTCCCACCCCTTGTGATCATGCAACCACCGTTGGATTTCAAGGAAGGGCAACCCACTGGGCCCACCATTGACCCACTTCCACATCACAACCTCAACCAATCAGAAGCATATCCCTTAGACTATGTGGCAGTGGACCCACTAACATGAAGCACTAATAACTGAGAATGAAGAAAGGGCCCGCCCAGACAAGTGTCATCTTGTCACATGATTGCATGGGCTTGAAAGATCCCATGCGAACATGTGACCACCACAAGTTTAAAGGGGAAGTCACCTTATAAAGTATCACTGGGAAGACTTAGGTTCTAAAGGAAATATTAAAAAAGGACCCCACTTGATGACCTAGTGGTAACACATGAAGGTGGTTATTCTTAATATAGCACATGCATTTTAAGTGGCTAAGTGGCTGAAAAGGTAATGAAAGATTAGAACAGGACCAAGGGTTTTAGGGCTTTTGGCGATAATGGTTATATTTATGAAATTTTTTAACTGCGGACTAGGGGATGAAACAAATTGCAGAGGCCAGAGAACAAAACATGAGGCCATGAAAGTTCAAGGATGGTTGGCAGGGGAAAAACAAAGACCTTGGGATAGATTTAGCCAAATTTGTATAGAATAGGAAAATTATGGTAACATTTTGGTGATTTCTGCTAAATGTCAGCCTGCTAGACATTGGATCAATGACCTTGACATATCCATTGGGCATGGGGTCATCTTTCTGAGCACAAAAAATTGACAGAGGGACAAAAACTGGAGCTAGAGGGACAAAACTTGTGCACATGCACTTCTTGGAAAGCAGGAAACTAACCTAGAAAATAGGGACAGAAAATAGAAAATCTAACCTATCCTACGCTAACCAGTATAGAAAATTGGTCAAAAAAAGCCATTCACTGGTGAGCTAAAGTAACTACCCCTCCTTATTAGGATATTTTGCATTGGACACATGAGGATAGCTACAAAGATACGAGGCACACAAAAATTTGTCAAATAATTATTAACTACCTCTGCAAAAATAGGATCAAGTTTACCTTCCTCTAATTGATCATATGGAGGGGCCTTAGTAAACTCCTTATGTTCCAAGTATCTGATGGGGCAGCCTCTTGAAAGTCTAAAGGCAAGACTTTCCTTGATGGCCTCTTCTTTATCTTCATGGTTGCCCTCCATCATGGATAACCATGTCAACTCATCATCTGTGGATAGGGGACTGTCATCCTCCTCTTTTAAATAGGCCAAGAGCTCATCAAAGTTGTCAATATCCTGAAGATCTGGAGCTGGCCCCAACCTTTTCTTGTGCAGTAGTTTCTCAAAAAGAGAGCAATCCAAAACAAGGCCTCCTTCTATAGGCACATAACTTTGAACCTCCACTCCAAAAAATAGGGATTCATCATTCAATTTGTTACAAAAGACCTCTATGATATTGGAAAAATCATACTCTTCAGGGCTTTTGTCTATGTTCTTTTCTTGGAAAAGCTCTTCCATAACTTTATCATCCTGCTCAACAAAACTAGGTAGCTTATCAAATAATAGCATAGCATCCCCCTCTGTATCAACCTCCTGTTGATGGTGAACCTTTTTTTCTGATTGATCTTCAGCCATAGGTAATGGCATGGTCTCCTTTTCATCATCAACAAAGAGGGGTATCTCATCAAACAAACCAACCAAGAGCTTAGGTTGGGCATCAAATTCCACCTCCTCACCTTGTTGTCCCACTTCACCACAGTCATCACTCTGCACTGATATCTTAGATTTTCTCTCCTCCTCTTCAAATGAAAGCTTATTTACCATAGGTCCTTTCTCAGACACTAGACTAGTATCTTTGAAAAGATCTAGCATCTGACAGCCAAGAGGCAGAGTCCATTGGGGAATCCACAATACTTCATCATCTTGAGAGACCAGAGGGGCCTCTTGGGATAAAATTTTTTCTTGAATAGGTTGCTATTGTAGAGTGGTAGGTTGCATCTCAAGTATAAGCTCTTGGAAGGAATTTTTTGCCTTAAAACTTGGGATGTAAAATTGAGGGGACTCAGAGGGAGACATAGAAGGCATACCTATCTTGAAGCCTAGAAAACTGAAAGCCCTATCATCTTGGTGTTGGTCCCTTGTAGCTAGCTCTATCTCAATATAGTCTTTAGGCTGTTGCAGACCATAATAAGGTTGCAACTGCTCCAAAATAGGCTCAGATTCTTGAAGGGTGCTCCTAAAACTTGGAAATGAGCACTTTGTATGCTCGTCATGTGTAGGCTCTTGAGGTGAATGGGTCCTCTAGCTTGGAATTTTAGGTTTAGGAGCCTCTTGTTGAGAAATTTGTGATTTCAACCTTACTGTCTCAATGTCAGCTCGGTGTCTGATCTCTTCTTGAAATTTTTTTATTTGTTTCTCATCAAAAAGAGTCTCTGTCATTTGGTTGGAAATGAACCGTGACTCATAACTCTAAGCTTCCATTTCCTACTGCTCTCTGATCTCAGACACTTTCTTAATTAAATCAAGCAATAGGTTCTTTGTCTTGTCTTGCTCTTTCATTGAGTCTGGGCTCTGAATCTACTACCAATTAGGCTGAGAAGGGGTGGGTGGGTGGTAAACATGATAGGGGAGCTGGCTTTGCATTCTTTTCCATGCCCTTTGTGCTCATGATCCATCTTGTCAGAGGGCCCTTTCATAATCTTGCACAAGGGAAAAATCATTTGGGGCATGTTGGATATATTGATAGCCTTGTATAGTATGAAAGCTTGGGGTAAAAGCAGGCTTTGAGTGGCTTTGATAAGGCTGATAACTAGCCCATTGAACATTATTCTCATAATAGGATGGTGGGTAACTTGACTATCCATAATAACTTGACATGTCTACTCATGCAATTAGTTGGAATTTGAATATGAAAGATTTGAAACATACCAGTACTTGACCTTTGAAACTAGTAGACTTTCTAGAGTTTCCAGATATGCAACAAAATGACCTCTTCTAGGTTTTTAGCATGCTATTAGCATATCAGAGATAACATACCTTGAACATGAATTTGAACTTTGGTCCCACCAAGCATGCTATAATTGTTATACACTAAGTTTGCACCCTTGTTTCAAGCTCTCATAGTCTTGATAACCTAGTATAACATGGGAATCATCTCCAGGTGTGGGACCTATGCTAACTGAGATGAGACCTCTAGGTTCTAGGCTGGTTCCTCTTCGATAATCACCTTAATTTTCTTCTAGACATGAAAAGTAAAACTTTTGAGGGAAAGGGATAGAAGGAATGCTTGAAAAGGAAATGACTAAAAGAAAACTATCCTATTAGGTGATACACTGAAATTAGGGTATGAATTGCAGCATAGAGGGGTAGAATCAATGAAAGGCTTAGGTCTAGTAGGTCACAACTTACTAAATAGGCTTGCATAAGTGTTTCATAGGAGGGTCTGAACATAAGACACAACCTATGACCTACAAGCAGACATTTACTTCTGCAACTCGGTGTAGGATTGAGACAAGACTATTAGTGGGCTGAAGTATACCCACAAAAAAATCTAAGTCAGATCAAACACAATAACACACACAATTAAAGAAAGTAAGAGGGATCAGGAACCCTAAGTCATCACTGAAAACATGCATAGACTTCAATTCATTAAGAGATGATCCAAACAAGGAAGCATAGGGACATGAAGAATTGTCACAAAATACCTCTGTAATATTTGAATTATCAATGAAAGATTTATAACTGTAAAAGCCAGAGGGTAGAGATGATACCACAGATGACCCTTAAAAAAAGTGAAATTCTTTTACAATTGTCCAACTCTAAGCTCAAAAGCTCCAAAAAAAACAATATATACATCTCCTCTAAACAAGCGGGAGCAAAACCTAACTAGGGTTACAGATTTACAATAGAATAACAAACCCTAAATCAATCAAGTCTAATCATAAATTTTATTTCTACAAATATCTCAACCAATTAGATATTGTGTGCCCATCTCTCTACTGCATCAATGCACACTCAAGCAACCTGGATCCATCAACTTTTTTGCAACAGGCCTACCATGAATGCTAAAATGGTACCTCACCGGGACAAGAATTGAACCATGATGGCCGCCTGGACTTCTTCATCATTTTTTCCAACTGCAAACATCCCTGAAAACATAAATTTGAGCTACCCACACTTGCAAATGTTCTCTATAGAAACAACAGAAGGGAACCCGAGAAAGATACTGCAACCCTTCTTTGAAAAAAGTCAAAGACCACATCACTAGTCAGAACCAATGAGAAAAGACCACCTCAGCACGACTGACACCTCAAAAGTCAAAAGAATTTGGTCCTTGCATTGGACAGTGGTCACATGATTGCTTGGGATCAAAAGATCCCATGAGATCATGCGACAGCCATTGATCTTGGACCAACTGGGGCCTCTATAGATTCTCTGACCATTGGACCCACCGAAAGCCCTATCATCACCTAGCCAGCCACTAAAATATGAACATGTCACCACCCGAGGACCCACCACTAGAAGCCTTACTATGAAGTGAAATGGATAGTTGTCATATGATCGCAAGGAATATTCGTGCCCCTTGTGATCATGCGACCACCATTGGATTTGAAGGAAGGGCAACCCACTGTGCCCACCACTGACCTACTTCCACATCACAACCTCAACCAATCAGAAGCATATCCCTCAAACTATGTGGCAGTGGACCCACTGACATGAATCACTAATAGCTAAGAATGAAGAAAGGGCCCGCCCAGATAGGTGTCATCCTGTCGCATGATCACATGGGCTTAGAAGATCTCATGTGAACATGCAACCACCACAAGTTTAAAGGGGAAGTCACCTTAGAAAGTATCACTGGGAAGACTTAGGTTCTAGAGGAAATATTAAAAAAGGACCCCACTTGATGACCTAGTGGTAACACATGAAGGTGGTCATTCTTAATAAAGCACATGCGTTTTAAGTGGCTAAGTGGCCAAAAAGGTAACGAAAGATTAGAACAGGACCAAGGGTTTTAGTGCTTTTGGCCATAACGGTTAGATATATGAAATTTTTTAACTACAAACTAGGGGATGAAACAAATTGCAGAGGCTAGAGAATAAAATATGAGGCCATGAAAATTTAGGGATGCTTGGTAGGGTAAAAACAAAGACCTTGGGATAGATTTAGCCAAATTTGTATAGAATAGGAAAATTATGGTAACAGTTTGAAAGTTATAGTTATTTTTCAAAGAGTCTATCAATTAGGACTTCTTTTTCACATCACCACTATTTGGCATACCATGACCCTGCACATACCCACTTCTTAAAAACAAAGATACATGCTTTGGGATTTCCCTAAGTTTTTCTCATAGCCCTTTTTCCTTTCATTTCACTAGATGTTATAGATTAATTGTTCAAAATTCTATCTGAATATATACTTTTAAAATAGTGGGATACGTATTTCCTTTATATTTTTCCCACGATCCTATGATGATCTGTCATGTGAAAGACCCACCTGATCATGAGATATCAATTTTTCATTTTTCAATAGTTTGTGGATATCTTTTTTGTGTTTGGTACTATTTTTAGTTAAATATCAGATTAATAATGAATCTATCTTCTAACACCTATCCTTCTTCAACAATGATCTTTAGTTTTTCTAGAAAGATGCTTGATAGATATTATATCTCATCAATTTTCAAAGAGTAAGTGTTTCCAAGATCAATGGTCCTTGTGATCCCATGATCAAAGTGCCCAAGGTTTATCTGGTGGGGGACTACAAAATGATTTCGCATGTCCTAGCCTACAGGTGGATGAATATGTGGGATCACGATGATCTGACACTTGGTCACATATATGAAAGTAGTTGATTGGTAAAAAATTGATAATGACAAATGTGCTAATTATGTTAAGGTTAAAATATTTTCAACCTATGTGCTAATCTTTTAACATGAGGGTAAAATCAACAATGATGGTTTAACTCTTGATCAAAAGGGAGATCAGATTTTATATCAGGGAAATGAGTTTTTAATTTGGATGGTGGTTAATGAACTGAAGGGATCAACGGTCCATGTGATTCTATGATCAAAAGTGATCAATTTTTAACTTGTGCAGGAGCACGAGATCTTGCCACATATCCATGATTGGAAATAATATCAATGGTGTTTTTAGATGATGGGTTGGTGACTTCAGAGTTTCTATTTTTTATTTTACTAGTCCACATTCCATGAGAAAGTCAACATCTAGATAGATCAGTGGTCATCATTCTATCTACTTGAAAGGAATAAATCAACGGTCTATTATCCGAGGAAAGAGGGTTGGTGATAAGAACTAAGGCTTGAAGTAATGGCAGGACATCTTGTCATTGAGATCTCTCAAGAGCTGGTACTTCAAATATTTTCAAAGAAGGATGGGGACATTTCAAGATATCCTTTTTGGGATTTTGTTATAATGTGCTCAAAATTCAAAGGGTCACTTGGCACAACAAATTTAGGGGATTTTTAGGTGTAAAAACTTACTGATAGGAGATTTTGATATTGTAATGGAAAAGTTCATGTAGACTATTATTACACGCTAGTAACCATTTTTTAGTGTTTAAAGAATGCAATCATGAGTTTTTTCTAGTATGTATAGATTTAGAAGTTATAAATATTTCTTTCTAGTAGATTTTATTATTCAGGAAGTAGAAGAGATGGATTTTCTAAATAATCTAAGTGACTTCTGGAAAATGTCAAAATTTGTGAAGATTTAGTTATGGGATGTTTATCGAGATAGAAAGATGCAGTCATGTGTATCATAACCAAAGTGGCCTTTTAAACATAGAGCGGTAGCTAGAGGGATATTGAAAATCTATCTATGCTAAAATTTCTTTATACAAAAGGCTAGCACTCTGAGCTTTACTGGTGGTGTCCTCTTGGAGAGGCATAGGATCAGGAAGAGGTTGATAAGACCTCATTGGTATTCATGTCCCTGTTGTAAGGTGGTGTCAAAGCATCCAAGGGGAAGTGGCCAACATTATTTTAATATTGCGTCCTTGCCACTTTGGAATCATTATCAGTAAAAAATGTAGTTGCAGAGATCCCTGAAATCCTTGACATTAGTCAAATCTATAAGTACATAATGCCTATCTAGGGTATGATATTAGAACAACTCAATTCTTTTTGACTTCTACCAGTTGGCGGTCTTTGAAAAGGTTAAAGGTGGCATGTAATATTGGTATAATGTGATGTATAAAATCTTGTCAGGTTAGTTTTAGGTTATAATCTAAAGCTTGTTGCTTTCTAATTAATTTGGGAATCACATGGTCATTAGGATAGGAGGGAGAAGATATATGGGCCAATCAGATTGAAGAAGGATAGGTGGTAGCATTAGATCAGATCAGATCTCCTTTTGTCTAATTTTGTTTCTTCTCTCTTCTCTAGGGGTTCCAACTTGGAAGCTTGGGGGTGTTCCAACCTTTTGGTTCTTGGTTCCACTCCTTTGTTTTGATAGACCATTCTTTGGCTCCAAACATATTTGGTTCTAGTAGTAAGTTTTATGGTGAAGGTAGTCTTGTAAATCTTCCATAGAGTAATTTATTATAAATATTTATTGAATCCTTTTGTCTCTTCTTGGTATCTCTATTTGTATTCATTATTATATGGTAGAAATTGCATGATTGTTTTAATGAAATACAATGTTAATTCAATTCTCTCCATTGTATAAGCTAGTTAAGTTTTAAGAGGAATAAATTGGAGAATTATTCTCTTTTAGTGTTGTGAGATATGTGGATTTCCTTTAATGCTTTGGTCTAATGGATCAATTAAATGCTTGTTAGAAGTTATAAATTTACTAGTTATGTATAAGGATTTGATAAGTAGGTTGGGTTGGCGTTGTAGTTAAAGAAGATTGTAAAGCAATTTTTCTTTGATCATTTTCTATTGATGAAATTCTATTATATGTTGTGATTCTTCTCATTGACTCCATGGCCCAAAAGGATGAGGCACCGTTCTTCACTTGTGTAAATTTTTTAATACGTATTTTATGCTCTTGTTCCTTTTGTATCTATTTTAAATCACTAAACATCATTTACATTTATGCAAAGTTTGCATCCTACCCTGTCTCATGCTCCATGTAGTTTTATGTTCAAAGGGTGATTAGATTTTATCTAGTATCTCCCTATCATTTTTTAATGCCTTATATGAGACATATCTATTTGTAAAATCTCATATTACAAGTTTTTAAAGTGTGTATTAAAAGGGCATTGAGGTTTAATCACCTTGGTTTTGTAGAGCCTAAAGTGTAGAAGGATTTCTATCTATGTTAGTTGGTAAAGTTCTTGTATGAATTTTCTTGTTCAACTATAGAAAGATTTCTATCCATATTATTTGGCTGCATCTAGGAGAATAGTGTGTGTTCTTGTTCATTTAACTTTTAAATTGTTAAAAGATGCATATCCTATATCCACAAATTTTCTAAGGCAAAGCGAATGTTTATATTTTTTGTTATTTATTAATTCTATTTTGTGAATTATGTGCATCTTATAAATCAAAATTTCTAGAATTTCTACTACCTATTTAATTTGTTCTTCTTGTTATTACTATCATTTCTCATCCACTATTTGATGTATTTCTAATTTCAGAGCCAAGATTTAATATGTGGGATATGAAATCTTTTTGGTAGGTTTTTCTCCTTATATATTTTGTGGTTTGATATTAAATATTGACAAAAACAAATTCACTAAATTTTCAATTCCACATATGACTACCTATGTCATTCCAATGATCATTTAAAATCCACAGTGCAGACATACATTTCCAAGAAAGATTACCGCGAGATAATTTGTGAAGAAATTACAATTAGGCAATGGTATTTCATCATCATAAATACACCACCTGCAGTTTTAAAGAAAAAATTTCATTTCTCACAACACGACAACTTCATCTTTTTACCTTTTTCTGGTGTGAAATAAATCTGGTGGTAGGTTTGCAAGAAATATATAGGATTTACTAGAGACTCATATTTTGATGCTCAGATAGCATTCAAGAAAGACAAAGTTATAGTAATTTGATAGGTGAGGATTTTTATGAGAAAGTTATCAGATGTAAAGGCTGTGGCATATTAAAGACTTCATTCTTCATCCATGGAAATGATAAAAGATAGTAAGGTTTCTCAACTAACAGAGTTGATACTGTCCACTCAAATTGTGCACTTCTCTAAGTCATCACTTCTAAGAGAATCCATGAATGGGAAACCTTGAGAAAGTGACCTAGAGCTCCCTAGGCATGGAGTCACAAGGATATTAAGAATGCTCTCATCTAGAGCTATTGAAGCATGCAACCTTGCTAGTAAACCACACAATAGGAGATTCAAAGAGATATGGGCAAGAATGCCAATATCTTCAAGAATCAAGATGAGAATGAAATGCAATGCTAGAAATGAAGAATGCAACTAAGCTATGGAAATGAAGGTATTACAAGCCTTACTAATTAAGCTATGTGAGCTAAGCTATAACTTGAAAGAAAATCTAAACTAAGAAAGAATAAACATGAAGCTATGATGCAAGAATGAAAGCTAGAATGCAAGAAGATCTCCAAAGCTTTAAAGTCACCAAGAAATTCTGCAGCATAAGATTAGTATTCAAAAGTTGGGATCCTAGAATGAGAAAAGAGCTCTCCTTCTAAAGGAATTGAAAAGGAATGGACCATGGAGATTAAGAGGCAAAAGATTTGATCAAGTGTGGAGCTTGAAAGAGGAGCAATCCATGTGCACAAATATTCTCTAATGAGAAAATAAGAGTTGACTTTTGTGTCCCATATGAGACAAAAAGGCCTTTTCTTCTTTTTATAAAATAAGAATAATGCTTTATTTGTGCAACTTAGGATAAGAGGAAAAGTGGGGGCTTTTTATTTAATAAAAGGGGAGGGAATTCCTTTTGATTAAATAAAGACTATAGGATAAAATGGTTAGCCCATAGAATAAAATTGAATAAATGATAAATTTAGGATTTGATCAAGGAAAATGGTATTGAATTGAAAATGCTAATTCAGGAAATTGATAAATTGGTGAATGGGGGCCCAAAGTCTAGGCGACCATTTTAGGGTGCATACATTTGCCCCTCTTTGACTAATGTAGGATCAATTTGGGATCACATGTGGTCAAAGAATGGAATTGAAATGTGAGATCGATTTGGGATCACAAAAAAACCCAGACATATGTTCGATGGATGGGAACACATCAGGACAAAGATAAGCTCAAAGACAAGACCAACATACCTCTAAATAGGAGACTGTCAAGTCTCAAATAAGAGATAAGAATCTCAAGCAAGGTTTGATTGATAAGTTGAATCAAGGATTGAAGTTTGATAGGTACTACCCCCTTGGAATCGAAATCAAAATTAGGTAGAGGAGAAATAGTAAATTGATAAATTTGATCAAATCACTAGAAATCATAATCGAAGATGAAAGATGATAGGATAACCATCAAGCAGGGAAGATATGCCCCAGTTTGACTAGGTTTGACTCAGAAAGCTATAGGATAAAAATGAAGTCAAATGTTAGGGAGATGAATCAACTAAAAATTAATGAAAGAATAGAAGGTTGAAAGAGATGGGGATGAAGAAATGAAGATGCCCTAGTGAAGATCAAAGGATCAGGCCTCAAATGGTCAGGCAACTACGCAGAAGGAGAATATGATTTTGGCTATCAAGATGAACTCAAAATTTGATTTTGATCCTGAAAATGGATCCAGGATATCGAAATTAGCCAGGGGTGCAATTTTTGTGAAATTTTGACATGTTTTGAAAATTGGTCAAAAAGTCAAAATGCTATAAAAGGGGTAAAAAGGTCATTTTCAAATTCATTTGTCTTTTGTGATATTGAGAATTTTGAGAACTTAGAGAGATAAAATGGCCTAACAAGATGTGATTCCGGTCCACACACATAGATTCGAGCGCGGTCGGTTGCACAACCAACCTCCTTAGTATGGTGCCCTAGTAAGTTTTTAGAAAAACTCACCTATTGAGTCATTTATGAGCTATTTATGGCATTTAAAACTCATTTTTAATTGTTTTTTAATATTTCAAATTTTATTTATGTGAAATTTCATATGACACTTTGAAAGTATCACATACCTTGATACTTTTTATCATGCGATAGTTCGCAGGTCCGCAAAACATCGCGCAATAGTTCAATCCAGTATCGCATGATACTAGATGAAATATCACACGCTCTTGTGCAAACTATCGTAGAGCAATATAGTATCACACTACTATTTAGGAAAGTATTGCACGATACTATATCCAAATATAGTATCACAAAAGTATAATAAGAAATATCGCATACTATTAATTTGAGCAAAATAGCATGGGTCTAGACAATTTTTTGCATTTAAGAGTTCTTGTACTAATTTTAGACATCCATCATGATATGTTCTAGCATCTAGTTTGGGGTTATAGCTTGTAGGAGAGTTTTTTGGTGCTCCCCATTAGGGCTCTGAGAGTGACTGGACTACGTTCTATTAGAGATCTAGATACTCCAGGCAGAGATGACCTCATCAGCATGGGATTCAGGATCTTGCTAGATATGCCCCATATTCGGCCATATCAAAGGCTACTGATGGCCTTGGCTAAGAGATGGCACAGTGAGCACAACACATTTCATCTACCTACTAGAGAGGTGATGATCACCATAGAGGACATCTATCAGATCCTCTGAGTATCTAGCCATGGTGATCCAATGAGTATAATTTGTTGAAAGAATCAAGGTGAGTGTTAGTGCAATCAGAGCTTCTGGAGGAAAAATTGATGATGAAATTGTTATAAGTAAGGTTCTTAGAACATTTCTTCCTATCTATGCAATAAGAGTATCTGCTATTCAAGAAAGAAGATGTGAACAAAATCACAATATAACTTTGGATGCCTTAGTTGGAAGATTGATAGCTTTTGAATTGGACAACTATGATAACTATGGTCCAACTTCTAAAAATATTGAATCAGCATTTGAGGCCAAACTCTCACTTAAGAAGGGCAAGAAAATCTAGTCAGAAAGTGAAGAAGAATCAAAGGAAAGTTCAGACAGTGATCTTGAAGTTATTGAAGCATTACTTGCAAAGAAATATACTAGAGGCAAAGGTAAATACAAAGGTAAACTCCCTTAATCTATTTTTCATGTGAAGAAATTGGTCATATTGCAGCTAGGTGCCCAAACAAACAAAGAAAAGATGAGAAGAAAGGTCACAAGTACAATGGCAAGAAGAATTTCAAGTCATTCAAGGATAAAGGTAAGAAAACATGTTTTTTGGCTAAGGATTCTAATGATAGTGAAGAAGAAATTGTCTTCGTTGCTATAGAAGATGAATCTAATGATGATGAAGATGAGATGGCACTTATCTCTCATATAAGGAAAAATGATACATGGATTATAGGAAGTGGATGCTCACATCATATGACTGGTGACAAAACTAAGTTTGAACATTTTGAAGACTATCATGGTGGTAGTGTAAGGTTTGGAAACAATGAACCTTGCTGTATAAAAGGAAGAGGATGAATTTCATTAAAAAAAGAACTTATATGTGATAATAAATATGGGGTTGAAGGACTAAAACATAATCTTCTAAGTGTAGCACAGCTAATCAAAAATGGACTCAAGGTTGAATTCATGAATGGAAAAGCAAGACTGCTGAATGACAAAGGAAAACTGATTGGTTCAGGAAAACAAACCAAAGGTAACCTGTTTTATCTTGATCTCGGTGAATGCTCATGTTTTATTGCTCAAATTGAAGAAATTTGGTTATGGCACAAAAGGTTATGTCATGTAAATTTTGATAATATGGTGAAAATAAGAAGATTCAAGAAAGTAAGAGGTATTCCTACTTTGAAGAAACCTAATATTGCTCTATGCAAGAATTGTCAGATTGGTAAAATGGGAAAGACTAGCTTTAAAAGTAAAAACTATCAGTCTGAAGATATTTTGGATATTGTGCATACTGACTTATGTGGACCTATTGGAATTGAAAGCTATACTAGAGAAAAATTCTTTATTCTCTTTGTTGATGATTACTCTAGAATGATCACTATTATGTATTTAAGAGAAAAGTCAGAAGCATTTGAGAAATTCAAATGGTATTTGGCAAGAGTAGAAAAGGAAATAGGAAAAAGAATGAAGTGCTTGAGATCAGACAGAGGTGGTGAATTCATCTCCCATGAATTCAATAATTTCTACATTGAAAGAGGAATCAAAAGACAGGTATCAGCTCCAAGAACTCCTGAGCAGAATGGAATAGTTGAAAGGAGGAATAGATCTATCATAGATTGTATAAGGACTCTAATGATTGAAAAGAACATTGCTATGAAATACTGGAAGGAAGCTATTAGCACTACAATTCATACCTTGAACCGAGTACAATTGAGGAAAGACACATTCAAAACTCCTTATGAGTTATGGTATGGCTATAAACCCAATGTAAGTTACCTAAAAGTATTTTGTAGTAAATGTTACATCTTGAAAGAATCTAGAAAAGGCAAACTTGATGCAAGAGGTGATGAAGGAATATTTTTGGGATATTCTTGCAAAAGTAAGGCATATAAATGTCTAAATTTGTCTACTCATAAAATCATAGAAAGTGCACATGTGAAAGTAGATGAGTTTGCAGAAAAGACTGAAGAAGAAAGCAAAAGGGAACCAGAGGATTACAGAAGATTTGTTTACATTGAACCTGATCCATTGCCAAACACATCTATCAATGAGGAGAATACATCAATTGACCCCAGTATAGTAACCAAGTCACAAGAAGAAGTTTAGACCGAGTCACAAGAAACTGAGTCTTAGCCTGAAGTTACCGAGCAAATATCTACCGAGCCCGAGAAAACTGAACCTGAAGATGAAATTCAAGAAGAAAGGAACCTATATTGTCCAAGTATGTCAAGAAGCATCATACACCAGATCAGATTATTAGAAACAAATCAGATGGCACTATGACAAGGAATAAACTAAAAGGTACATGTTTACTTGCTGATTTTGAACCTAGAAATGTCAAAGATGCATTGGAAAATGAAAGTTGGATTGAGGCTATGAATGAAGAAATAGAGAAAATAGAGAAAAATAAGACATGGACTGTTGTACCTAGGCCTAAAGATAAAAATGTAATTGGGACAAAATGGGTATTCAAAAATAAGTTGAATGAAGATGGTCAAGTATCAAGAAACAAAGCAAGATTGGTATGTAAAGGATATTCTCAAGAAGAAGGTATAGATTATGGAGAGACTTTTTCTCCTGTTGCAAGATTAGAAGGTGTAA
Organism: Chamaecyparis obtusa; assembly: GCA_027943335.1. Taxonomy (NCBI): domain Eukaryota; kingdom Viridiplantae; phylum Streptophyta; class Pinopsida; order Cupressales; family Cupressaceae; genus Chamaecyparis; species Chamaecyparis obtusa. The sequence continues at coordinate 150,590 of BSBK01007395.1, forward strand.
GGACTCTACTTGCATATGCAGCACATAAAGGATTTAAGGTATATCAGATGGATATAAAATCTACATTTCTCAATGGTATTCTTGATGAAGAAGTCTACATTGAGAAACCTAAAGGTTTTATGGATCTAGACAAAAGGGATATGATCTACAAGTTACACAAAGCACTGTATGGTTTGAAACAAGCCCCTAGAGCATGGTATGAAAGATTACATAGCTATCTAACTTAGATTGATTTCAAAAGAGCCAATGACAACAATAATTTATACATCAAAGAAGGACCAGATAACAAAATTGTTTTGGCAGAAATATTTGTGGATGATACTGTGTTTACAGGGAATAATGATCAGTGCAAAGAATTTTTAGAGAAAATGAACAAAGAATTTGAAATGTCTATGTTTGGTCAGATAAAATTCTTTATTGGACTTCAAATTTAGTAGAGGAAGAATGGTATCTACATTACTCAGTCTAAATACATCAAGGAAATACTTAAGAAGTTTGGTATGGAAGATTCAAAACCAGTTGGTACACCCATGTGTACTAGACTGAAGCTTACCAAAGATGATGATTCAAAAGAAGTAGATCAGACCTTATACAGATCAATGATTGGAAAATTATAGTATGTAGTACATACAAGGCCTGATATTGCCTTAGTAGTTGGTATAGTAGCAAGATTCTCAGCAAAACCTAGAGAAAATCACATGATGGCAATCAAAAGAATCTTGAGGTACTTGAGAGGAACTGAAGATTATGGCTTGTGGTATAAATTTGGAGGCAATCTAGACTTAAAAGTGTTTACTGATGCTGATTGGGTAGGAAACATTGATGACAGAAAAAGTACAAGTGGTGGAGCATTCTTTCTTGGCAAAAGGTTAGTATCTTGGACCAGTAAAAAGCAAAATTGCACATCCCAATCCATAGTAGAAGTAGAATACGTTGCTACAATAGTAAACTACTCTAATATTGTTTGGTTCAAATAGTTATTGGAAGGCATGAAAGTTGAGATCAAAGAACCAGTTGTTATGTTCTATGATAATACAAGTTGAATAAATATTTCAAAGAATCCAATAATGCATTCCAAAACCAAACACATTGCTATAAAATATCACTTTGTCAGAGAATTGGTGCAGGACAAGGAAATCAGATTGGAATATATTCATAAAAAAGAACAAATTGCAGATATCTTCACCAAGCCACTACCTAAGGATGCATTCTTGTATCTAAGAGGTAAGTTAGGGGTCATTCCCCTATTCGAGGCTCACTAAATTGAGTTTTAGTAATGCATCAACCAAAGCATGTTGAAGATTAGTCAATTGATGCAGCATAGTCAAGGAATCATTGCATATGAATCAGTACTCAAGGTACATTGCTATTCACCTGGTATGTGTTGTCTTTGGCATGTGTTGTCAAAGAGGGAGAGTTTGTTGTTTGCTGTCATTATTTCATGAAATTTCTAAGAAACAGATTTAAAAAAAAAAAAAAAAAAAAGAGGGAGAGTTTTCAGTCAGAGAGAGAAGTTTGCTGACATAGGGAGATGAGAATCAGAATGAAGCTAAGGATATGTTCCTTATTCTATGTTTTCTATGAAACTTCATTATGCTATGACATATTGTGTTGCCATCAATACCAAAGAGGGAGATTGTTAGATACAATTGTTTGAAGGAGATTGTTGGAATGATTATGTGTTTTCTTTGATGTCACATAGATGTCATATCAATTGTCAGCTCAGTCAGTCAGCAAAGTAGTTCCCAATGTCTACCGAGCTCAGTCGGTCAGCAAAGGAGTTACTAGTGTCTACCGAGACCTCTCGAGTGTCAAAAGAAAAGTATGCCAGAAAATAGTGTTAACTGAGCTTCCTCGGTTATTGAAGGAAATTTAGTGTCTATCGAGTTCACTCGGTCTCCAAAGGATTTTGAAGAATTTGTAGTACTTACCGAGCTCTCTCGGTCGCCAAAGGAAATCTTTTTCAAATTAATGTTTACCGAGTAAGGTCAGCCCAGTAAAGGATTTTGTTAATTTTAGAAATAAAGTTGGTTTATTCCAGCTGACTGTTGTAATGATTAGTAATGTTATTAGTGCCGACTTGACAATCTAAATGGACAATCTGAATGGTATATATAGAAGGTCAAGTTGTGAATTAAAAGTGTGGAAGTGAAAATAAAGGAAAGTGTAAGAAAATTTTGAAGGATGATTATATATCCTTGAAGAGTAGTAGAGATATATTTTGATCAGGAAGGATCTAGTGAAGCAGAACAGAGATTTGTAATCAGCAATTTAGTTGCATCATTATTTAGGTCACTTCATTGTTACTTTCTTACCATTGTAGCAATGATTTCAAAATCTCCTAACCGAGTTGTTTTAATAGCCATTTTGTAAATCCTCTAACAAGGTGACAGTTCTATTGAATTGTTCCAAGACCTCTTACAAGGCCACTCCTAGCAAGGTGATTAAATCCTCTAACAAGGTCACACCTAACAGTATGTTTTGTAACCTTTTACCGGGTTGGCTCCTAACAGTGCATCACTTCAGAAGAGTGAAAATCAGTAACTAGTTACATTGGTGGTTTTTCCCATATTGGGTTTCCATGTTAAATCTGGTGTCACTTGTGTTCATGGTAATTTCTTTATTCATGCATGTTAATCACTAATGAATGCTTAAGAACAGTTATAATTAACACTCTGCAATTACCGAGTTTTAGTATTTCTCTGTATGTTAGCAGTAAATAATTTAATAGGACATCTAAGGGATCAGTGGTAATATTTTGTGGTTAACTGATTCACCCCCCCTCTCAGTTACTACATCTATATTTCCAACATAATCATGTTTTTAAATGTGCATAAATGTAAAGTTTCCATATGATAGAAACTGACATGATTTTTTTGTTGACATATGTATATTATGATCAGGATCCAACTAAGGGATGATAGGCCATCTAGGACATGTTCTAGGATGTCACCATCATTGATAGGTACCTCAGTTGGGACTGGCTGATGGAGGAGTTTGGTTATGATTTTCTAGTTCCATGCATAGTGTGCTCGATAGTAGCATAGGCCTTAATTAAAGATAGGAGCCAGAGGGGATTCTCATTGGGCTAGGGCAAGTTAGTTGCTAACGTGATAGCACACCCTCGATGGATGGCATGGGGCCTGACTATCCTAGCTGACATGTATCATGAGTTACATGAGATAGTCTACAAGGAGAGTAGGACATGGGCATGCAGTGTTGTTCTAGCATAGGTATGGGCATGGGAGCACATCATTGTTGTGCACCCACATGTGTAGCCTAGGGAGTGAAGATGCCCCTATATCTACAGGTACATGGGATTCATCAGCCAACCCCATAGCAGAGACCTCACATACTATAGGAGGCTCCTAAATGAGCTCACATCTTTTGAGTGGAGACCATATAGGACTTGTGAGTAGTGAAGTGATCAGGATCGAGAGTTGGGGTATATGTTGTGTAGCCAACCACTATTAGGCCACCAATCTAAGATTATAGAGAGGTTTTTTATATCCTAGGTATGGAGGTAGTTTGGACGGCAGCAAAGGGTACCTATAGAGATGACCACATATGCCTGGGCTAGGGATGAGGAGGGACAAGGATGGTTGTCGATGTTGGACTACAAGTAGGTAGCACAAGAGATGACAAGTATACGTAGGGAGCCATGGGATTACCTTCTTGATATGGTGGATGGAGGTGGATTTTTAGCCTACAGGGAAAAGTAGCGGAGACAACCATTCCCACATTATATTGTTCCTGATGGACAACCACCGGCATAGGGTGGTGATGGGACTGATGGAGATGGGGGAGATGGGGGAGGGAGGGTGAGGGAGAGAGGATAGGGATCTCGATCTAGTGGTCGGAGATAGTTTTTAGTAGTTGTGATTTTTTTTCATGGCTCTAGCATTTTTTTGCCAATCTCTGCAGTTGTTTTCAGGTCTTTGGCTCAAACAGTAGGTGAAATTTTTGAAAATCTAGCCGCTGTAGTAAAAAGCCCTAAGTGTGCCCTACCCTGGTTCTAATTTCATGTTACTTTTTGGGTCACTTAAAATTTCCTAAATGCATGTGCTAAATTGTTAACCTCTTTGTCACATAATCGTGTGAACATTTTTCATGTTATGTGATCTTGCGACTAAAGGTTTTATTTTTAGGCCCCTTTTAATTTTTGTTGCTTTTCCTAAGTCTCCCTGGTTGATCTTTCCTAAGTCTATGAGCCCGATTGTGTTTTAATTTTTCCTAAGTCAGTGCCGTAATTTTTCCCATGTTTTTGGCTTAATGTTTCCTGGGCCCAGTCTCTCTGACACCATCTCAATTTGAGGGTTGTCACTAAAGCACAAGGGATTTGTCAGAGCTATGCAAAGTCACGACGGCCATTGATTCTCTTTATGACATAGTGCTTCAAACTGTGGGTCTAGGGTGACACATAGGTACAAATGGTGGTCTTTGATTGGTCCTCAATGTAATACAGTGGTAGTTGTTAGTAGGACCTAGTTTTTGAGTTTGTCAAAGGGTCCTGACATTGTCAGAAAATCAACAATGGGTGTATGATCTTATGGGATGTGTCAAAGGTTTAAGATCATGCGACAACCATCAATTTTACCTTTTTTAGAGAGGATAAAGAGTAGTGGGACCTATGTCAGATTTAATGACATGGCTTTCTTCTGATTGGTTGAAGGGTTTGCTGATGGGGACATGTCCGTGGGACCTAAGGTTTTTGGTCTAACAAATAATTAAGGACCCACTTAATCTTACAGCTCTCACTTTACTACTAGGTCAAGATGTGCACTAGATAAGTCAGCGCTTTAGCGACACCCATTGATTCACTTTTGGTTATGTGCTTCATGGCGATGGTCCCGGTGTCAGACAGAATTGATTGGTAGTTTCTCATTGGTCCATGTTGTGTGATTGGACATGTTGTCAGTGGGACCTGGTTGCCAACATGTTTTAAGGGCCCTGACATCTACAGAGGATCTACGGTTGGCATAGGTTCTCATGGAATTTGTCAGAGCCATGAGATCTTGTGCCAGCCGTTGATTTTACTTTTTCTCAAGCACTGATGAGGGTGGGTCCTATTTGTCAAAGGGAGCTGACATGTGCATTTTTCATTGGTGTTGACTACTGGCATGGACATGGACTTTTCAAGGTTTTGTGACTCTTGTAAAGATTAACATAAGCCACCTGATCTACTAGGAAATAAAGGGATATATGGTCACATTTTAAGCCAGAGCTTGTATCCGTTGTTTTTCAAATTCAAATTCTTTCTGCAGGGTTTGGAGACATTGTGCCGAATGAAGCCGTATTACAGGACCATTTTTTATCATTCTAGCTTGGCTGTGGGTGAGATTTTATGAGGAAGGTCCTGGTGGTTGTTCCAGCATGATTTATTGTCCTTGGGCTGGTATAGGGTCAGATCTGTTGTAGAATTTGATGATTATTCTTGATCTTACTTACCTTGCACTTGGAGCGTGTCTTGTCTAGCTTTCATTCTTTTTATTAAGTTAGGTAGTTTTGAAATTGTTGCTTTGAATGGTCATCAGTGCTTGTTGCAATCCTTGAGATAAAAGGATTTTTTATGATCATTCAAAGGCATTGGGAGTTAGGTGTTCAAAAAAATTTTCTTGGTGAGCCCTATTCTTAGTCAAGGGTTTGTAATAGTTTTGGATTCAGTGTTTGTTAATGAAAGAAGAAATTTGTAGGTCTAAGCTACAATTTGCAAGAAGGGTGTCTTTTGATTCATTGTATACACAGAAGGAGTTCATCATACTTAATATAAATATCTGATTCTTATCTCTCCTTTGTGTCAAGTCAAGTAAGCTTTGAGTTTTCTAGCTCATTACATAGTGTTTTTATGTATGTATCTTCATTCTTGAGTTCTGATCTAGGATTGGATTAAACAATGCTCTAGATGGGATATGAGTTTGCCCTTGTTTATGTAAGGATGTTTTGTAAGTAGTAAAGATTAGGATAAATGTATTTATGGCTATGAATTCTCAGATATTCTTAAATCTGTGTGTCTTTGTGTCTAAGAAATCTTGCCCAATGGATGAGGCACTGGCCTAAATGAGTTTTTCTCTTGTTAACATACATTGATTGAAGCTATTGCATTCCAAATCTTAAAATCAATAACCTTTCTAAGCTTTAGGTCTTTGGTTGTGTGGTTGTGTTACCCAATAGTAATGGAGAGTAAATGAATGTGAGGTTAGCATTTAGTACTTTCTTACTATCAATATGTTGTTTAGACCCAATCTTTGGTGTGTGAAATATAGTTTTCACTGGGTTAGGTGCACCCTCTTTGGTTATGCAGAGCCAAAAGTGAAGAGGGCAATCTTGTCCCTATAGTTGGTCCAGTTACCCTAAGATCCTTATACATTTTGGAACTAACCAATCCTAAAATCAACCTGAGGGTATATTGGTAGCCTAAGAGAATAAGCATCCATTTTGAACACCAACAAGATGGTGACTCTATTGGGGAAATGTTACACAAGTCTAGAGTAACCAGTAGGTCATCATTGGAAGAAACAGGGTTATTCTTGTCTGTTGTCTTGTTAATCTCATTTGGATATTTGTTAAGTGAGGAAGTTGTATTGTAAGATTCCCAATATACTTGGGTGGTGACTCAAACATCTCTGTAGCAGTGATGGTCAGTATATTATTTATAAAATGAGTTAGAGAGGGACTAGGTCTCAGAGAAAGGAGCATCCTAAAGATAGAATGGAAGAATGCCTCCCAAGCACTTCTAGGCCTAGTCAGACAAGGGGAGGAAAGAAGAAAGAAATCTTTCTCATACTTTTAAAAGTAAAAAGGATACAAGACAAGAAACTCAAACCAAGCCTAGTCAAGAAGAAAATATTTTAGAATATGAAGAGGCTGTTGATTTGGGATTGAACCAGTATGAGGATGAATTTCAAGTGGGAGATGATGAGTCTGAGACTACTCTCCCAAAATCAGAAGAAATCTTTGAAGAGCTCTATGAGTTGGAAAAAAGAGTCCAAGAACAAGTTGCTATCAGATAGCAAAGAGAGAAAGATAAAGAAGATAGAGTAAGACAAGCCATGATAAGGGTTGATCAGCTAAAGAGGTAGTTGTTAGATTTGGAGGCAATTAATTTTGTCCCAAAGCCTGAAAGAGAACAGGAATAGCCTATTGTGTAGAGAACACATGAGATAACTAGGCTTAGGGATAAAGGCAAATAGAAAGCTGTTGGAGTTCAAATCAATGAACAAGTTCATGTGGAAAACCCATTAGAGAAAGGGTTGAGATTAGATGCAAACCTTGAAAAGGCTAGAAAGGAAAAAGAAATATTAGATAAAGAATTAGAGAAGGCAAAATTGGAGGCCACAGCTGCAGAAATAAGGAAGAATATTGATTCTCGCAAGCATACCTCAGAACCTTCAAATGTTGCTGCTTCCTTTTTGGGGCAAGGTGGAAATCATGGTAACCTTACAACTCAGACAAATGGCATTCCGGGTGCTGCTAAAATTCCTCCAGATTCAAACACAAGGACATCTACATCTCAAGGAATGGACCCACCTCAGGGAGTTCCTATTCATGAAAGGTACAAACAACTTATCTTTTTTGGTATTCCTGGTTATCCTAATGTAATTCCTAATGAAATTAGAAAGAAGCTCCCAAAGTTTTATGGGAACAATGTCATCACATGTGAGGAACATCTAAAAAAATTTATGGATGTAATAGATGATTATAATGTTGAGGCTGTTGATGTTGTAATGAAGTTATTTGTACAATCTCTGACCGAGGATGCTAGGGACTGGTTTAGAGGATTGCCCCATGCTAGTATAGGATCTTGGAATGAATTTAAGAATTGTTTCAAGGATCATTATGGAGATAAAACAAATCAGGGTTTTATTTTGAATGAATTCAATAACATAAAGAAAAATCAGAATGAAGAGGTCCTTGAATTTAATATAAGATTCCAAAAGGCTATGCATAGGCTCTTGCAAGTTATCAGATTAGATGATAGAGTGTGTCTTGTAACATACTTAAATGCTTTTGATGCAAAGATGGGTTACCTCTTAAGGGATAAGAAACCTAGAAATCTTGGGGAGGCTTACAAGTTGGCTATCAACATAGAAAGTAATAGAAGAATATCAGGAAAATTAGGGAGAAGAGATGATTATAGGCCTCAAGTGCAAAATAAGAAAGAAATGGGAAGGTCTGCTAATTTTAAGCCAAAGGAGGAGAATAATCTAAAGTAGATTCTAAGTGCTTTAGAGGCTCTAAAGCCTGATGAAAAAAGAAACAATAGGATTGTAGCAAATGACTGGCTTGTTTCAAGTAATTTTAGTAGGCAACCAAGAATGTAGAATTACCCATACAATACTCAGTGGAAGGATGGAAAGCCCATTTTTCCAGTTAAAAGGGATAGGCCTGATGATAGGATTCTTGATCCTTTGCAAAGAAATTTAGTTAACATGAATGATGATATCCCATGGTGTACTACTTGTCAATCTCCTCATAGTCCAGAACATTGTGTTATTGCTCTGGATCTATCTGAGAACCAAAAATAGGATAAGCAATATGATTAAAGTCATTGTACAATGACTTCTTCACATGCATAAGATGAGTCTGACTCTGATGAAGAGGAAGAAGAGTTTGATGATGTTGGATGTGGTGCTTTGAAGTGTGAGGAACATGTTTCCTTAAAGAGACCCTCTGATGAGGAAATTGCTCAAATCACCACAGACATGGTCACTCAAGCCAGGAGCAATTATAATTTGAGAAATAGGATAGTTGGAAGCATAAATGGTAAACCTAGTAGCATGTTTATCAAGAAATTAGAAAATAGTACATAACAACATGAGGAAAAGGAGAAAGATGCTAGTGTTGTCAATAAGGTTAAAGTAAAAAAGATGGGACCTATTGCAATACCTCAAGGTAAAGCAAACACATTAGAACTAGTTGTTCCCATACCTCAGAAGGATGATGAGTTTCTACACAAGGGTAAATCTGACTTGACCATCAAACTAGAAGATAAAGATGTCACTGAGATTAAGGAAGACATGGGAAACCATACATATGTTCCCATTAATATGACTAGATTGCTTTCACAAATAACTGTTAAGCTTCCATTGTTAGAAATGATGAGAATAGAAGAGCACAAGGTCAAGGCCTTGGATTGGGTAAATCATGCTTCTTCAATAAAGGTCCAAGAAATGAACAGAGGTGACAAGCATGTGGCTTCTTTATATGACACACCTGATAGTAGAAATGAAGAAATTGTCTCTGAGATCCCTTAGATATTTTTGAATGCAAATGTGGTAAATGCTGCATCAGGGATAGTTGATCCTCTTTTCTTGTCCCTTATGATAAATGGAAAATTGTTGAAGAATTGCATGATTGATTTAGGAGCATCAAACACTATCATGCCTGTAGAGATCATGAAGTCATTGGGGCTAAAGATTGATACACCTCATGGGAGATGCCAAGCTATGGACTCAAGAGAAGTGCCAGTTATTGGTACCATTAAGGCTTTGCCTTATAAATTAATAGCATTTCCTGACAAACAACTAACTATGAGTGTTCTTGTAGTTGATATTCCTCCTCAGTATGGAATGCTATTATCTAGAAAATGGAGTGCTTGTATGGGAGGAAGTATTCAATCTGACTTGTCTTTTGCTACTTTTAGCATTGAAGGAGAAAGTGTGAAAGTTTCAAGGGAAACTAGAACCCCACATATGATTGAGGAGGATGAAGATGACAACATGAATTGTTTTGTTGACATTGATATTGGTTCTTTCCAAGTTCAGGAGAGAGAAGTGCAAGGAAAGGTCAAACCTGTCATTCTAGCTAATGATGAAAATAATATGGTAGAAGGTAATATCTTATGGACCCTATATTTTGATGGAGCAAGTTCAAAGGAAGGTGCCGGAGAAAAAGTTCTATTGATATCCCCAGGTGGTAAGACTTTCAAGTTTTCTCACTCTCTTGTTCCTTTGCATGAATAATGTTGCTAAATATGAGGCCCTACTGATTGGTTTGAGACAAGCATCAAAGCATGGAATTAAACAGCTTAGGGTGATTGGTGATTCTAAGTTAATAATTTCTCAGATGAGGTCAAAGTATGCATCTAAGAATCAAAGGTTGAAACAATATAGAAATGTTGTTTGAGATGAAATTGAAGGTTTCAATGCCTTTGGTATTGATTGGGTGGGTAGAAGCCAAAATAGGATGGCTGACTTATTGGAAAACATAGCACTAAGGCCAAAGGATATTAATTTTGTAGGGATATCCAAAATTGAGTGTAAGTCTAGGCCTTCTATCCCAGACAATGTTGAGAATTGGCAGGTATTTTCTGATGATCAGGATATACTAAGGTTTTTGTAGTGTGAATCTCATTTTGATGGTCAGGAGATGGATTTCAGCACTTATGTTGACATCAGAAATGGAAAAGAAAATGTTCTTGGGAAAGGAGTTTTGTAACTAAAGTCAAATAGGATCCCAAGGGGATTGGTTTCTCTTGAGAGGGCATTTGATGATAAAGAAAGGAATTGTTTTCCTAAATTTGTTGATAAGATAAATGATTTGGCGGAAATAAATTTAGGAACAAATCAAGTACCCAAAAATGTTTATATAGGTAAATGTTTGTCCCAAAGGACTAGGAACAATCTAATTGATCTTCTCAAAAAATTTAGACATGTCTTTGCATGGTCTTATGATGATTTGAAAGCCTATAGAGAGGATCTATTCCAGCATGAAATACCATTGAAGGAAGGAACTAAACCTTTTAGGAAAAATTTAAGGCCTGTGAATCCTACCTTGGCACCAAAAATGCAAGATGAACTCAAAAAGATGATGAATGCTAGAATCATCAAGCCTATCAGACATTCTACTTGGGTGTCAAACTTGGTTCGAATTAGAAAAAAGAATGGTGACATTAGGTTATGTGTTGATTTTAGGAACTTGAATGTCAATTCTTTCAAGGAAAACTATGGTTTGCCTAATATGGAGAATATGCTACAGAGGGTTACTGGATCAGAGTTAATGTCCATGATGGATGGTTTCTTTGGATATAATCAGGTCATGGTCAAGGAGTCAGAACAGTTCAAGACTGCATTCACTACCCCTTGGAGAACATATGTTTATGTTAGAATGCCATTTGGTTTGACAAATGCAGGAGCAACTTTTTAGAGAGCTATGGATGTGGCTTTTGCAAACTTCATAAACAAATTCCTAGTGGTGTATCAGGATGATCTCACAACATATTCAAATAAGGAAGATCAACATTGTGAACATCTTGAGAAAATTTTTATTAGGGCCTTGGAGTATGTGATTTCTTTGAACATCTTGAGAAAATTTTTATTAGGGCCTTGGAGTATGTGATTTCTTTGAATCCAAAGAAGTGTTCTTTTGGTGTTGTGGAAGGCAAGCTCTTAGGACATATTGTGTCCAAGGATGGAGTGAGAATTGACCCTGAAAGGGTTATGGCTATAGATAGGTTTTCACCACCTAGAAATGTTAAAGGAATATAGTCCTTCTTTGGGCAGGTAAACTTTCTAAGGAGATTTGTTACAAATTTTGCAAAAATTAGTATCCCTATCTCTAGAATGTTGAAAAAAGAAGCAAAGATTGAATGGAATGAAGAAGTAGATGAATCTTTCAGAAATATCAAAAAGGCCATCAATGATGCTCTAGTTTTAAGGACACCTAATTATGGTAAGCCCATACAGATATTTTCTTTTGCTTCTTATCATACAGTTGCAGTGGTTTTATTGCAAAAGAATTCAGATGGATATGAACAACCCATATCATTTTTTAGTAAATCCCTACAAGCAATAGAATTGAAATATGATATTACTAAGAAACAAGCTTATGCCTTAGTTAAAGTGGTCAAGGCTTTTAGATGTTACCTTGTAGGAGCTAAGGTGGTTGCTTATGTTCCTAGTGCTATAGTTAAGGATATATTGGTGCAACAAGAGGTTTCAGGGAAAAGATGTAGATGGATCAATAGGATCCAAGAATTTAATATTGATAGCCAGATTACAAAGTTGGTAAGAGGCTTAGGTCTTGAAAAATTAATGGCACAAAGAAATTTAGTTGCAAATCATGTGAATGTGTTAGAAGAAGAACAAAGGCCATATATTTGTCATATGGATTATTGTGACTAGTATAAAGATGTTATTGGGTACTTGCAAAAATTGATCCTCCCCCCTGAGATGGATGAAAATAGAAGGAGAACTATCAAGTTGCAATCTAAAAGGTATGCTATTGTACATGGTAAGTTGTGGTGGAGAAGTAATGAAGGAGTATTGCTAAAGTGCATAGACCATGAGAAATTTGAAGCTCTGTTGAAGGAAATGTACCAAGGTGTTTGTGGAGGACACTATATGGAAAAGACCACAGCTCACAAGATCCTTAGGTCTAGATTTAGGTGGCCTACAGTTTTTAAAGATACACATCAGTTTGTAAGAAGGTGTGATGCATGTCAAAGATTTGTTGGAAAGTTGAAATTTAATGGAAATTTTCCACTCCGACCTGTTACAATTTAGGCTCCTTTCCAGAAGTGGGGTATTGATTCTATTGGAGAGATTCCAAATAAATCTAGTGGTGGACATTCTTACATACTAGTGGCAATAGACTATTTTACCAAGTGGGTTGAAGCTATCCCTACTAGAAAGGCTACTAGCAAAGTGGTAGCAGATTTTATGATGCAAAACATCCTTACCAAGTTTGGTTGCCCAGAGGTTATTGTGGTTGACAATGCAATGTGTTTTAGATCATAGGATTTTAGTGATTTTCATCAGCAATATGGGATACAAATTTCATTTTCTTCCCCATATCATCCACAAGGAAATGGCCAAGCTGAGTCCAGTAATAAAAGTCTAATCAAGATTCTCAAGAGAGTGTTGGACAAGAATAAGAAAGCTTGGGACTCAAAGTTATGGTGGGCACTATGGGATGACAGGGTAACTATAAAGAAGGCCATAGGTTGTGCTCCATTTGATTTGGTATATGGAATAAGTGCTAGATTGACTCAAAATAATCTATTGTAGATGTATAAGTTCATCCAGGCATATGATGAAGATTTGAATGATGAGATGAGGGTAAGAATGGATGAACTGATCCAGTTGGAAGAGGTAAGGAGAGATGGACATGAAAGAAATGAAACATTGCGGAGGTAGTGTAAGAATTTGTTTGATAGAAGGGCTACCCAGAGAAGTTTTGAAATTGATGACCTTGTCCTGATGTGGAATGCAAGATTGGAGGATAAGGGGAAGCATGGAAAGTTTGATCCAATTTGGTTGGGCCCTTATCTTATTGAAAGCAAATGGGGGATAGATTCTTATGTCCTAAAAGATTTAACTGGTGGTACTTTGAAATTTCCTGTTCATGGACAATTCCTAAATTTTTACTTCTCCTGAAGTATCTTTTCCATGAGCAATAGTTTAGGTTTTCCCTTGTACAGTCATCTATTTTTGCTTTTTTGCGTCAAAGTTTTGAGTTGGTCTGCTCTTCCAGAAGATTCTAGCTTGCTCATTGTATCTGCAGGAGATACACATCCTTGAGTATGAGCCACTGTTAGCACTTGTGATTTTTTTTCATGGCTCTAGCATTTTTCTATCAGTCTTTGCAGTTGTTTTTAGGTCTCTGGCTCAAAACCTAGGTGAAAATTTTGAAAATCTAGCCGTTGTAGTAAAAAGCCCTAAGTGTGCCCTAGCCTTGCTCTAATTTCATGTTACTTTTTGGGTCACTTAAAATTTCCTAAACGCATGTGCTAAATTGTAAACCTCTTTGTTGCATGATCGTGTGAACCTTTTTCATGTTATGCAATCTTGTGACTAAAGGTTTTATTTTCGGGCCCCTTTTAATTTTTGTTGCTTTTCCTAAGTCTCCCCGGTTGATCTTTCCTAAGTCTACGAGCCCAATAGTGTTTTAATTTTTCCAAAGTCAGTGCCTTAATTTTTCCCATGTTTTTAGCTTAATGTTTCCCGGGCCCAGTCTCTCTGACACCATCTCAATCTGATAGTTGTTGCTAAAGCACAAGGGATTTTTCAAAGCTATGTGAAGTCACAACGGCCATTGATTCTCTTTATGACACAATGCTTCAAACTATGGATCTAGGGTGACACATAGGTACAAATGGTGGTCTCTGATTGGTCCTCAATGTAATATGGTGGTAGTTGTTAGTGGGACCTAGTTTTTGAGTTTGTCAGAAGGTCCTGACATTGTCAGAAGATCAATGACAGATGTATGATCTTATGGGATGTGTCAGAGGTTTAAGATCATGTGACAACCATTGATTTTACCTTTTTTAGAGAGGATAAAGAGCAGTGGGACCTATGTTAGATTTAATGACGTGGCTTTCTTTTGATTGGTTTAAGGGTTTGCTGATGGGGACATGTTAGTGGGACTTGAGGTTTTCAGTCTAATAGATAGTTAAAGACCCACTTAATCTTATGGCTCTTGCTTTACCGCAAGGTCAAGATGTGCGCTAGATAAGTCAGCACTTTAGCAATAGTTGTCGATTCACTTTTGGCTATGTGCTTCATGGCGGTGGTCCCGGTGTTAGATAGAATTCATTGGTAGTTTCTCATTGGTCCACGTTGTGGGACCAGACATGTTGTCAGTGGGACTTGGTTGTCGACATGTTTTAAGGGCCCTGACATCCGTAGAGGATCTATGATTGGCGTAAGTTCTCATGGAATTTGTCAAAGCCATGAGATCTTGCGCCAGCCATTGATTTTACTTTTTCTCAGGCACTGACGAGGGTGGGTTCTATTTGTCAGAGGGAGCTGATGTGCGTATTTTTCATTGGTGTTGACTACTCGCGTGGACATGGACTTTTCAAGGTTTCATGATTGTTGTAAAGATTAACGTAAGCCACCCAATTTGTCGAGAACTAAATGGATCTATGGTCACATTTTAAATTGGAGCTTGTATTCGTTGTTTTTCAAATTCAAATTGTTTCTGCAGGGTTTGGAGATAGTGTGTTGAATGAAGTCGTATTATAGGACCATATTTTATCATTCCAGCTTGGTTGTGGGTGAGATTTTATGAGGAAGGTCCTGGTCGTTGTTCCAATGTGATTTTTTGTCCTTTACTTGGTACAGGGTCAGATCTATTGCAGAATTTGATGATTATTACTTGCACTTGGAGCCTGCCTTGTCTAGCTTTCATTCTTTTTGTTGAGTTAGGTAGTTTTGAAATTTTTTCTTTGAATGGTCATCAGTGCTTGTTGTAATCCTTGAGATAAAAGGATTTTTTATGATCATTCAAAGGCATTGGGAATTAGGTGTTCAAAAACTTTTTCTTGGTGAGCCCTATTCTAAGTGAAGGGTTTGTAATAGTTTTGGATTCAGTGTTTGTTAATGAAAGAAAAAAGTTGCAGGTCTAAGCTGTAGTTTGCAAGTAGGGTGTCTTGTGATTCATTGTATACACAGAAGGAGTTCATCATACTTAATATAAATATGTGATTCTTATCTCTCCTTAGTGTCAAGTCAAGTACGCTTTGAGTTTTCTAGCTCATTACATAGTATTTTTATGTATGTATCTTTGTTCTTGAGTTTTGATCTAGGATTAGATTAAACAATGCTCTAGATAGGATATGAGTTTTCCCTTGTTTATGTAAGGATGTTTTGTAACCAGTAAATATTAGGATAAATGTATTTATGGCTATGAATTCTTAGATATTCTTAAATCTATGTGTCTTTGTGTCTAAGAAATCTTGCCCAATGGATGAGGCACTGGCCTAAATGAGTTTTTCTCTTGTTAACATACATTGATTGAAGCTATTGCATTCCAAATCTTAAAATCAATAACCTTTCTAAGCTTTAGGTCTTTGGTTGTGTGGTTGTGTTACCCAATAGTAATGGAGAGTCAATGAATGTGAGGTTAGCATTTAGTACTTTCTTACTATCAATCTATTGTTTAGACCCTGTCTTTGGTGTGTGAAATATAGTTTTCACTAGGTTAGGTGCACACCCCTTGGTTTTGCAGAGCTAGAAGTGAAGAGGGTAGTCTTGTCCCTATAGTTGGTCCAGTTACCCTAAGATCCTTATACATTTTGGAACTAACCAATCCTAAAATCAACCTGAGGGTATATTGGCAGCCTAAGAGCATAAGCATCCATTTTTAACACCAACAACGGTCATGGAGATAGGCCTTCGATGATGAGGGGGATGATGCAGCAAGACTAGTTCACACATGGGTAGATGTAGGACATGACCAGCCTACAGAGAGGGGAGGGGAGGATATCAGTCCTGGAGTGTAGGTTTTGGATATTGAGATCCAATAGCTTAGGATTACTATTGTTGTGTGCGATTAGCAGCTAGTAGATGCATGAGACAAGATAGATTGGTGGGAGAGGGAAACATAGGCTGACACTGCAGAGATCTAGAGAGAGGCGGCATGAGCAGCCTATTATCATGGATTATGTTAGCACTTGCAAAAAAATTTCATGGCTACATTTTCTTTCCCCTAGCCTCTGCAAGTATTTTTCATGTTTTTGGCTAAACCCTTGCAAAAATTCAAAAACTAGCCATTGCCAGCTAAACCCTTTGTCTTTCCTTGGCCCTATTCTTTTTTTATGTTACCTTTTTGGCTTGCTTAAGCCCCAATTTCCCATGTGCTTAAATTTTTATGACCTCTTCACATGTTAAACGACTAGTCACATGATCACATAGACTATTTTCGGTCTATGCAACCATGCAATTAATATTTCTATCAGGTCCCCTTTCCTAAGTTCTTCCTAGGCCCAGCGGTAAATATTTCCTAAGTCACAAGCTTTAATTTTTCCTATGTTTTAGCTTGCTTTATTTCCTAGGCCCTGTCTCTGACACCCTCTCAATCTGACAGCCATTGATCTTATCTTTGTGACATGACATTTCAAATTGTGGGTCTAGGGTGACACCTAAGCACAGTTGGTAGTTCCTCATTGGCTAATGGATTTAATGAAAGTAGCATCAGCAGGCCCAGGTGGGGTCATGTTGTTAGTTGCCTGAGGATTGTGTGGTTGTTGTATGATCACCTAGAATATTCCATCCCCTTGCGATCATGCGATGATCATTGATTTTGAATCTTTCCTCGACGTATTTGTGGGACCTGGTTGCTGGTGTTTCTGTCAGAGAGGTCCTGATGTGTCAAAGCATTAATGGTCGGCGTATGTTCTTAAGGCCTTTTCCTAACAAATGCGATCTTGTGCCAGCCGTTTGATTAGATGCCAAAGGTTTGTGGGTCCTGTCAGTCATGACTGAGCGGTTCCGGTGAATGATAAAATGGCATGTGGTATCGAGTGGACCCAGGTGGGGTCTGAGGTTTGGCAAAGTGTTTCATGAATTGGCGAAGGTTCTTTGTCGCTAATTCACTAAGTTTGACTAGGACCACTTTTAAGGAAAGTCATAAAGCCCGCGAGGGGAGATTGATTGGATGGTTGCATTTTAAAGTTGGTAAAGGTTTGAATTTTGGCCGTCATTTCTCTGCAGGCACCAAAGAAATAACCGTTGAGGTTCAAATTTGAATTTCTAAGCATTTCCAGGGATAGAGGGTACCATTCTTATGGAATTCAATGCAGAAATGACCCTATTTGGTGAGAAGTGATGGGTTAGCCATTTGCAGTGTGGTCTAGGATGTCTAGTGCTCACTTGTAGAGCATGTACGTTGCAAGTGTGGCTCAAGGCATGTTTCATGGTGTCCTTTTGAGCCTAGTTTTGTTATCCTTTGTACTTGCAAAGAAGACTTTCATAATTAAGGATCAGTTCAGGATTTCCTCTTTCCTGGATTGGATGTGTTTCCCACCCCTGAATTAAGTTCATGATTGTTTCTAGCAGGTTGGGTGGTTGAAACCCTAGCCCTAGTCATCTGTAGCTTGTTGCAAATTTCCAAGATGACTAGGAGGTATAAGTTGCAGACTTTTTGAGTTTGTAGGGGTTCCAATTCTTTTGGTTTTGGTCCCAGATTGTTGATAGTGAAAATTTGAACAAGGAGAGCCTGGATTCAAGGTTTGTTTCCTTTGTGCATTTTTTCATTTGGTAATGTATTGATTCTGCAAGTCTTAGTGAGAATATTTTTAGATTTCAATCTCATATTGGTGTATGTCTTTTTATTTTGCTCTTGAGCTCATATATGTTGATTGCACAAAGTGGGTTAGCATATGGTAAACAAAGAGTATTTTGGGGTTATCTTTCAGTTCCTAACAAAGTTAGGATTAAAGTCTTTAAGGTAAGTTTAGTGAGTTCATGGCAAGATAAGGATTTTATGTCCTGATATGTGAGTGAGGGGAGTAATCAGAAAAGCACTTACTCTGAGTCTATATATGTTTGAGTTAAGGTTTTAGGGTGATATAGGTTGTTAAGTGACTCTCTACCCTGGGATAAGGCACTGATCCATTCTCTGGAAGCAGTCCATCATCAGCAATCACACACACATAATTAAATGATAAATCTTTCAATCAGATAGTAAAGGGTATAGTTATATGTTGTTTAGGGACTCCTTTGAAGAAGTGAGTCAAGGGTACACCCACCTAGGCATTGAGGCCCAAAGTGTAGGAGGATCTCCTTGATCCTTGTTAATTGGCCCTCTTCCTTGTAGACTTTGGAGTGGTGATAGAGCAAAGTTTCATTATAGTTATACATCAAAGTATAAATCTACAAGTTTTGAAGATCAAAGGGAACAACCAAAAAAATGGTGACTCTGCTGGGGAGAGCGAGTATGAAGATATGCATATGTTAGATCTCTGGTTACAGTCATATTGAAGTATTCAAAATCTTATTGACCAAATAGACTTGCCTATCTAAGCCATCAAAAAGACATTGATTCTGTTGGTTAGAATCTAGAGAGGAATGTTGTAAGTGTGTTCTTGTTTTCCTGTTGTGTTTCAAAGATTTCCCATCTAGGTGGGTGGTGACTCAAAGGTTAGAACTAGTGCTTCATATTGATAAATCATGGATAAGAGGAGAAATACTAGGTCTTTTGTTAGAAATAATCCAGAGGTCACTTTGGAGCAGCTACCTAGACAAGAAGGGAAGAGCTAGATTAGAAGGAATGGTGAGTCTACTAGTGCTCCCATGAAAGAACAAGGAAATGCTAGAGCCAGAGTACCACATGTATCCTCAAGTGAGGATGGTTCACAAGATAGAGTTTCTAGATCAAATGGTGGTCACTCTGAAGAGAGATTCTATGATACCCCTGAGGCTGCATTTTACGACAAAGGTCCATTGCCTATAGGTTATAATGAACAAAACAGAGATATGGGTTTAGAGGTTGACCTAGATCTTGATGAAGATCATTTTAGAAGAGAACCCATGAGACATAGGCAAGTTCACTTCCCATATCAAAATCTTCCTCATATGGATGTGTCATCTGGTTCTGATGACATTATGGTGGATCCTAATGACTTGAATGCACTAAGGTTGTAGTTGGCAGAGCAGGATGCCATACATAAAAGATTATAGGATGAGAGAGAGGCTGAAAAGGTGAATGCTTTGATAGAGAGGTAGTCTCTTCTTAGAAAAATAAATGAAATGGAGAGAAATAGAATGCTTGCTTCTGCTCCTAGAACTCTACAGCATGATGTTTTTGGTGATCTTGATGCCTTGAGGAGTGAGCAAGAGCACTTCCTTTAGGATCATGAATTTGATAGGGAGGGCCTTGTGGTTAGACAAGTGCAAAGTTATGTCCCTTTGCCTAAAGATAAAGATGGGCATAGGATCACTAGACCTGTTGTTATCATTAATGAGAAAGGAAAGAAGAAGATGGTGGGTGACCAAGCAAGCAAATCAGTGAAAATACCAGGCATCCCACCACTTGATTCAAATAAGGACACTAAAATGGAGAGAAGGAGAAAAGAAGATGAGGACCTTGCAAGAGAACTAGAGAGAGCTAAGGTCAAGGCTTCCATTGCAAAAAAGAAAAGGAAGATCCAATTTTTGAGGGCTTCTTCAGATAATGCTCTTGGCCCATCTACTACTGAATTAGGTATGCCATCTATGACTACTGCTATTCCACTTAGTAATGCTACTAGTTCATCTCCTTCTTCATCTGCTAGGATAGGTGCAGATCCTAGGCAGCAGTCAAATGCTCAAATAAATATAGATGCTAATGTTGATCCTAGGGTTAACACTAGTTCGAGCTTTCAAAGAAGACCTATGCAACTAGAAGGCTATAGGAAAATAAGTTTTGATGGAATTCCTGGCTATCCAAATGCTTTTCCAAATGATATTAGAGATAAGGTACCTAAGTTTTCTAGTAATAATGCTATTAGTTGTGAAGAGAATCTTAGGTTATTTGTTGATATGCTTAATGATTATGAGGTAGAGCATGAGGATATAGTCATGAAACTATTTGTTCAATCTCTAATGGAGGATGCTAGAGATTGGTTTAAGAGGCTTCCTGATAGATGTATTGATACTTGGGACTCTTTTGAGAAATGTTTCAAAGAGCAGTATGGTGATAGGCCTAATGCTAGTTTCATGTTGAATGAATTCAACACCATAAGGAAAAATTAGAATGAGTCTATAGCTGAATTCAACATGAGATTTCAGAAGGGTATGCATAAGTTGTTCCAAGTTATGCGGTTAGATGACAGTGTTTTTCTAACTACATACTTCAATGCATTTGATGGGAAGATGGGATATTTATTGAGGGATAAAGAACCAAGAACTCTTAGGGATGCTTTTAGGGTTGCTATCAATATTGAGAACAACATGAAAATATCAATAAAATTGGGTGGAAAGAGAAATGACCCAAAGTTGTTTGGGGACCAGAAATATAAGAAAGAAAATGATAAGAATGTTGGATCTAGGAGAAAAGAAGAAGATAAATTAGATAAGGTGCTTAATGCATTGAAGGATTTGAAGGCACCTGCAAACAGGAACATCAGTGCTCCTACCAATGAAAGGCCTCAATTCAACAACAATTTCAATAAACAAAATAGACTACAGAACTACCCCTACAACACCCAATGGAAGGATGGCAAGCCTATTATCCCTACTACAAGAGGAAACAATGACAAAGGTGTCCCTGACCCTCTACATAAGGCTTCAATAAATGTCATGGAGAACATATCTTGGTGTGTTGCATGCTAGTCCCCTCATTTTGTAGAGCATTGTGTGGTTGCACAATCTATGGCTGCAAATCAAGATTGTGGCAATGAGGAGATAGAACAAGAAGAAGAACAAGATGATGTTGGATGCAACATGGTTTCTTCATATCTAGGATATGAAGATGATTCTGATTTGGATGAAGAGGTAGATGTAAATGTGAAGAGACATAATCAGGCCCTTTTTCATCAAGAGGTTTTTTCTGATGGTGAATGCATTGATCAGAAAACATGTAACATGAACTCTTCTCCCAAGCCAGTAAATTTGAGAAGACCTTCTAGAGAAGAGATGGATAGGATTACTATGAAAATGATTGCCTAGGTGCAAACTATAGGCATGGTGGTAAGGAATACAAATGAGAAAGCTGCAGGAATGTTTATAAAGAGTACCAACTCTGGAGAACCTAATGAGAACAAATCAAAGGTTGATCACATGGTGAAATTTAAGAATGTAAAAGGTAAGCATTGTGAGCCTAGGGGAGTTGGAATTGAAAAGGTCTCTAGTAAGATTGAGAAGCCAGTTAACAAAATGGCTAGGATTGAAAAAATGAGGGTGGTCAGTACACCTAATGTGTCAGACAAGAAAAAGGATGTTAAGGCAGTGCAGATTGAGATTCCTGCTTCTACCCCTTTTGACATGTTATCTGTATTGTCACAAATTACAGTTAATGTTCCATTGTCAGAATTGTTGAGGATCCCTGAACATAAAGATAAGGCTATTGCATGGGTTGGTAATACTCACAAAAATGATACTTCATGCAATCAATCTCAAGATAAAGCTTTGATGGATGTTGCTGCTCAGAAAATTATGTCTCAGATTCCTCCAATATATTTGGATAGTTCAGTCAATGCCAGCCTTGAAAATATTGACCCATTCTCCTTAAGTGTTCTTGTGAATGGGATGAAGTTAAGAAATTGTATGATTGATAGTGGTGCCTCTAATACTATCATGCCTTTCAAAATCATGGAGAGCTTGGGCCTTAAAGTTGATATAGTGCAAGGCAGTGTTGTGCAATGGATCAAAGGGAGGTACCAGTTATTGGGACTATCAATGCAATGCCATATAGGTTGGCAGCATATCCAAAGAAAGAGCTAACAATGAGTGTTTTAGTGGTGGATATCCCTCCTCATTATGGATTGTTGATGTCTAGAAGGTGGAGTGCTGCCATGGGTGGAAGTTTACAGTGTGATTTGTCCTATGCAACTTTCAAGATTGATGATCAGTTTGTCAAGATTGAGTGAGAGCCAAGAATATGGCACATGATTGAGAGAAACATAGATAATGAAACTACATGTTTTGTGGATACTGATGTTAATGCTTTTAGGGCAAAGATCCTTGTATTTGAAAATAAACATATTTTGTCACCTATCTCTGTTGATGCAGGTGTTGATTTTGTGAAGAGTAATTTGTGGGTAATGTACTTTGATGGTGCAGGAGTAGGTATTGTACTTATTTGTCCTGATGGAAACACCTACAAGTTCTCTTTAAAATTGAACTTCTTTTGTACCAACAATTTAGTAGAATATGAGGCCTTGTTGTTAGGATTGAGGTTGGCACAAAAGCATGGTATTAAATGTCTAAATGTTATTGGTGATTTTGAGTTGGTGGTGTCCCAAGTCAGGTCAGTGTATGCTTCCAAGAATAGAAGGTTGAAACAATATAGGAATGCAGTTTGGGATTTGATTGAACATTTTGATGCTTTCAATATTGAGTGGAAGGATAGGAATAAAAACAAGGTGGTTGACTTGTTAGCCAATATTGCAATCAATCCCAATGATGTCACATTCTCTACTATCTCTAAAATTGAAATTTAGGCTAGGCCTAGTATACCAGATAATGTTGAGAATTGGAAAGTTTTTGATGATGATAATGATATTTTGAAGTTTATGGATTGCAAGGATCAGTATCATGGTCAAGAATTTGATTGTTCAGCCTTGGTTGAGTCAGTAGGAGAAAGGGAGGTTGTCTTAGGCAATGAGGTCATTCAGCTTAGAACTAAAAAGGTGCCCAAGGGGCTTGTTTTGGAGACTGTCTTTGAAAACCAAGATAGAGTTCAAAAGAATATCAAAGGAGAAGATCATGCTGATCTTGAGGAGATAAATCTTGGATCACATGAGGCACCTAAGAAAGTATACATTGGTAAAGATATATCTCAAAAGGTAAGGAGACCTTTGATTGAATTATTGAGGAAATTCAGGAATGTTTTTGCATGGTCATATGATGACCTAAAGGTTTATAGAGAGGATTTATTTTAGCATGTTATTCCATTGAAAGAAGACGCTAAACCTTTCCAGCAAAAACAAAGGCCTATTAATCCTACTTTGGCACCCAAGATGTAGGAAGAATTAAGGAAATTGAGAGATGCTGGTATTATCAAGCCTATAAGGCATTCTTCTTGGGTGTCAAACCTTTTTCCTATAAGGAAAAAGAATGGTAACATCAGGCTTTGTGTGGACTTCAGGAATTTGAACATCAGCTCATTGAAAGATAATTATTGTTTGCCCAATATGGAGGCTATGTTGCAGAGAGTAACCAGATCAGAATTGATGTCAATGATGGATGGTTTCTCTGGCTACAATTAGGTCATTGCCAAGGAATTAGAACAATTCAAGATAGCCTTTACAACACCTTGGGGAACATATGTCTATGTGACAATGCCTTTTGGTCTCACAAATGCTGGTGCTACTTTTTAGCGGGCAATGGATGTTGCCTTTTCAGATTTTATCAATGCTTTCCTTGTTGTGTATTAGGATGATTTAACTACCTATTCCAAGAGGGAAGAGGACCATTGTGCTTATTTAGAAAAAATATTTGTGAGGGCCTTGGAATTTGGCATTTCTTTGAACCCAAGGAAATATGCTTTCGGTGTCACAGAAGGTAAGTTGCTTGGCCACTTAGTTGGGAAGCAAGGAGTGAGAATTGACCCTGAGAGGGTAGCAGCCATTGATAAAATTCAGAGACCAAAGAATGTTAAAGGGATTCAGTCCATCTTTGGTCGAGTCAATTTTCTAAGGAGGTTTGAGACAAACTTTACAGAGGTTACTAGACCTATTTCCAAGATGTTGAAGAAGGGATCTATAATCAATTGGGAGGGTGAGCCTGATGAGGCCTCCAAGAATATCAAGCAAGCTATCAAAGATGCACCAGTGCTTATGGCACCTAATTATAATGTCCTAATGAATATCTTTTCCTTTTCATCTTTTCATACTATTGCTACAGTTTTGTTACAAAAGAATAAGGGTGGTTTTGCGTAGCCTATTGCATTTTTTAGTAAACCTTTGTAGGCTGCAGAATTAAAGTATGAAATAAATGAGAAACAGGCTAATGCACTTGTGAAAGCAATCAAGGCTTTTAGGTGTTACTTGATGGGAGTAGTTGCGATTGCTTTTGTGCCAAGTGCGGCTGTGAATGATATTTTCTCATAGCAAGAGGTGTCTAGAAGAAGGTGCAGATGGATCAATAAGATCCAAGAATTCAATGTTGAGATCTAGATCACTAAGTTGGTTAGAGTTCAAGGATTGGCAAAACTGATGGCTCAATCCAATCTAGATGTAAACCAGGTAAATCATTCTGAAATTGATTATACATGTGATATGGATGATTGTATTTGGTATTAGGATATTATTTACTATTTGAGAAACATGAGGTGTCGAGATAGTATGAATGATAATCAAAAGAGGACATTGAAGTTACAGGCCATCAAGTATGTAATTGTGAGATGTAAGTTGTATAGAAAAGATTTGGATTGCATACTATTGAAATGTGTAGATGAGAATCAAGCTAATGTATTATTGAAGGAGATGCATGAGGGAGTTTGTGGTGTAAATTATATGGGTAAAACAACTACTCATAAGATCTTGAGAGTAGGATTTTGGTGGCCCACAATCTTCAAGAATGTAGAACAGTTGGTAAGGAGGTGTGATGCTTGTCAAAGGTTCTTTGGTAAGCTTAAGTTTTTAGGTAATGTACCATTAAAGCCAGAAAAATTTTAGGCTCCTTTCCAACAATGGGGAATTGATTTCATAGGGGAGATACCAAACCAGTCAAGTGGAGGACATTCATGGATCTTAGTTGCCACTGATTACTTTACAAAGTGGGTAGAAGCTATACCTATAAGGAATGCAACTAGCAGGGTGGTAATTGACTTTCTGATGAATAATATTATTACAAGGTTTGGGTGCCCTGAGAGGATAGTGAGTGATAATGCTATGTGCTTCAGGTCTGCCAAATATAAGGACTTTTGCAAAGGTTTGGGAATTCAAATTTCTAATTCCTCACCCTATCATCCACAAGGAAATGGTCAGGCAGAATCTACTAATAAGAGTCTGATTAAGATCTTGAAGAGAATCCTTGAGAAAAATAAGATGGCATGGAATTCAAAGCTGCCATTAGCTTTATGGGCTGATAGGGTAATTGTGAAGAGGGCAATTGGTTCTGCAGCATTTGACTTAGTATACGGAATTCACGCTAGATTGCCTTAGAATAACTTATTGGAGATGTACAAGTTTGTGTAGTTATATGATGATGACATTGATGATGAAATGTTGTTGAGAATTGAGGACCTCATTAGGTTGGATGAAACTAGAAGAGAATTAGTTGTAAGGAATGCCAAATTATAGTTGTAGGTTAAGAATTTATATGATAAAAGGACTATTGATAGGAAGTTTGAACCTGGTGATTTGGTGATAGTTTGGAATGCCAGATTGGAGGATAAGGGGAAGCATGGTAAATTTGATCCCATTTGGTTAGGGCCATAACTGATTCATGAGAAATGGGGCCAAGATTCTTACATCGTCAAGGATTTTAATGGTGATATTCAAGAGTTGCATGTTCATGGACAATTCTTGAAGCAATACTTCATTTGAAGTACTATGTTTTCCATGAATAGTAGTTAGGGTTGTACATTTTGTAGGTCTCTGTATATAGGTTACTTGCCCCTACCCTATTTTTCCCTGGTCTTTCATTTTTTGGTCCAGTTGCTTGTCTTGCCCTGCTTGTTCCTTGATGTCTGCAATTTTATCCAGTGGGTTGGTCTACTCTCCCAGTGATTCTGAATCCTTGCCATGCTTGCAAGAGGCACACATCCCCAACAAGAGCCACTGTTAGCACTTGCAAAAAAATTTCATGCCTACATTTTCTTTCCCCTGGCCTCTGCAAGTATTTTTCATGTTTTTGGCTAAACCCTTGCAAAAATTCAAAAACTAGCCATTGCCAACTAAACCCTTTGTCTTTCCTTGGCCCTGTTCTTTTTTTATGTTACCTTTTTGGCTCGCTTAAGCCCCAATTTCCCATGTGCTTAAATTTTTATGACCTCTTCACATGTTAAATGGCTAGTCCCATGATTGCATAGATTATTTTTGGTCTATGCGACCATGCGATTAATATTTCTGTCAGGTCCCCTTTCCTAAGTTCTTCCTAGGCCCAATGGTAAATATTTCCTAAGTCACGAGCTTTAATTTTTCCTATGTTTCAGCTTTCTTTATTTCCTATGCCTAGTCTCTGACACCCTCTCAATCTGATAGCCATTGATCTTATCTTTGTGACACGACATTTCAAATTGTGGGTCTAGGGTGACACCTAAGCATAGTCGGTGGTTCCTCATTGGCTGATGGATTTAATGAAAGTAGCATCAGCGGGCCCAAGTGGGGTCATGTTGTCAGTTTCTTGAGGATCATGTGGTTGTCACATGATCACATGGAATATTCCATCCCCTTGAGATCATGCGACGACTGTTGTTTTTGAATCTTTCATGGATGTATCTATGGGACCTGGTTGTTGGTGTGTCTGTCAGAGGGGTCCTGACTTGTCAAAGAATTGATCGTCAGTGTATGTTCTTAAGGCCTTTTCCTGACACATGCAATCTTGTGCCAACCATTTGATTAGATGCCAAAGGTTTGTGGGTCCTGTCAGTCGTGACTGGGCGGTTGCGGTGAATGATAAAATGACATGTGGCATCGAGCGAACCCAGCTGGGCTCTGAGGTTTGGTGAAGTGTTTCATGAATTGGTGAAGGTTCTTTGTCGCCAATTTGCTAAGTTTGACTGGGACCACTTTTAAGGAAAGTCATAAAGCCCACGAGGGGAGATTGATTGGATGGCTGCATTTTAAAGTTGGTAAAGGTTTGAATTTTGGTCGTCATTTCTCTGCAGGCACTAAAGAAATAACCATTGAGGTTCAAATTTGAATTTCTAAGCATTTCCAGTGACAGAGGGTACCATTCTTATGGAATTCAATGTAGAAACAACCCTATTTGGTGAGAAGCGATGGGTTCACCATTTTCAGTGTGGTCCAGGATGTCTAGTGCTCATTTGTAGAGCATGTACGTTGCAAGTGTGGCTCAAGGCATGTTGCATGGTGTCCTTTTGAGCCTAGTTTTGTGATCCTTTGTACTTGCAAAGAAGACTTTCATAATTAAGGATCAGTTCAGGATTTCCTCTTTCCTAGATTGGATGTGTTTCCCGCCCCTAAATTAAATTCATGATTGTTTCTAGCAGGTTGGGTGGTTGAAACCCTAGCCCTAGTCATCCATAGCTTGTTGCAAATTTCCAAGATGACTAGGAGGTATAAGTTGTAGACTTTTTGAGTTTGTAGGGGTTTCAATTCTTTTGGTTTTGGTCCCAGATTGTTGATAGTGAAAATTTGAACAAGGAGAGCCTAGATTTAGGGTTTGTTTCCTTTGTGCATTTTATCATTTGGTAATATATTGATTCTGCAAGTCTTATTGAGAATATTTTTGGATTCAAATCTCATATTGGTGTATGTCTTTTTGTTTAGCTCTTGAGCTCATATATGTTGATTGCACAAAGTGGGTTAGCATATGGTAAACAAAGAGTATTTTGGGGTTATCTTTTAGTTCCTAACAGAGTTAGGATTAAATTCTTTAAGGTAAGTTCAGTGAGTTCATGGAAAGATAAGGATTTAATGTCCTGATATGTGAGTGAGGGGAGTAATGGGCAAAGCACTTACTCTGAGTCTATATATGTTTGAGTTAAGGTTTTAGGGTGATATAGGTTGTTAAGTGACTCTCTACCCTGGGATAAGGCACTGATCCATTCTCTGGAAGTAGTCCATCATTAGAAATCACACACACATAATTAAATGATAAATCTTTCAATTAGACAGTAAAGGGTATAGTTATATGTTGTTTAGGGACTCCTTTGAAGAAGTGAGTCAAGGGTACACCCGCCTAAGCATTGAGGCTCAAAGTGTAGGAGGATCTCCTTGATCCTTGTTAATTGGCCCTCTTCCTTGTAGACTTTGGAGTGGTGATAGAGTCAAAGTTTCATTATAGTTATACATCAAAGTATAAATCTACAAGTTTTGAAGATCAAAGGGAACAACCAATAGATTATATATAGCAATCATCCTTACGGCATAAAGAGAACCACTCTACTATGAGAGGGTAGGAAGATCTAACATGGTACTAGACAGAGTTGCAGCAATACCTCCACCACCACCACATGATGGGGAGATTCAGACTTAGGTCTAGGGTGTTTAGATCTATAGAGTCATATCTTGGGACATCATGTAGTTTTTGGATCTCATGTTGTACTTTGTATCATGACATACATACATACATATATATATATATATATATATATATATATATATATATATATATATATATATATATATATATATATATATATATATATATATATATATATATATATATATATATATATATATATATATATATATATATATATATATATATATATATATATATATATATATGAGATTTACTAGATTTGTAATGTATCTTGTGTATTTTTCCTACTTGTGATGGATGTTTTAGTTTTATTGTCTTGTTATATTGCTCAAATGTATGCTGATATATGCTCATGTATAATCTCTCTCATAGATGTATTTTTAGTTCTCATGTTTATGATGTAGACTCATGTTTCTGAAAATGATATCTTTGTGATATAGATATGATGATAAGATTAACCCCATGTGATGATAGGAAAAGGATGTGATGTGAAAGACAAGGAGCGAAAGACATGATCAAGAAAAAGTGAAAGGTGAGTGTAGTTGACCGAAAAGTCTGTGAAAGATGAAAGGAGAGCTCTCTCCATATGCAAGATGCAAAACTAATCTAACATGAACCTAAGAATGTAAGCTACTATGAAAAGTGGTTTACTTGCAAGGTTACAAAGCTATTAGTCTCTAATAATCATCATCGAGCATTATTAGTAGTGTCGCAAGATCATACAATACACACTAGTATGACTATGTGAATCTGAATATGATCTATATCAGATAGGTATGTGGGAATCCCACCTAGGCATCAAAGACATATAGGTCAAGATGACTAGTGTAGTGAGCTTCCCTAAGTTTAGTATGGCAAGATTATACTCGCATCGAGACACAAGGAAAGTTAAGATGGCTATAAGTATGCACTTGCAAAAAATAGTCAAGGATAATACCTTGTAGACCCTAGTGTCAAGTGGAACAAGCATAAATGCTAATGATAGTTAGGGCCAACAAAATACACCCACAAGTAGAAAACCAATAAAACATGTCCTTGTGCCCCCAGTCTTCTAGCTCGGCATCATCAAAAACTATTAGGGAGAGAACACTCATCAAAGAAATCATCATAGACAGCACACAAAGAAATAAAGTCAAACAAGTCTTAGTGAGTCAAGTGTTTAAGTGCGTGTTTGTAGGTCATAGAGTCAAAATTTGAGTATCACATCTGTACAATGGAAAATATCATATCATGATAGACTGTGGGTAAGATATTTGATAAGTGTTGAGAAACACTTGACACTAGGGTAGTGTTGAAAAATACAGTTGGGGTGGTGTTGAAAAACACTGTTTACAACATGTCCTAAAGACCAACACATCCTAGAGACCAAAGCTAACATAGTTATGCCCCCTAGACAAAGACAAAGACCAATTCCAAACCAAGGAAACAAGGTCAATGCATGATGGAGAAAGGCTAAGTGTCGAGGACACATGCTAAGAAACAAGGGTGCAAAGGCCTCAAGTAGCGCATGTTTCTAGGTTTTCACCACTTGGAGATTTTTTTTATTTTTTTATTTTTTTGTATTTTTGCTACCAAGGTGCCTATTTCCAAGTTTTCACCAAGGAACTTTTTCTATTTTTTTTTTGAATTTTTTTGCATTTTGATTTTTGTTGTATTTTTTCAGGACTTTATATGCTTTTTAGGATTTTTTCAGCATCATATATGAATTTTTTGTTGGAATTTTTTTTTAGGATCGATAACTATGTACAAAGGATGCCCCCAGATAGAACATGCATCATGGATAGAACTTCTTCAAGTGCAAGACATTGATAGGATCAGGGAGTTGTTCTCCCTCTTCAATACATAACAAGTAAGCACTTGTTCCAAAGGCAATAGTAATGATGTATAGTCCAAGTCAATTAGGTTTGAATTTTCCCTTTTTCTCTCTATGTTGTTGGTTCTTAGGGTTTTCTGATAAGACAAGATCTCCCACTTGAAACTCTCCAGGGAAAACCTTCTTGTTGAATGCTTTGGACATACGCTTTTGGTAGACCCTCATATGGTCAAATGATGCTTTACACTTCTCATCTAGAAGTTCTAGCTCTTGGAGTCTCATGGCATGGTAGTCTTCATTTGTCACTAGACCTTTGAGGGAAACTCTAAGTGAAGGAATCTCAACCTCTAAAGGTAACACTGCTTCAGCACCATAGGTAAGGTAAAAAGGAGTAGCCCTAGTTGGAGTACAAATACTCATTCTATAAGCCCATAAGGCTAGATTTATTTGGAGATGCAAATCTCTACCATTTTTGTGAACTATTCTATGGAGAATTTTGAGAATGGTTTTATTTGAAGCCTCTGCTTGTCCATTTCCTTGTTGGAAGTAAATGGAGGACCAATGTTGTTTTATCTTGAACTTTTTGTAGAGTTGCTTAAGGTCCTTATTCTTGAATTGGCCTCCATTTTTAGTGATTATTTCAGAAGGCACTCCATACTGATAGATGATATGGTTTAAAATAAAAAGAGAAACTATCTTGCCCGAGGAAATAGAAAGTGGAACAACTTCTACCCATTTGGTAAAGTAGTCAGTAGCAGTGATGATAAATTTGTGTCCACCTAATGAATTGGGATGAATCTGCCCAACAAGATCAAAGGCCCAATGCTGAAATGGCCAATCAGATATAGACGGAATAAGCTCCCTGCCTGGAGCATGTATTAGGTGATCATGCTTTTGACACTTTTCATAAGATTTTGCAAAAGCTACTACATCTATCTGCATGGTAGGCCAATAGTACCCAACCCTAAGAAACCTTCAAGCCATGGCAATACCATTGAAATGTCCTCCAAAAATGCCCTTGTGAATGTCTAATAATGTTTGATCAGACTCATCCTTTTCCAAGCACCTAAGAAGTGTTCCATCTAAACCCCTCCTATATAGATCACTAGAGATAAGGGTGTGGTGAGAGGCATTTTGGGTTAAGTTTCTTCATTTAGAATGGTTGAAGGTTTTAGGAATAATGTCATCATAGAGATATGAGTAAATGGCACCATAGCAGGATGACTCATGGCCAACAAGGGTATAAACAACTTGGCTTTCTTGGGAGTCATAGATAGGATATTGTAGCTCTTCCACCAGGAATTTGAATATGGACTCATGTTGTTCTAGCTAAAGAAGTGAAGCCAATGTAGCCATAGCATTAGCTACTTTATTCTCTACTCTAGAGATTTTTTAAAATGTAACAAAGGTGAAATATCATCTTAATGAATCAACCATTTTCTTGTAGGTTACCAGTTTTTCATCCTTTCTTTGGTATTCTTCATTAACTTGGTTGATTATTAATTGTGAATCCCCATAGATATGCAGCTCTATGATTCTCCATTCTATTGCCATTTTTAGTCCATTTGTTAAGGCCTCATACTCAAAAATGTTATTTGTACATGGGAACAATAGTTTGTAGGACTTAGGGATTGTGTACCCATGAGGATAATCAAATAACACTCTAGCTCCTAAACCATTTTGCATAAAAGAGCCATCAAAGAACATCTTCCATGTTCTTACAGTCATGTACATTATGTGCTCATCTAGAAATTCAACTTGAATAGGCATGTTGTCTTGAATTGGGAAATCAGCCAATTGGTTTGCAATGGCTTGTCCTTTTATAACTTTACACTCAACATACTCTATGTCAAATTTTGATAAGATCATCATCCACTTAGAAAGTTTGCCTATGAGAGCAGCCTTACCAAGAAAATATTTGAGAGGATGAATCTTTTCTATGAGGTGTATTGTATGCACAAGCATGTAACGTCACAACTTTTGGGAAGAAAACACCACCTCAAGGAAAAATTTTTCAATACTAGTGTAATTAACCTCACATGACATGAGAGTATGACTGATGTAATATATAGCTCTTTCTTTTCCAGTGTTATCAAATTGAGCTAGTAATGCCCCCAAGGAAGACTATGTTGCTGAAACATACAATATGAGTGGTTTTCCTAGGATAGGAGGCATTAAGATTGGAGAATTGGCCAAGTATTTCTTAATATGGTCCATACTCTTTTGAAAATCCTCATTCCAGACACATTTAACCCCTTTGTGAAAGGTTTTATTAAAGGGTTGAGCTCTATCTGCTAGTTGTGAAATAAACCTCCTTATAGATTGAAGGCATCCTTGAAGACTCCTCATTTGGCTAATGTTTTTAGGAGGTGGCATATCCAAGATTGCTTGAACTTTCTCTGGGTCCACCTCTATTCCTTTGGTTGAAATGATAAACCCTAGAAGTTTTCCAGAGGTGACTCCAAATGCACACTTTTTAGGATTTAATCTCAGTTGAAATTGTTCCATACGATCTAGAATGACTTCTAAATCCCCTAAGTGTGTATCCCTTTTCTTGGATTTAGCCAAGGTGTCATCCACATAATCTTCCATATTCTTATGCATCATGTCATGAAAGATAGTTGTCATAGCTCTTTGATAAGTAGCTCCTGCATTTTTTAATCCAAATGGCATAATGTTTCAGCAATACGTTCCCCATGCACAAGTGAATGTAATATTTTCCTAGTCTTCAGGAGCTATTTTAATCTAATTATATCTAGAAAAACTATCCATCAAGGAATAGATCTCATAACTCATGGTCATGTCCACTATCATGTCTATGTTAGGAAGTGGAAAATCATCATTTGGGCATGCTTTATTAAGATCCCTAAAATTTGTGCAGACGTGAATGGATTTGTCATGTTTTAAAATTAGTACAATATTGGATATCCATTCAGCATAATCAATGGCTCTTATGAATCCTGTGCTGAGGAGTTTTTCTAATTCAGGTTTGATGAGAAGAGCTATGTGAGGATGCATTTTCCTCAATTTTTATTTCACTGGTTTTATACCTAAAGCTATGGACAAGTGATGCATAATGAGATTAGTGTCCAACCCTGGAATGTCTGAGTAAGGCCAAGAAAAATTAATCTTCTTTCTCTGTAGGAACTTTGTATATGCTTCTCTTTCTTGTGTTGATAGAGACAGAGCCAAATGCACTATTTGTGGCACTTCTTCTGTACCTAAATTAACTAGTTGTGTAGGCTCAACAAGCACTGAAGATCTATGTTGAAAGTAACTTGGGAGATGATCAAGTACCTCATCCTTAGGTGCCTTAGAGAGGTTTTCACCCTTGGATACATCCTTTATTATTACCTTTTTAGGTTCTGACAACACCACACAGTGGTTTTCACCATCAGAACTCTTTTTTTTTTTTCTTTTCTTTTAATTTTATGACTAAGGTACTTGATACCTGGTTCTATCATGCTTGTAGTTGGTTCACTAGTGGAAGAGACTACAGGCTCAAGGGCATTTAGGTAACATGCTATCTCATAGTCATTCTAGAAAGTTAAGCACTAAGGCTCTTGATAGCATTGAGACCAGTCAATTAGGTGATGATTGGCAAGGGGTAGGTCAATGATGGGTTTAGTATTGTGGATACAAATGGTATCATCTCTGGTAATTGCAGAGTTAGGGTCTATCAAGTATCCCTCCAAGGTACCCAAATCAGGATTTATCCTACCAAGCGAAGCATCATCCACTAAAGTGACTTGCAAATTTGAATCCTCTAATCCTACACTTAACTCCTTAGCTACCTTAGGTTGGGAACTATAAGTATGGATGATATCAACATCCATGTCAACTGTAGAAGAATCAGGGAGAGATTCCCAATCATACTCATGTGAGTCCGTATCTGACTGGGATGTTTACACTAAGCATGTTTATGACATCTAGATGTGGAAGCTCTAATGTCACCAAGGGTAACACCTTCTTGAATGCCATTTGTGTATTGAATAGGATCTTCAATAGCAGATTCCTCTTGTTCTAGGCCTAAAACTATGGTATGGTCAACTAGAGTATATGAATCTCCCCAAAGGAGATTAGTGGAAGGGACCCAATCTTCACACATGTCTTTCTAGTTTGTCAAATTGGGCATATACTTTTTTTCATCCTCACTATCCATCTCACCAAGGATAGGAACAAGGTTCTTGTTCTAATTTTTGAAACCTAGGCCAACCATTTTTTTAGACCTATGGCCAAAAAAAGCATGATTGAGTGGTTCAGCTCTAGCATCTAATCTATGACTAAGAGGACCATGACTTGGATAGCCCATACTTTTGATGATAGTGTACCCTCTTCCATATGCCTTAGGAGAAGGAGAGAAGTTCTCATTATGCATGTATTTGTCTTCTCGATAGATCCAGTCCTTGACAGCCACCTCTTCTTTTTCATCCTAGATAGGCACTAAGGACTCTACAAATGTACCAAACAAAGTCATGGCTGAAGATGAAGGTCACATCTCTTGTGAAGGTTTTCCATAAGATCTAGGTGAGATCCACAGTTTTGTAAAGGAGTCAAGTTGATACCCCCCATACCAAGGTCTATGGACTTGAACTTATTCTTGCACTGTTCTAGAGTTACATAAAAATCCTCTACTTTCCTATTGAGAGGAATGTGAGTCCCTGTTGAAATTGCTTTTACATATAATGTTCTATCCCCAGGTATACAAAGTTCTACTCCATAGTAGGGGAACTTAACACATTGGTGGTAGGTGAATGGCACTGCTTGCATGTCATGGATCTATGGTCTACCAAGTAGGATATTATATGCTAGAGGACCAGCATCAACAATTTGGAACAAAATGTCCTTTTCAATAGGGCCAATCTTGACAGGAAGGATGACCAACCCCTTAGAACTTCTTTCTACCTCATCATAAGCTTTAATAGTAATTTTATTCTAGGTATCAATAACTTACTCAGAATAACCCAATATCTTCAACAGACTCAAAGAACAAATGTTGAGCTCAGCACCCCCATCAATCAACACATGCCTAACATGGGTCTTGTGAATCATGACTTTGATATGAAGGGCAAGATTATGTGGATGGCTGAAAGCTTTGTCATCTTCTTTTGAGAATGTTAGGTAATGAGGGTTGGCAAGGTGGTTAACCATGTTCTGGAATTGGTCAACATCTATGTTGTTAGGAACATTTGCTATAGGCAAAGCATCCTCAAGGATTTGTTTATGTCTTGGAGACAATTCTAAAAGCTCAAAGATTGATATCTAAGCTGGAGTTCTTTGTAGCTGATCAACAAGGTTATAATTCAGCTAAAGATTGACAACTAATTTGGTGGTGACATTTTTGGATGTCACTTGTTTGGGTTTGCTGGACTGGTTGGAACTAGGACCTCTAATAACCACATGACCTTGACTTTGACTTCTTGTGACAGTGTTGAGAGCTTGGAATGAGCTTTGAGAGTGAGGACCCCTAAGCACCACCATAGGCTCTTCATCAAATATAGGAGTAGAGCCCACGTGATAACCATAAGGATCCTTTTCCCTCATCATGTTAACACTTTCCTCCACAACCTCATGCATATTGACCACATTTTCTATAGTTTTCTAGGTATAGTTGATTTAGGAAAAGGCTCCTTGAATGCCTTATGGTCTGCATTGGTGTTCAACCCATCAATCTGAAGTTTGCCACTCTCAATAAGATCCTGAATAATGTGCTTAAGTTTCTAGCAATGTTCAATGTCATGTCCAATGCCATTGTGGAATTTGTAGAAAGCTTTTTCATTCCACCGATGTGGCTTAACGTCAGGTATGTGGAAATTTTCTAGATCTTAAGGTTATGCAAGGTTATTGGCAATAAGTGTCTTGAAAACATCCTCATATGAGTCACCAAGTTTAGAAAATTGTCGCCTCTCCTTTTTAGGCTTATCTTGATACTTTGGTTTATGCTCTTGTGGGTTGGAGGATGTGTTGAGCTTCATAGCTTGAAATACACTAAACAAATGAAGGACACCTTGATCCTTGGGTTGAGAAGAGTCCACAACTCCATGGTTGACTACTTGTTTTTTCTTGTTCCAGTGCAAGTTCTTGCCTTTGTCCTTATTAGAGTTGTTAGTATTTTTACCATTGTTGTTATTATTATGTTTGGTCAAAATTCCTTCCTCTTTCAAGACATCCTCAATTTGACATGCGATTTCGACCATAGTGTTGAAGGAATCAACAACCATCTTCCAAACCTCATACCGAATTTTAGGCACCAAATTGATAACAATGATATCAATCCTTTCATGTTAAGGAATAGTCCTAGAATAGTGAGAGCACAATCATCTCCATCTTTGTAAGAAGGTAACAAAGGATTCACCTTCATTCTACTTCAAATTGCATAAGTCTAACATAGTGATTGGTCTTGACAAGTTGTATGCAAAATGTTGAACAAATCTGTGGACAGGCTCTTTGAAAGTTTTGATGGAACGGGTTATGTTGGTAAATGAATCCATTGCTTGACCCTTGAGACTCTGTTAGGCCATTTTCTTGTTACAGCAAAATCCTTTTAAATGGCCTCCTCCCTGCAAATGTTTCATGGTTTGTGCCCTGCCTTGTGTTCCTTGTGTTGTCGCCTAGCTTTGGTCTAGACTGCACCTCCCAATTTGAAAAATCTAGAAAGATATTCAAATTCTAAGGTCTGTTGGAAACAAAATTTCAAAATCTGCCTAAGTGTCAAAAACCCATAGTATTTTTGAAAATCCATGATGTTTTTGACCTTTTTGGCTTGCATAAAGTCCTTGATGTTTTCGCATCCTTGTTTTCCTTTCTGTCCATGTCAAAAAATTTGTGTGTTTTCGATCCTCTTTCACTGAAAACATTGTGTTTTCAACCTCGCACTAGTTCCCTATTTGGTGGCATTCCCTCAACTATGCAAGTGCGATGACAGGTGGGCCTGAGCCTTCAAAGATCTTCCTAATTGGCTATCACATGGCCGCATGTCATACTTTTCTAACATGAGATCATGCGACCACCTGCCACCTGTCTGCGTGGTCCCAGTTCTTCATGGTTTTCGACTACCTAGTGGTTGGTTTTCATTCGGTGACTTGGTGATTGGTGGTTATCTTTGATCTCTTGATTCTGGCGGTCTAGCGGCTAGCATCTCATGACCTGGAAACTGTGTTGTCATGCAATCTCTTCTCTTCTGGTAGTTAGCGGCTAGCATTCAATGACTTGGCAAGTAGTTTGTCATGTAGTTACTGAATGCCTGGTGGTTAGCAGGCTCATTTCTTCAAGTGGTAGGAAAGGAGATTGACAGTCGGTGTGTGATCGTAAGGAATATTCTTTCCCCTTGCGATCATGCACCTGTCATTGATTCTATTTGTAGAGCGTGGTGGTCCCAGTGTCAGAAGGGGGATAGATGGCATGTTCATATAGGTTGTCACATGGTCACATGTCAGACTTTTTTGACATGTGATCATACGACCACTTTCCATGTGTCACTAGGGCCCATTAGCGGGGTGGTTAAGTTTGGTGGTCGTGTGAGGTGGTGATGTGGTAGCTTTTGGTTGGCTGTCGCATGATCGCATAGCCCATTCCTTGGCTATGTGATCATGCAACCAGTCCACATGTGTCCTTGTTCCCACTGGTAGAGGTGGTAGTATGATTCTGTAGAGAAGGTGGCGTGGTAGATCTAGTGGTTGGCACATGATCTCATGGGAGGTGTCAGACCCCTTACAATCATACACCCATCATTCAATTTCAAAGGCTTGCGGAGTGTGGGTCCTGTGGCAGGTGACTCGGTAGTTTCTATGAACAGTGTTGTGACATGTGGCATATGGCAGGCCCAGGTCTAAGGTGTGGTGATAGGTGGCATCATGCATCGCAGTTGCAGAATTCTGAGATGGGCCCATAGTGCCAATCTTGTTTCATGCTCGTGTTTGATTGGTCGCTGTGGATGATATGGCAAAAGACTTTGTAGGGGGTTTTGGACTGACCATTGTCCGTGGCTAGGACTCTGTTGTCACATGATCGCAAGGGTGAGTTGGGTGCCTTGTGATCATGCAACCAAGAGCACGTGTAACCAAGTTTCTGGTGCCTAGGAATGGGGATCTGCGGTACTGATAAAGTTGGTCATGGTTTGAATGTGGACCATTATTTCTCTGTAGGCACCATGAGAGGAAGTGACTGTTGCATTTTGATTCAAATTTCTGAGAGACAGGGGGTACCAAATTAATGGAATTGAATGTAGAATTGACCTTGTTCGGTGAGAAATGACTAGTTTTCTGGTTGTTTCTTGGTGTGGTGGGTGAAGGCTATGCCCTAGCTATCTGTAGCTTGTTGCAACCTGTCATGGGTTTCCAAGGCAGCTAGTGGTTTATAGTGTTGAATTTTTGTCTTTGTCTGGGTTCCTTTCTGCCACAGTTGTGGGGACTGGTTCCACGAATGTTCTTCTTGCAGTGTTTTCCTTCTTCTCTACATATAGGGTGTTCCCTCTATCCTCTCTGGCTATGGCAATATAATGAAATTGTAACAGATGTCTTATGTATAAGATTTTAATATATTTGTTTTGCTCTCAAATTGTCTCCATTTGGGTTTTACACTTAGTAATTGTAGCATCAAGGGTGTTATAGTTTTTCTACTTGCATTTCCAGTGAGTGTCTGTAGTAGAGTTGTTTTTCATAGAAGCAACTGAGTCTAGGATTGGTGTTCAGATATGTATGAGCTGAGGTATCAAAGATGCATCATGCTTGTCTTCCAGTGGATGCTGGTTAATGTATTGCCTATTCCTAGGTCTTTCTTTGGATAGGTAATAGCATATCTGGGTGCACAGGTGGTTTGGTAATGTATGATTTGGTCAGGGTGAGTGTGTTGTCATCTTGTTTCATAGCCCTGTTGCAGTGAGGTATTTGACTCTGCTGTCCATTGGATAAGGCACTGGTCTATGAGAGACTTGGGGTACTTCAGAGGTCCATTCAATCCAACATCATCATTCATTTAAGTCTTTTCCCTTTTGTGTTGGAAGTAGTAGTAGGAGGTTTCTTTCTAGTTCTCAGACTCATTGCATGCAGATCAAGTTATTGCATGAGGTCATGGTTCATTGGGGTACATGATACCTACAGGGGTCTGAGAACTATTCCACAGTAATGCATCTGCAGGCCTTTTGTTCATCAACTCAAGAAGAGTCATGAGTGTGCAGATGAGGCAATACCCACTTGAGTGAATGTGGAGCTCAAAGAAGGAGGATGCCCTCAGTCCTCATTAGTTGGCACTTTTTCCCTTGTCAGACTTTGGAGTGATGACTAACCAGTCTGTCAATCATAGTGTAAACCTAGCACCATGTGGGAACAAGCTTAAAGGCCAACAGACTCCTCAGAAACAATCTCATAAGATAGGAGTCATCTTGGTGAAATTCAAAACTCATGATGTAGAACTAGCGTACATCATCATGTGGGTCACCATTTCCATCATACTTGTCGTATTGCGGGATTTCAACTTTTCTAGGAAAATTATTCATACTCACATTTTTTTCGAAAGGATTGGGACATATTGAGTCAAGTGAAAAGGAACTTTTAGGTGCCAACACCTTTTCCATCATACACTTGAGTTTCTTGATCTCCTCTTCTTGGGATGGACCTTGTTTCTTGATTTTTCTATCCACATCAAAGTTGTAAGGGACTCTGGCACCCTTGTTGATCAAGCTCTCTAGGAACTTATCCTTGTTTTTCTCTAGATACCTCTCCACATATTGTTGGAATAGTGGTTCTTGTTGCATCCTCATAAAGTCTTGATCATCAAAACTTGCACTACTTCCTCCATGTTGAGAGCCATGATGATCTCATTGGGAGGGTTGTCTTGAGTTCCTAGTAGGTGTTTTTCTCCTATGCTATGAAGTCTTTCTTCCTCTAGGACTAGGAGATATTGAAGGGGTTCTTGAACTCCTTCTGCTTCGTGGGATTCCTAAAGGATTAGATGGTGGAGATTTTTTTCCACTATGAATTGGTCATTGAGTTGTTGGGAAAAAAGCCTATCTTGTTCTTCTTGAAATGCTTTTCTTTTCAATTCTAACAAGGCTTGTTGCTCCATCTCTAGGAGTCTAAACCTCTGTTCTTTAGTGGCTTGTTCATCCAAAAAGGATTTCTTTCCACATTCAATTCTTTTAAGCATTTCATTCGCATACCTTGAGGTTGTTTTGAGTGGAGAGTTGGGCCTCGAATCTTTGAACAAGTCATTAGTAAATGCTGCATTTACATGAGCATCACAAGATACATTCTTTTGGTCTTCATGTTGTGATCATTCATCTTGGTGAGCTCATCTTGTATACCTTTTATCTCTCTAATGGGAATCTAAATATCTGGTGTTGATAGGTGGTGATTCTGATTGATTGTCATCACCAAATAGCATGTTATCCCTATGTCTCTAAAAAATGTCATCAAGATTTTGATCCATCGCTTCTCTCTCCTTTCTAGTCATGGTGTAAGTCATGTCCATATCTGATTGAGAAGGTGCTAAAGAGGTACTCAACTCACTAGGATTTCTCTTTGGGTCAAACCAAGCTTCAGACTCACTCCTAGGTGATTGATCAAAGATGGGCTCTTTTCCCTTTCACTTTTGACGAGTTTGGACTAAGGGTAACTGATCAAAAATAACTTGAAGTCATTTTCCTTGACTAACTTGGTACCTTGTTGTAACCGACATGAAAGAAAAAGACCCTTGGTGATAAGATGACCCTATGAAACATCGATACCAAACTAGGATAGTAAAAGTGTTCAATTGTCCAAAAAGAGATGGTAAGATAGAAAATTTCAATAGGTGTAAACCAACACTACCACAAAGGTGCCCAATCAAAGGATAAGTATCCTAGCACATATGGATCAGGAAGATGGATTTAACCAAATTATATTTGAAATTGAAATTGATTTTTGATGGAAGTGAATTGAACAAGAGACTGCTAAGACTCTCCAAGTGTGTTACCAAAGAATCTTAAGGTTTACTTTTTCAACAAGGATGATTCCTAACTTATCAATTCCAAGCAAGATTACTTTGTAAAATCAAAGCATACTAATTCAAGGGGTCAAAACATAGGAACCCAAGGTACAAATAGGCTTCCAACTACAAGGTAAGAGACCTAAACTATGGATCAACCAAAGAAAGACTAAAAATGACACAAATTAGATAGACATCAAATTTTCTCTGTGCAACAATTCATAGAATACTAGGACGATATAATCTGGCCAAACAATATTTCTTACAGAGGTCATGTGACAGTTTCTAGGCAGCCTATGCGATAAAATCCACGCAAGTTGTGTGATAGTTGTGCAACAACGAAGTTGTAGACACCTAAAAATCCTTTACAAATAAAGTATTTTTATTTTCTGAAAAACCCCTAATGACATCATCATTTA
Organism: Chamaecyparis obtusa; assembly: GCA_027943335.1. Lineage (NCBI taxonomy): Eukaryota > Viridiplantae > Streptophyta > Pinopsida > Cupressales > Cupressaceae > Chamaecyparis > Chamaecyparis obtusa. Next base: position 192,325 of record BSBK01007395.1, read on the forward strand.
TTAATTAATTATTTATTTAATTGATTAATTTATTTTTATGCCATTAAATCCCTTTATCTTAATTAAAAATATTTAATTAATAAATCACTCCCAAAAATGTTTAAATCTTATTTAAACATTATCTCCTTATTTATTAATTATTTAATTAATAAATTGACCAAAAATACCAAAATAAATAAATAATTTATTTTTTGCCCAAATCTTGGCCAATTTCCTTAAGACCAGTAACCTCTTCCAGAATCTTCTAATCCTTCTTTAATTTCTATTAAAGGCTAATCCCATCATTTCCTAACCCTAATCCCAATTCAAAATATTTAATTAAGATTAAATATTTAATCCTCATTTATTAAATTCATTTTTAATAAATATTCTCAAAACTAAACCATGGAAATAAATAAATCTTTATCTATTTCCTAAATTCCATATTTATCCTAAGGAAGTTCTAGACTCTTCTAGAACGTCTTTAATCCTTGTCCCCCTAATCCTGTCACATTCCCTAACCAAGGTTAGCAAACTCCTAAGCTTAACCCAAAGTCAACAAACTTTTAGAAACTTCTCTTACATGCATTAAGTGCATTAAAAGCCTCCTTATCCCTCTTACATGCATTTATGATGCATTTAAGAAGCCCCTCACCCCTTTCTTACACCCTTTGACCTTAGGCACATTTCCCGAATTGTGCACATCCCTCCCATCTTTCAACCCAATGCCCTTGTGACACTTGTCATAAAGAGGTGGCCCTGAACTAGCACAATCCATGTGCTCTCCTTTGAATGAATCTTGGCCTCTCTTAAGGATTTTGATCCTAGCCACTCATTCCTCCTTCCCTAAACCCATTTAGGGGAAATTACCTACTTTCCCTAAGCTAATCTATGTCTCCTTTGACTCCTAGTCAAACCCTACCCCTAATGAGCCTCAAACTCAGTAAAGCCTTTGAGATAAATAAAACTTTATTTATTTCCTAAATTCCATGTTTATCGTTAGAAAGCCTAGACTTTTCTAGAAAGTCTCTATCCTCATCCAAAGCCTAGACTCGTCTAGAAAGTCTTCATCCTTATCCCCTTGACTCAAACTCTAACCTATCCTCTTAACCCAAACCTTTCCAAAAGCCTATAACTACTTATTTCTAAGAGCAAAAGACCCATTCACATTTTATTTCAAGCAATGTTATAATGCTAGAATAGCTCTAAATCATTTAGCTTTCATACTAATTGTTAGTTTTAATCTTTTTCAAGCATTTTTAGCTCACATCTTAGCATAGAACTAATAGATTAACTTAGTTTAATTCTTGTTTATGCATCATTCTCACATCTATTTTGGGTTCTAAAATTTACTTAGTCATACTAGTTGCATAAATCTTGAGTTCTTGAAGCCTTGGGGGAAATTTTGGGTGTTCTACCCAATATTGTGTCATTTTTGGGGTGTTCATGAATCTCAATCCATCTTAGCATGCATGAGAATATGCTCCAAGTGCTTAGAGAGTACACCCACATCCTCTTAAGCAAGAGCAAATCAAACAGTGCTTGGGTGCACCTGTTTTAGCTCAATCTGAGGTGGCTTAGCTTAGAGTTTCCTTGTTTTGTATTGATTTCATGTTAGATTAAAATCTTAATGTTTGATTGATTTGAGCCTTTCAAAATAGATACATGTATCCTCAAAAGCCTTGTCTACATTCTGGCATGCCCGGTGGGACCCACTTCATGGGTTCTTTGCAAACATTCTGATGGATTTTGGAGTGTTTTCAGATTTTTCAAGCTTATAGGTGGATGGATCACTTCGAATTCTTCTTCCTCTTCTTGTCTTTATTCTTATTCTATTCTATCTACTTCTTCTTCTTGCGGGATCTTGGCCATTTTTTCTCAAAAAAATCCACAAGGAAGCAAAATCATACACACCTTGTTTTAGTGCTTAAAATGAACTCCCAAATCATTCTTGAATGCATTAAGGACTAAAATTTTTAAAATTTGTTCTAACAAACAAGAAAAATCAATCAAAACATTTGTATCCTTGCAACATCAAGGTTTTAGATGCATTCATGCAAAAATTAGGAATATTTCAAGTTTTGGGTACTTAAAAAAAAAGAAGAGAACCTCAAATTTGCATCTCATTTCTAAAAACATTCAAAATCAATCCTAAAAGTGCATGCAAAAGTTCCTAAAATCAATCCTAAAAACTTTATTTTTATTGAAAACTAACTTCATTTTGCAAAAATCTTGAATGCCTTCTTTCTCAAATTTCATGCATCAAACTAAATCTAGGAAACTTTGTTTTGAAGTCTAAAATGGAGCCAACAAATCTTGAATGAAACTAAGGGAAAGAACTTAAGTCCTAAAGCATCATTATCATTTTGAAAATCAAACACAATCTTGAATGATCTAAATTGGAAAGAAAAGCATCCCTATTCCTTCTTTGAATTTCAGTTCAAACAAACTCAATCTTGAATGCCTTAAGGACAAAACAAAGTACTTCAAAGTTCTAAATCAACATGATAATTCAATCTTGAATGCCCAAGTCAAAGCAACTGCAAACGCTTGAAAGTCTTTTGGAAAAAGAACAACTCAAAATCTAAACACTTGTGTCTTCAGTTATTCAAATTCAAACATCACTTAATCAATTTGGGAAAAAGAACAACTTGCTTGATGTGCATCTAGGAGCTTTCATTTTTTGTAAATCCTTGTTAAAGTAAGCAACGCAGAACATTTGGTCTCAGACAAGTTCACTTGTTCTACTTTTAGCAAGGCTTGTCTAGGGAGAAAAGCACTTCCTCCTCAGAGAACGACCTCAAACTGGTATCCCCCCCGGCCGGTATATAAATAAAGTGAAGGCAAAAAGTACTCACTTATATCTCCTAATCCACGGGCATTTTGTGCCAAATGCAAATGTTCGGGGATGGTAAATATTCTTCCCCTAGTGTTGTTGGCTAGGCTCTTAAGTGAGTCATAAGTGGTCAGCATAACCGAGTATGGAGACTCCATAGAACTATTAAAAACTTGATAAAATAGAGGCTACCCTATCCACATCTGAAAGTATCAAAATCCTTGTGCAAGGACCAATTCCAAGGGATTTACCGGGTTGCCTCAAGATTACTCACCATTTGTATTCCCTTCTAGGGGGTACCAAGCTGTGGGCAAGTGATTTTGATACTCACCTTCCTTAGGTAGATCTGCTTGAAGTGCTTAATAGTCAAAAACTTCATGAAAACATTGTTGGAACATACACTTTCAAAGCTTTATCAAAGTTAGTTATCTTGTTTGTATCCCACAAGGTTGCTTTGTCCCTTGTGGAGATTTCTTATCTGAAAATATTTGTTGAAATCTATCCTTTGACATTGGAAAAACATCAAATTGATCTACAACTTGGTTCACAATACTCAGAACAACCATGTCAGTCCAAATCCTCCCAAAATCTAGAAAATGTCCAAAGCTTTCAAAATCTCAAATCATGGTCTTCTAGTCATATTCAATCCAGTCTTGTCATCCTTTCCTCCTATCCTAGGTTAGCAGAGTCATCTTGATCATCCCCCACTTCCCCATCTATCTTCCTTTAGAGTCAGTCTTCTTCCAATCTTAAACCAAATCCAATCCTAGTCTGATCCTATCAGTCATCCCAATTTGAGTCTTAGTCTTCCAATCCATCTTCATCCTTCATTCCTATCTGACTCATCCACAAGTTAGCATGTCTCAAAACTATTATGATAAGTTTGGTTATTATGTCTCTCCCCTCAATCCATCCTATCCCAATGATGATGAAAGCCTTGTAGATCATGATAAATACTTTGAAAATCCTAACAAGCTTGCTCCAAACATCTTCTAGCATCCAATCATTCCTCCAAAATATCCTATCATGCCTTCACGCTTATCCACTAGCACTCCCTTTCATGTCCTCGGCAAGGCAAATCCATTATCTTATCCATCCACAACTTATCCCTATCTTAAACCTACACATCCTCCATATGCATCCTTCATACCTCCATCTCCTACTATGGTCATATCCCAATCACCACCATCCCCTCAAAACACTTCATGCTACTTCCCTTATCTAAAACCTCCATTCACTTATCCTCCAAAACCCTTTCAAAACCAAAAACCAAGTCTTCCAATCCTTTTTCCCAATCCACCATCCTATCTCAACCCACCATCCTCCATTCAAACCCATGTTTCCACAAATCCCTTCCCACAAAAAGAATGCACCCTTCAATCTTCTTCATATCCTATACCTCAATCCATCATTCCTACCTCATCCAATAGTCCATCAAGTTCACAAGCTTCCTCTAAACCTACCTATATGAACTATCCAAACCCACCATCCTCCAACTCCTTGTATGAACCATCATCCCCTCAAGTAGGTTCCCCTTCTTCCACCCCATCATTGTGTGAGGACTATCCTAGCTCTCCATCTCCTCCATCTTCTAATCCCTTTTTACCATGAAAGTCTCCAAGGAGTATCACAAGGAAGCCAACAACAAATCCCACTCCTAAAGTTGAAGGGCTATGCCATCTCAAACCTTCATGTGAAGCCATCACTAATGAGGCCCATCCATCACTCCCATCTATCATTTGCCTTTCGTACATTGATCCTCTTCTATCTCCTAGCATCAGTAAGTCCCTTCCATCTGAAGTCTCCATCCAATCCCCACCAACATCACCTCCTCCTAGCATCATCCAAAGCATATCTAATGAGCCTCATGAGTTCACCCTTCTTCCTGCCATCACAGCTACAAAATCTTCCATCCTTTCATCCATACCATCTGAAGAGTTCTTCCTTCTTCCAGACATCATAGCTACAGAATCTCCCATCCTTCCATCCACCCCCTTTGAAGAGTCCATCCATACATCCCCCGTCACTCTATCCACACAAATCCTATCATGTCAAGATCTTTCCCAAAAGCATGTTGAAGTACCCATTGAAGATAATCAAGATCCAATCCTTTCACTTCCCCCATCACATGTTCTATTGCTTCTATCACCCCCAATCCAAAACCCTACAATCTCAATTCCTCCAATCCAAGATCCTATCATCCCAGTTTCTCCAACTAAAGATCCATTACCATCCCCCAATCCCAGTCAAAATCCCACCATCATATCCTCTCCTCTTGAGGATCGTCCAATCCAAACTATCTCACTGCCATCACTCTATCCTCTTGGATCACTTACATTTGTTAAAGGCAGTCCACTTGAAGCAAAAGAAATTAGTTTCATATCTTCCATCAGGGAATCAGAAACTAGATGTTTATCATATTCCCCAAAGCAAAAATATCCTTGTTTGGATAAAATCCTCAAGAAATGGAATTATCAAGGCAAAGGCCTAGGCTCTCATGAACAAGGAAATTTGGAGCCCATTCAAGACAAGAAACATCCAAAATCATGTGGAATTGGTCACACACCAGGCGAAGGCACTTCCTCCAGAAATGTTGGTACAACTAAAGCTAAATTCAAGCATCCTTCCAAACCCACCATCACATCTCCTGAAACATACAATGTTATTCCTCCTCCTCCATCATTATGGCCTAGGACAACCTATCGCATTCCTCCTTCATTCTCTAAATCCATTTTGGGTCCCTATGTCCCAAAATCTTCCAGCACATATCCTCTACATACCAAATCCATTTTGGGACCTTACATCCCAAAATATCATCCCCCATCTTATCCTACTCAGTCTTTCATCCAAAATCCAAACATCCCTAGTTAGGATCAACAAAGGCACATGTCCATATCTCCTATCTACCAAACTCCATCCATCTCCCCATCCATATTTTCGCCATCCCACACATCTCCTCATATTCATTCCAATGCTCCTTGCAATTTGGATGCCATATCAAATATGCATAAAGGGAAATGTCCACAAAAATTCAAAGATTGCCATGTCCAACCTAAATGACATGGTCAACCAAAGCAAAATCCACTCAAGCAATCCAATGCATTCCAATGGCCACAAAGGCCCACCAAAGCTAAAGCAAAAATGATGTGGATCCCAAAGCAAAAAGATGTAATGCATCTAAAAGAAACATCCACAATGGCATCCAAAGTTGCTAATCCCCCAACTACTCAGTCTTCTCCTCCATCTCCTAAATCTATTTTGGGTCCCAAAGATTCAAAATCTCCTAGTGTAAATCCTCCATCACATCCACCTCTATCTTCCACGTCCAATCTGCTTCATCCACCTTCCTTGCAACATGTGCCAATGTTGGTCCTGACAGCATCTCCCTATCATGATCACTTTCCATCTTTCCATCCAAATAATTTCTACCACCATATCTCCCATCTACCCCATCTTATCCATGCCTTTGCATAATCCCTCCATCCCAATAAACTTGTACCGACATCCTGAGAAATTGAAAAGGTAGCAACAAATCAGAAAATGTTAGCAACAAATCAGAAGATCAGTGAAGAAAGATAGCAACACATCAGAAATATCAGAAGGTCAGCATCTAGTCAGCAAAAAATCAAAAAATCCATAAAAATTGGAAAAAATCAAGAGAAAAGTATCAAAAAAAGAAAAGAAAAAGAAAAGAGAAAAAAATTTGTCCTATGGTGAAAACTTGGCAATTCAAGCACCTTGGACAAGTACCATGATGAAAAACTGGCAAACACACATCATGCGTAGGCCTCCCCACAATTCCTTTCTATAGTTGGGCGCCATTCCCTTCTATCACCTCTTATCCAACATCTCCTCCATCCCATTTGTCTCTCATCTCCTTCATCCTCCTTTGGATGTTGATGACAAAACAAAGACTACCAAGTATACATGCTTTTGGGCACCTTCTTGGCATCCATCACATTTTTTAGCTACATATCCTCTATCCAATCCATTCATGCTAACTTCCAACTACCTTCCTCATCCTCTTGTCGGCATATCTTCTATCCAATCATACCCCATCCTACTACCTCTGAATGAATGAACTATCTGAAGTAGGGGGCATCTTATTCCTTGGTAACATATTCCTTGGAGACTATCTTTCATCCATCTTTCCATCTACCCAAATCCTAAGCATTCCTCTATCTTGATCCCTCAGTGGTTACTCCAGCATTCCATCTCCCAAATCCTCAAGCAAATCCACCATCCAATCTCCCCAAATCTTCCTCTATCCAATCCTCAAGAATTCTTCCATCCAAATCTCCTAGCAGTTCCATCATCCTCATCCCTAGCATTTTCCTCCATCTTTCCATCACCTGGTATCTTCCCTTATCATTGGTATCTAGCTATAGGCTAACCTCATTGCAATCCAATGCCATTCATCCATATCCAACTTTTCTTAGCAATCTTCCCACATCTTCCAATCCTATCCATATCTTCCAGTTATCCAACATCTAAGATCAAGCCAACCAATCCAATCACATCCTTAGTTTTGTAGCAAGCCTTGATCTCAATCCAATCATCATCATTGGGATATGTCCTTCCCAAAATCTATGTCATTTCAAGACACATCCATCCGTCAGTCCGTCTTGGCTTTCCAGCCCAGCTGGGGCATCATCTTACATATCTTTGGAGTTTTCAACTTCATCCCCAGGTTCTTTGTACATCTTAATCCTGAGTCTTGTACCATAGCGCCAGATGTGTCCCCAATCCTGGGCTCCTATACATATCCCTTGTATCATCTTTTCCTATCCGTTGTCCATATCGCCCCTTTTTGTTGTACATAACCTTGTCAGTCCTGCAACAACATTTGATTAGAACTCTTGTCTTATCTAGCCTTGTCCTTCAGCAACATCAATTGTTGACTATTCTTGAACACACTAATTATTCTTTGAATTCATCATTTGCCAGGGAACAACAACACTCATTCTCTCATCAATCAGTGGGTCCTTGAGGATGTATCCTTCCTCTTGTCAGACCTAATCTTCCACCTATCACACTAGGTCTGTGTCGATGCATCATTCCACACGTTCAGACCAATCTTCCCACCATCAATCCAATCCATCACATCAAATCTCTCTCCTTGGCAAAATATGTCCTTTTGGAGTTCTCATTTTGGTCTTGGCTTTTGTCCTTTGGACCTTGTTAATATTTTATGGCTTCACGTTGTTCTCTACTCAAGGTCACCACGATCCTTTATATCATGGTGCACTACGAATGAGGATAATCTAAGGCAAGGTCTTTTGATCTTTTGCTTCTGCCTGTGAGTCATTCGTGTGTTTGTGGTTTCTTTAGCATCATTTATACCATGCCTCCTCTGGGTTTCATGTGTGATGCTGGGGCAACCCTGCGTGTCTTTTTAGCGTCAGTCCTATGCAATGTTGGTGACAAGGCCTTGTGATCCCAGTATCCTTGGCTGGTCTCTCGCATTGCTATATTAAACTAGGTTGTGCTCTCCACATTTGCACTTGGAGCTTCCCCCAATCCCTTGCATCCTGCATCATATAGATTAATCTTGCATCTTGCATCTCTCATGTAGCTGCATCCTACATTTTGCATTCCATCTCATCTTGCATTCACCCATCTTTGCTCTTGGAAGTTTGGTTATTTATCTCCCCTTCTTCCTAGGTCCTTCTTTCTCTGTTTCCTTTCAAGAAAATTCTACAATGTTTACTCCTTGCATTATTTTCTTGAGGGGGCACAACCCCCTATTCCTCTAAATTCTAGCCTCGGGCATCTTATTTTCTTGTCTTTGATGTCATGCCACTTGCGGCATCACATCAAAGAGGGGCAAAATGTAGACACCTAAAAATCCTTTAGAAAATAAAGTATTTTTATTTTCTGAAAAACCCCTAATGACATCATCATTTATTAATTAATTAATTATTTAATTGATTAATTTATTTTTATGCCATTAAATCCCTTTATCTTAATTAAAAATATTTAATTAAGAAATCTCTCCCAAAAATATTTAAATCTTATTTAAACATTATCTCCTTATTTATTAATTATTTAATTAATAAATTGACCAAAAATCTTAAAATAAATAAATAATTTATTTTTTGCACAAAACTTGGCCAATTTCCTTAAGACCACTAACCTCTTCCAAAATCTTCTAATCCTTCTTTAATTTTGATTAAAGGCTAATCCCATCATTTCCTAACCCTAATCTCAACTCAAAATATTTAATTAAGATTAAATATTTAATCCTCATTTATTAAATTTATTTTTAATAAATATTCTCAAAACTAAACCATGGAAATAAATAAATCTTTATCTATTTCCTAAAATCCATATTTATCCTAAGAAAGTTCTAGACTCTTCTAGAAAGTCTTTAATCCTTGTCCCCCTAATCCTAATCCTAATCCCCCCCCTAATCCTATCACATTCCCTAACCAAGGTTAGCAAACTCCTAAGCTTAACCCAAAGTCAACAAACTTTTAGAAACTTCTCTTACATGCATTAAAAGCCTCCTTATCCCTCTTACATGCATTTATGATGCATTTAAGAAGCCCCTCACCCCTTTCTTACACCTTTTGACCTTAGGCACATTTCCCAAATTGTGCACATCCCTCCCATCTTTCAACCCAATGCCCTTGTGACACTTGTCACAAGGAGGTGGCCTTGAACTAGCACAATTCATGTGCTCCCCTTTGAATGAATCTTGGCATCTCTTAAGGATTTTGATCCTGGCCACTCATTCCTCCTTCCCTAAACCCATTTAGGGGAAATTACCTACTTTTCCTAAGCTAATCTAAGTCTCCTTTGACTCCTAGTCAAACCCTACCCCTAATGAGCCTCAAACTCATTAAAGCCTTTGAGATAAATAAAATTTTATTTATTTCTTAAATTTCATGTTTATCTTTAGAAAGCCTAGACTTTTCTAGAAAGTCTTTATCTTCATCCAAAGCCTAGACTCTTCTAGAAAGTCTTCATCCTTATCCCCTTGACTCAAACTCTAACCTTACCCCAAACTTTAACTTATCCTCTTAACCCAAACCTTTCTAAAAGCCTATAACTACTCCTCATTTCTAAGAGAAAAAGACCCATTCACCTTTTATTTCAAGCAATGTTATAATGCTAGAATAGCTCTAAATCATTTAGCTTTCATACTAATTGTTAGTTTTAATCATTTTCAAGCATTTTTAGCTCACATCTTAGCATAGAACTAATGGATTAACTTAGTTTAATTCTTGTTTATGCATCATTCTCACATCTATTTTGGGTTCTAAAATCTACTTAATCATACTAGTTGCATAAATCTTGAGTTCTTGAAGCCTTAGGGGCAATTTTGGATGTTCTACCCAATATTGTGCCATTTTTGGGGTGTTCATGAATCTCAATTCATCCTAGAATGCATTAGAATATGCTCCAAGTGCTTAGAGAGCACACCCACATCCTCTTAAGCAAGAGAAAATCAAACAGTGCTTGGGTGCACCTGTTTTAGCTCAATCTGAGGTGGCTTAGCTTAGAGTTTCCTTGTTTTGGATTGATTTCATGTTAGATTAAAATCTTAATGTTTGATTGATTTGAGCCTTTAAAAATAGATACAGGTATCCTCAAAAGCATTGTCTACAGAAGTATTACACGATAAAAATCAAAATATTGTGCGATGATTCTTCAAGATCATACAACTCTTGACCAGTGAGTGTAAAAATCTCAGTTTTAAAGGCAATTTGGTCAGTGTTTTAGTTTGGCAAGTTGGATCTCACAGTTCAAAATGCAGTAACTACAAACAATAGATAGGTTTACAAATAGTAGGTGGTCAAATGTGTTGTAAAACACTTGCACAAGGGTGAAAGAAGCCTTGCCAAGACAAGAAATTGTGATATCAAAATAGAAAAATCCTATGAATGCTACCATGATGTTTGATGTTTGAGAACGTTTACATGGGTAGATCACAGCAAGAACACTTCAAACACTTGCTAGCCTAAAAATACAAAGGCTCAATACTTAACAACTTGGCCCACACTTGATGTCTCATTTCCTCACACAAAGTGGTTGCCTACAATAGATATTGGCTTTGTCGTGGAAGTGTCAATGACACGACCAAAGGAACACAGATGGTGAGTAATCTTGGGGTGATACAGGTTAGTCTACTAGGATCAATCCTTGCACCAAGATGCTAAGTGATAAAATAGGGTGGCTTCTATCTATGGTTCTTAGTAAGGGCTTCCATTCGTAATACCCCTCTTACTCCCCAAAGAGACTCCTTACCTTGTGGCAAGTAACGGAACTCGCAGCCACAAGAGTACCTTAAGCATTCTTGCCTAGTATTTTTCTCATGGTCACAATCCCACAAGTACTCACACCAAGTGAAGACAAGTACTACATCTACCAAGGTTTTGTGTCCTTGATAGCCTTGATTTTATAGTGGGTCGGAATAGCTTGGCATTAGCCTGTCCCCACTTGGGCCATTCCTCTTGATTTCTCAAGAGCAGGCCCACTAAAGGATTCTCAAACTAAACAAAGAGTGGATCAACCTTTGAGTGTCAATATTTTTGGTTCACCTCAAGGGTGAAGAGCATACTCTCCTAGCTCAAAAATCTCTCCCAAACACACCAAGCAGAGGTTCAATTACCCTCTTGCCTTCAAAATCCAAAGATGGGTCAAGATTTATGTTTCACCACAAGGGTGAAGAGCATACTCTCCTACCACCAAAATATTCCTACAACAAGATATTAAGTTCCTATGAAAAGAAATAACTAGTATATGCCACACTCAAAATGAAAGCAATAAACAAGCACTTGATTGTTTTTATGCTTTGGGCAGCCCTGCAAAAATAATTAGTAGCCTTTATGCATTTGGAGCTTTGACATGCATTCTTTTAAGAAAATATTTCAAGTAATTAAGGAACCTAAAAGCACAACTTGTTAGCCCCACAATGGTTAGCACATCAAAAATCAAATAATTTGCAAGTAAAAAAACTCTGTCTAGCTACAACAATTCAAACCAGAAAGCTAAAAATCCAAATCTTGCAAGCCAAAAGAACCAAAATAGTCACCTATAGGTCTGGGTGATAGTTTGTCAGAAAAAGAGATCGCACAATACTTCACAGTATAGGAGTGTGATGCTTTCTCTCTATGTGACAAATCACACTGTGTCCAGACGATGAAGTTTTGTATGGCCATGCGATAGAAACCTATATGACCGAATGATACTTTTACTAGAAAAGTATCACACGAGTATGTAATGAAATATCGCATGATGATGGAAGACTATCACATGATAATTTGTCAGAAAAATAGAGAGCCAAAACAACAAGCAAAAATGATGACAAAAAATTGACAGAAATGCATAAAAGAAGGACAAAACAAGAGTGTTCTGCCTCACGGTGGGCGCCAAAAATGTACACTCAAATTGTGCACTTCTCTAAGTCATTACTTCCAAGAGAATCCATGAATGGGAAACCTTGAGAAAGAGACCTAGAGATCCCTAGGCATGGAGTCACAAGGATATTAAGAATGCTCTCAGCTAGAGTTGTTGAAGCATGCAACTTTGCTAGTAAACCGCACAATGGGAGATTCAAAGAGACAAGGGCAAGAATGCCAATATCTTCAAGAATCAAGATGAGAATGCAATGCAATGCTATAAATGAAGAATGCAACTAAGCTATGGAAATGAAGGTATTACAAGCCTTACTAATTAAGCTATGTGAGCTAAGCTAGAACTTGAAAGAAAATCTAAACTAAGAAAGCATAAACATGAAGCTATGATGCAAGAATGAAAGCTAGAATGCAAAAAGATCTCCAAAGCTCCAAAGTCACCAAGAAATGCTACAGCATAAGATTAGTATTCAAAAGTTGGGATCCTAGAATGAGAAAAGAGCTCTCCTTTTAAAGGCATTGAAAAGGAATGGGCCATGGAGATTAAGAGGAAAAAGATTTGATCAAGGGTGGAGCTTGAAAGAGGAGCAATCCATGTGCACAATATCCTCTAATGAGAAAATAAGAGTTGACTTTTGTGTCCCATATGAGACAAAAAGGCCTTTTCTTCTTTTTATAAAATAAGAATAATGCTTTATTTGTGCAACTTAGGATAAGAGGAAAAGTGGGGGCTTTTTATTTAATAAAAGGGGAGGGAATTCCTTTTGATTAAATAAAGACTTTAGGATAAAATAGTTAGCCCATAGAATAAAATTGAATAAATGATAAATTTAGGATTTGATCAAAGAAATTGATATTGAATTGAAAATGTTGATTCAGGAAATTGATAAATTGCTGAATGGGGGCCCAAAGTCTAGGAGACCATTTTAGGGTGCATACAGATGCTTTGTAGAAAGATAGTATTTGTGGCTGACTTGAGCTGTAATATGTTGTGAAGTATTATATAATGTTCTTGGATACTTTTTCATGTTCGAGGATATTTATATCGATCATTTCTATATCTTATCCACCCTTCAATGGATCACATTGGATATTTCATTTTATTTGTAATTTTATTTGTAATTAGGTGTTAGATAAGGACGACCTTGTATTGCTTCTACAAAGTAGATGAATTGTATAAATAAATGTAAGCATTTGTGAATGTGAGTTATTTGTGGTGTGTGTAAGGATGTGAGCCATGAATCGGTGATCTTGAGAAGAGGCATGAATGGAATCTAATGAGCTACAATGGGATTGGACAAGCATGAGGAAGATGTTATTAGATAATTCATGAAATGATGGATTGTAGACCACATTTGTAAGGCATTGTGCTCTAGGCAAGTGCCTGAACGCAAGTGCATTTGCATTGTAATAAGTTATACTTTTAATAGAGCATAGTTTATTGTGAGTACACCAACCCCACTGTGATTTTTTCCCTAATAGGGTTTCCACACAAAAATATTGGTGTTATGTGTTCATGTGATTTTGTGATTATGTGTTAGCATGCATAACATTAAGATATAAAGTTTACAGGATTAAATCATCTAATCACATAAATTTTTTGGGATTAGGATGTAAAGTTATGTTACTGTCTCACTTACAATACTTCAAATGGAAATAAAAGTCATTGAAATAACATTAAATAGTTCCAGCATAAATATCTTTTTGGCAATGCCTCATTATGCAAGCATGTTATGTTAGGCTGAAATACATTGTAATCTACTTGTAAATTCCATTATATATTGGACGTTTTGTAGTCTAAATGTGTGTTGTGGTTAATAAACTAATTTAATCTCACTTTTCTATAGATGTAGGCTATTGTCAAGCCATGTCAAAATTATTTTTGTTTCTTCCACTTATTAAATTTCTATCTCTCTAATTTCCTTGCATTAATTGTTACAAGATAAAAAAAAATTATGTTGGTGGTAAATTTCATCTTGAAGACAAAGAAACATAGGCATCATTGCCATTACAAGTAAGATGTATGTTAGTAAAAATTGTCACTTTTTAGTATTTATAACAGACAATAGCATGAATCTAAGTTTTCTTATTTGTTTTAAATACCAAATTAATCTTTTGTATTTATAATTAATCTAAGAGTTTACAATCACAAGCCCATTAGAATTCCTAGAAACCTTAAACTATAAACCCTAATACTCTAAATTTTGTTGATAGTCAATATCCATTTCTTAATCACATAAGTCACAACTTGATGGTATCACACTGTAATGTTTGACAACATCTCTTCTATTAGCTCCCCAAAATTATCAAATTATCTATCTGTAAAATTTCTATACCTTAGTTTTTGAGTTTGCGAGACCAACCATCTCCACTTAGTCGTTGAAGTGTTTAATTCATGTCGTGAATCACCTCTTCCTAAAAAATTCACCTATGTATCCATTTGAACTAAACCTCGTGTCCAAAGTATAAACCATTCACATGTTGTACATGGATGAAAAGTTTTCTCATGATCTTCCACACTTATTTTCATTATAAAAGTTTATCAATTGCTATAACCAAGCCATGGTTTTATACTAGCATAATTATCTTACAAGATGAATAAAATTGGCATTTCTCATTCACACACGACTGCATAATTAGTTATAACATGTTTTTTTCCTAATAGCACTAGCATAGAGTCAAACAATGAATACTAACCCTAGATGGTTACCACTTCACCATAGAAGGGTAAATTAAAGACTACCATGTGTCCAAACTAAGGTGGTGACCAGTTGGGCCATTTTCTGACATCCCAAATTCATAGAGTTTATCATGAGTAATGTGCAACTACATGATTAATTTGAAGATGATAAAATTTCTAATGGTGCATTGACAAACTCAACATTTGAATGTGGAATTAATCATCAAAAAGCTTGGATGAGCTTAATGGCTGAGGATGAAGCACAATTGCAAAATTAAGGATATCTATGCATGAAGGAGCTAAGTTTTTGTCCCTACTAGCTAACTAGTCAACCATCAATCTAATGAAAATGTGCATCTGAGCAATGTGTACTTTTTTGAGTGGCCATTGATATAACAACTAAATAGCTATTAAGCTTCCAAATGTTCAAATTAGAACTTCAATGACTACTTTATGCTAGCAACTAGGGGTACATGTATGTATTTATAGCTTAATTACACTATTATTTAAGCCTTTTTTGTCACAATAAAATTTATATGTGCTTTTAAGTGAATTCTATGCCATTGAGAATTGAATTTTGCACCTCATGAATTCATTTTTTTTTTGCAATTGTGGTTTCCTACAATTAGGTAGGCTTTTTATTGCAAGTGAATTGCATGTCCTTACTATTTATTGAACTGTTTTAAATTTCTTTCCTACTCCTTATCATCACATCAATACCAATTATAAAGTTTATCGTGTGTAATCAAGCTAGAATTCCAAAAATATTTATCTATTCAACAATTTTTGTTGAGCCCTAGGTTTTGAATTTTACTATGTTTTAAGCTTCTCCTTCTAAGAAAAAGTGAAAATATACTTGATATTGTAGAAAAACTCCCTGGGTCTATAGAGCCACATAAGAGAGAAAGATTTGATAGAAAACTAGATGATATTGTGCTTGATATGAATGCTAATTACATGGATATAGTAATTGATGCTATTAGATTTGTACAATAGATAAGATGTTATGAAAATAATAAAATTGATTCCCCTATGAAAAACATATGGGTTTCAAACTTTGGCAGGTTTGTAGTACCAAATACTTCTATCAACATTAATTTTATGAAAGCATTAGCCACTAGGTCCAATTCTAGAACTTGATAGGTTTATCTTGTCATGAAATGTACACATTTGACAATAAAAATGAGTGGGGACTTTATGATGTACAATTGGTTAAAGAGTTTGAGAATTTTCATAATTTCTATCAAAGCTTTGTTCCACTCTTGAAGTATGATATATTATGGATTTTATAGTATCTTTCTATGGTTTTAAATAATGATACTAACATGTGATGCATTTGGCTTTAATTAGAATGAGATATCATTTAGTGAAGGAGTCACTCTAAAATTATATATTCACAAGTTTCACATTAGATGTATAACATTTTAAAGGGGGGAAAATACAACAAATTATAGCTCTGAAAGAAAAAATTATTGGAAAAAAACTTGCTTCTACTATCTATTTCATCACAATCATAAGATTGGTCATCTTAGAAAGCGAAGTCACTAATCATGTCCTCAAATCTATTCTTAATCGTATCCTCTGATCTCTTTCTTAAGATAAATTTTAGTCTACTATGAACTTTTATATAATTGTTCACCTTGTTCAACACCTCTTTATTCAAATAAAAATAGGTAATTGTGATATTTCAATAGCTACTACCTAGTGAGTTCATTTATTTGTTATAGTGTTTGGATTCATAAATTTTATATAACTCCAAACAAACTCTTTTTGTTCACGACCCTACTAATTTGAAGATCTCATGACTGGAAGTAAACACCTTTCTCACCATAGTATACATAAACCTTTATGATCTTTCATGATATTTATAAATACGAATGATTATTCTAAGAACAATAGCATTTGGTAGCACAAAAAGTCACTCATTCTAATTTGTTCCCAAATCATTACCTAAAGATTTAAAATAATTCACATAAATTTATAATTGAAGACAATAAACATTTCTTAAGATAAAAAGTGAGCCTGCTTCTTGGCAATCCTATATCAACCAAAAATATGTTTGTCTTTGAAGGTAGATTGTTAGTTTTGATCTTGGTTTGGTGGAGTTCTTGCTCAGTTTGGGAGACTGGTTGCTCAGTTTATGTGGTTATTGGGGTACTCGGTCTCTAAAGAATGCTCAGTAACTAAAGGCATCGGTTCACTGGCGCTCGACAATAACTGTGTTCCTCGGTCATGCCTGGCATGGTCGGTCGACTGGTGCTTGATTATTTCTTCTATTGCTCAGTGTTCTTGCTTACCAACTGCATTGTTTGGATAAATCAGCTTGGCCAACTGATGCATTTAATTTGGGTCATGCTCCTCATGTTATGGATTGACAGTTGGATGTGTGGGGACCTAGATCTGGCAGGTTACATTCTCTTATGCAAATCTGATGACTGTTTGGGGCCATCTTTGAGAGTTTATTTATTTTGTAAGGCTATGTGAGAGCTGACTGATGTTTTAGCATTTAATATTTGTTTGTAAGGGTTTATCATTTCATTAGCTGACTTGTGGTTGGGAATCAGTATTTATAGGATGCTTGGGTAGCTGTTTAGAGATGAGTTTTGGGTTGGAAGAAGGTTATTAGCCTGCAAGCTTAGGAATAGGAAGATTGCTTGGAAGTTGGAGTACAATTTTATATCTTTCCTAGGTGCCTACTAGTGTGTTGTGTGTTACAAACCTGGGCTAACTGAAAGCCGATGTTGGGGAGAAGATTTGGATCCTACGAGATCTTGTAGACTGTTACTTTCTTTGTCATTGGTCATAACCAAGAAGGCATTATTGCCTAGTACATTGCTTGTAATCAGTGTTTTCATGAATATAGACTTCTGTTTCATTGCAGATTTGTTGTTTTTACTATATATTTTTGCTGCATATTGGTTTGGCTACAAGGTCGGTCAGTCCTTAATTGGATCCACCCACCTGGACCTTATTAAGTGGTATCAAAGTGAAGTTTGTTCCTATTTGAGAAAAGTTTGTTCTTGTTGGAGCCGAGTGGATCTTGTGTATCTAGATCTTGATTTGAAGATGCCTCCGATGAGAAATTGAGAGATCCCTGAAGAGGAAGAAGCTACTAGTGAATTTTGTCTGGATGATTTTAGGGCTTTGCAGAAACAAGTGCAAGACCTACAAGAAGAATTGAGAAAGAAGAAGCCTACCTTGAAAGAGGATAGTGATGATGAACTTGAGGAAGATCATTTTGAAGAAGCTATAGAAGAAGCTAGAGATTTTGAGGAGAATTGAATTTTGAAAGCTATGTCTAATATTGGGAAGAGACCTAAGATTGAAGTTTCTGCATTTGCTAGAAGCCTTAGGCCTAAAGAATTGATTGATTAGATCAATGAGATTGATGAATACTTTGAATATGAAGAAACAGAAGATCCTGATAGGGTTAGATTTGCAAAGACTAAATTGAAAGGTCATGCAAATATTTGGTGGAGAGAAGTTCAGTTAGAAAGAGGTAGAAGAGGAAAAGAGATGATCACTAAGTGGAACCGAATGGTTGACAAGTTGAAGAAGCAATTCATTTCAGTGGATTATGAATTGGACATGTTTAAGAAGATGCAAGCTTTGAAGTAGAATAACAAATCGGTATAAAAGTATACTGAGGAGTTTTATATAATCCTAGTTAGGACTAGTCATTCTGAAGCTAATAAAGAGAAGGTTGCTAGGTATGTCTATGGTTTGAGACCTAGTATTCAGGAAGAGCTACTTACTATGTGAATGACAGCAATTGATGATGCTTATCAAATGGAATTAAAGATTGAAGAGAAGCTGAATAGGAAGTATGAAGGGAAACATAACAATTGGAACTGAGGTGGTAAAATTGGTGAAGCAGTTGCTGAGAGTAATGTGACAGAGAATCCTAAGACTGATGGGGGATCTAATAGTGGTCAAGTTACTAAGAATGTTGGACAAAGAGGAAGGTGGAAGAATGAGTTCACCGGCACTTGTTATAACTATGGTGAAGCTTGTCATAGAAGTTGGTAGTGTCCTAAGAAAAGAGTTGCATTAGCTACTAAAGAAGACATTGAGAATGTTCCAGAGAAAGGCAAGACACTTATCACGAAGAGATTAGCTGCATGTGTTCATGAACCAGTGCAAAGAAGGAATTTGTTTAGAGCCAGATGTAAATGCAAGGATAATGTATGTAATGTCATAGTTCATGGTGGCAGTTCTAAAAACTTTGTTTCCGATGAAATGGTTAGTAAATTGAATTTGGAATTACCATGATGAGATATTGTGTGATATATTGCCTATGGATTTTTGTCATCTTTTGCTCGGTAGACCTTGGCAGTTTGACATAAGTGTTTTATTTGATGGTTGTGCTAACACCTACGTGGTTAGGCATGAAAGAGCTCAACATAAGATGTTACCTTTACAGGAGACATGGGTGAAAGGATGTGGAGTTGTTAGGTGTTGTCCTTATGACAAACCTTAGGAGAAAAAGGTTGATGGACCTATTCCCGTTAAGTCAAGTTTGAAGGAAAATGAGGATGATATCTCTAAAGAGTTTGTTGAGATTAAGAAATAGATGGTTTTGCTAGTAGAGATGGCTCAGCAGATGGTTACATTTGTAACACAGAGAGATGCAGATGATATTGAGTTGGTTGAGAAGTCTGCAGCGGATGAACCTTACCGAGGCACTAAGGTGGCCGGTAGTGGTCAGAGTCAGTTACTATCAATTACTGATTGGAGGAGTAAGCAAAGTGGAAGACAGAAGGACTTTTTGCATGACACAGTGAATGAAGTGAAGACTACTTGGGATGAAGGACAAGAAGAGATATGGGTTAAGAACATATTCGGCATACTTGTTTTGATTCCCTTGAGGCATTCCTGATTTCCTTATGAGAAAATCTTTCTTACCTGGGGTGTCTGATGCAGGAGCATCCTAGGATTCTTGGCAATACTGTATCAGCCAAAAATATATTTGTCTTTGAAGGTAGATTGTTAGTTTTGATCTTGGTTTGGTGAAGTTCTTGCTCAGTTTGAGAGATTGGTTGCTTGGTTTATGTGGTTACTGGGGTGCTCGATCTCTGAAGAATGCTCGGTGACTGAAGGTGTCGGTTCACTGGTGCTCGACAATAACTGTGTTCCTCAGTCATGCCTGACATGGTCGATCGACTGGTACTCGGTTATTTCTTTTGTTACTTAGTGTTCTTGCTTACCGACTGGATTGTTTGGATAAATCAGCTTGGCTGACTGATGCATTTAATTTGGGTCGTGCTCCTCGTGTTATGAATTGACCATTGGATGTGTGAGGACCTAGATATGGCGGGTTACATTCTCTTATGCAGATTTCATGACCGTTTGGGGCCATCTTTGAGAGTTTATTTATTTTGTAAGGCTGTGTGAGAAGCGACTAATGGTTTAGCATTTAATATTTGTTTGTAAGGGTTTATTGTTTCATTAGCCTACTTGCGGCTAGGAATCAGTATTTATAGGATGCTTGGGTAGTTTTTTAGGGATGAATTTTGGGTTGGAAGAAGGTTAGTAGCCTGTGAGCTTAGGAACATGAAGATTGCTTGGAAGTTGGAGTACAAGTTTAGGTCTTTCTTGGGTGCCTACCAGTGTACTGTGTGTTATAGACTTGGGCTAACTGAATGCTGATGTTGGGGAGAAGATTTGGATCCTGTGAGACCTTGTAGACTATTACTTGCTTTGTAATTGGCCATAACTAGGAAGGCCTTACAACCCGACACATTGCATTTAATCGGTGTTTTCATGAATATAGACTTCTATTTCATTGCAGATCTGTTGTTGTTACTATGTATTTCCGCTGCATATTGGTTTGGCTGCAAGGTCGGTCAGTCCTTAATTGGATCCACTGAGCTTGACTGCTTCATTTTATATAATTGTTCACATTGTTCAACACCTCTCTATTCAAATAAAAATAAGTAATCGTGATATTTCAATTGCTACTACCTAGTGAGTTCATTTATTTGTTATAGTGTTTGGATTCATCAATTTTATATAACTCCAAACAAACTCTTTTTGTTCATGACCCTGCTAATTTGAAGATCTCATGACTGGAAGTAAACACCTTTCTCACCATAGTATATGTAAACCTTTATGATCTTTTGTGACATTTATAACTACAAATGATTATTCTAAGAACATTAGCATTTGGTAGCACAAAAAGTCACTCATTCTAATTTGGTCCCAAATCATTAGCTGGAAATTGAAAATAATTCACATAAATTTATAATTGAAGACAATAAATATTTCTTAAGATAAAAAGTGAGCCTCCTTCTATAAGATTTTAGAAAGCTCTGAAGGTGAAGCATAGCCACCAAAATTATTAAAGCTTTAAAAAGCTATGAAGGTGAAGCATAATCACCAAAACTGTTAAAGCTTCTAACATATAAAAATTTTAAGTTCACTAAATTCAAAAATATATAGCCTATGTACATATAAATCTCAAACATATATAGATTTTTATATACTTGATTACTATTGTTATGACTATTAAAGCTTCAAACTTTAAAATTTTAAGTTTACTAAATTCAAAAATATATAGCCTATGTAACAATAAATTTCAAACATATATATCTTTTTATATGCTTGATTACCATAGCCGGTGAATGTCTACTAAGGTGTTCGTAAACAATCTCGAAAATATTAAGAGATCCAGGGGGCAGCAAATATAGGGTGCCTAGGTATAGCATAAATCCAGAAGCGTTGTGGTCTGTCAAGGTCACTCCTCTGGATTGTTCCACCTGACTCGCTTGGAAGTGTTAGGATATAAAAAACAATCTTATTTTTTATGATGCGGATAAGTTCCCTACAAAATGTAGTGTTGGTCGGATTTAAAAAATAAAAAATATAACAGATTTTCATAATTTTCACTATCTGTTCTTTATGATCTGCACATATTTTATGATAAAAAATCACAAAAAAATTGAAAAAGAAATTTCGTATTTTTGCAAATTTGAAAAAAAAAGATTGACATTTTTTTTATCTTGAGTACATTTTGTAGGGACCTGACCCAGATTTTTCAATAGAATCCCATTCGCTCAGAAAAATATTATTGTTAACCATTAGAACGTAGTTAATAATTTGACACTTGTTTTCCATTGGAAAAGCTCCCACAATGTTTAGTTTATCTTGGCTACTATCATATCTCAATTAATCCGCTAGTAGACAATCAATGCAAGGGCCCAAATGTACTTAGAAAATAAGACCGACCTTTTCAAAATCTATTCTCCACAGTTTTCCAGCTTCTTGTGTAGGAATCAAAAACCTCAAAGCTGTGAGAAGGTTTCATTGTATAAAACTTGTCATCTACAAAAATACCATTAAATCACTCCATATGGCTGTTCACATCGGGGAGGACATCCCGCTTGTCCTCTTCCACATTGTAAACTGAAGCGTTGCAAACGGGGTTACTATATCTTGTGTTGTTTTCAGTAATGTGAAGACTTTCGTACCCTCCTCCAACATAAATTAGTCCTCCATTCTCATCTGCTGTGGAGGCAAGTCTCCATAGTCATCTTGGCATTTTTGCCCCCTCCTGCCATTTTGAACAAGAAAAATCATACAACCATAGACAACTTGTAGTAGAGTCGGGAAGCGAATCCGTGAACACAGCCAGCTTTTGTTTCAAGAAATGGTATTTAACGATGCAGCTAATTTTATCGGGGATGGGTAGTAAGATTTTGCATGAGTTCTTCACAAAGTCGTAAATCCCTATTCTGTTGTAAATGTCATCTATGTTGTTGTAAATGTCATCTATGTATTCAAGCATACAAATCTGTTGCTCAGAAATCTTCAATTTTTGTTTTCTTCGTAAAAGTGTGGGTCTTTCAATAAAGTGTTCCATCTTTTGCATACACGCCTGAGGTTGTGATGAGAATTCAAGTCCACATTTAGGAGGCATTTCAAAATAGTCCATGAAGGAATATCATTAAATTTTAAGACATTTCTTATTGGATTCCATGAGAGAAAGTAATTAGGAGGCATTTCAAAATAGTCCATGAAGGAATATCATTAAATTTTAAGACATTTCTTATTGGATTCCATGAGAGAAAGTTATTGGGCCACATATTACTAAAAGAAGGCATTTACATTGAACTTGTGCCAGTAAAATCCATCCATAAATTGACTTTGTCAAATGGAAAGCCAGAAGTTAGAACATTCTTTGATAGATATTTTCCAAGAAGATTCATCCCTGATTTCTTAGAAATTAGCAACTCGATTGTTAACATGATGAAAGGTGATGTAAGTTCTAAGTGGGTGGAAGAGGGTAGCCAGTCTTTGAAAAAATTATATCTACCATATCAAATGCCCTAGCTCTATCTTACCTTGACTTTTTAAATGTTTTGATACATTCAAACGGGATCAGACAACCCAAACTAACATAAAAAAGTAACAGCTTGTGAAAACAATAGGAAGGAAGGGATTCACAAGTAGTAAAAACAAAGAACTTTTGAATGGAGCTACAACCATTAGGAGCAAAAGATGAAACACTCCACTTCAATAGGAGTGAAAGAACTCAAACCCACCAAGCAAGTGAGGGAAGAAGCATTGGTAGAAAAAGATGGAAGAGCCAATGCAAGTTCACACCTACAAACCGGGGAGGAAAAGGCACCAGGAAACCATCAATAAGAAAGAAGAGAAGCCAAAGAGAACCAAAACCCACCAAACATTGAGAATGAAGAAGTACTGGAAGAAAAACATGGAAGAACCAGTATGAGGCCGCACCCACATAATAAGGAGCAAAACGCAGGAGGAGAAGTGGGGAAGAAACAGTCCAATAAAAAGCCCTCACACACCACTAGTCCACAGAAAGCCCCTCAAAGAAATGCAAACAGATTATGATATATTTTATTCTTAATTTAACTTAGAAAATCTTTGTGATGTCTACACTGAAAATTTTATTTAACAATTTATTTATTTATTCTGTTGAATTTTGTGTAATCATACAGCTTCAATTTCCACATTCTACCTAATCCTATGAGATAATGCCTCAATAGAATTACTTAAACTAATAATTTAAGAAAATACAAATGAAAATTCTAAACTAGCACTTGCACCAGCGAGGTGCAATGTTTACGCTGATAGCAACATATGCTGTATGGTATTTGAGAAATACACCTTTATATAAAAATTTTAAAACTTAAATTTTTGAGTGTTTTAGAAAAAGGTAATTATACTTTAAATTTAACAAAATTGAGTATTACTAGCCAAGATAAATTAACTAACATATCATCTAGCATGGTCAAGATGGCCAACTCCTTAACAACAAAAATGACCTTCTAGAAACTGAAAATAAATCATCCTTCGTTATTAATGTAGGTCTGATAGAGAGAAAATCACTACAATATAAGATTATATTTAGATTTCTTTATTTAGTGTCACCAATAATCTCCACAAGAACATTGTCCCTGTTTAAAATGATGGAAACGGTTTACATCCCTCACAACGATTTCTCTAGCAAAAATTTTGGAAATGAATTTTGTTGCAGTGCAGAGTATACTCAAGGTTCTTAACAATTCTAATAGCTGTTCCAGGAGCGTATTTAACAAACCAATGCAAGTGCCAACTTTTCACTGTGGTAGAAGAGGAGCAATTCTTTTTCATGTCTTGCACATCATTTTATAAATGTCTTGAATCCGGAATGTATCCTGAGGCCTTCATCTCCCAAGCCAATTTCTCCAGCTTTTCATAGATCTCTGGTGTCTGTGGATGTGATCTATCTCCACAAAAGTATGCACCATTTTATTATTTCAATCCAACTACATGCAGGGATCTTCTTAATTTCTTTGTCTTTCATCAATCTCCTTAGAATTTGAACCTCACCCCACCTGCCCACTTCTGCATAGATGCTTACGAGAAGAACATAAGTTGCAGCATTTTTAGGATCCAAATCACAAAGCAGATTTTCTACAAATACTCCTAAGCTTATATTCATATGTAATCTATGGCCACCAAGAAAACACATCCACACACCCACCAGAGGTTTAACTGGAATTTTAATGATAAAATTTAGAGTCTCTTCAAGATAGTCAGCATGAACAAGAAGGTCAACCATGGACACATAATGATCAATTGTAGGCCTTATGCAATATGGGTTACTCATTTAATTGAAGTATGTACAACCTTAATCCATGAAACCTGCATGGCTGCATGCAGATAGTACACAAGCAAACGTTACAATGTGCTTCATTAATTTAAAAAAATTGAGAGCATCCTTGCAAAATCCTTTTAACATATCATACCATCATGGCATTCCATAAGATGACATCTCTTTGATGCATGTTGTCAAACAGTTCATGTGCCTTGTTAATGTTTCCACATTTTGCATACATGTCTATCAGAGCATTTTCAACTAATATATCTGACGAAAATCCCCCTTCCACTATGCTTCGATGGATGTCCATACCCCAATCCAAAGCTCCCATTTTGCCACAAGCGGGCAGGATGCCAGCAAAGGTTGTGGAATTCGGATATCCTGCAATCATGGCATTTCATGAGACCACATCTCGTTGAGGCATTCTTTCAAACAATTCATGTGCCTTGTCTATGCTTCCACATTTTGCATACATGTCTACCAGGGCACTTCCAACTACAACATCTGACAAAAGTTCTCTACCCTTTATGGTTTGATGGATGTCCACGAGTATTCATTTCCTTTAAGCTGTTTACACTATCCTCATCTGCTGCATGCGCAGCATGTGGCACAATGTTTAGCTGACAAGATTCTGCTGTGGCTTTCAGATGAGCAAGCTCCTATTCAAGTCTTTCAATATCATCCTTATGCTGTTGAAAGTTCATCACAATTTTTCTATGTAATACCTCCTCCCTTCTTTTGGCTCCCCTTTCTTTGAATTATAAGACATGGTAATCAGATCGAATTTATTAGGCACTGACAAGAGAGAATTGTATATGGAAAAATTCGTAGAATTGGATGTATAAAGCCCTTCACAAAGTGAAACTTTAAGAGCATGAAAAATCGTTGTTTCAAAATGTTAAACTTTGTTCATATTGAAAATGATAATTGATCCAGATGCAGAGGAAGAGCTTTTGATTCACTTGAAAACGATAATGATTATGGAGGTAGTAACAATAAATAAACATGGAAGGAAATGAAA
The DNA here is from genome assembly GCA_027943335.1 of Chamaecyparis obtusa. Lineage (NCBI taxonomy): Eukaryota > Viridiplantae > Streptophyta > Pinopsida > Cupressales > Cupressaceae > Chamaecyparis > Chamaecyparis obtusa. The sequence continues at coordinate 218,314 of BSBK01007395.1, forward strand.
AGATATTTAAGAGAAGCGTCGATTCAATTTGCTTTAGAGCCGTGATTTGTGTAAGCATGGTTAGTTTTGTACAGATTAATTTTTGTAAAATGATGATTCCTTAATCCCTAAATGGTTGAGGTCTGAGTCAGGGGCAGGGGAAAGAGCGAAACCCTAACGCCTGTAGGAAAGCCATTACTAGATGCCATTTCATTTTCGGCAACCATTCCAAAACGGGTAGAAGAGCGGCGGAAGCTGAAAATTATCCTACAAACCAAATGAAGAAGAACAAGGAGAGCAGCGGAAAATCATTATGAGGCTAAATGTAGGGCAAGGGAGTCGAACTCGGGCGGCAGAGAGAGCACTATGGAATTATAAATTTTCTGTAATGGTGTAAGCAAAAAGAATCCATTCGCATTCCAAACATTTATTGTGCAACTTCAGCCATTTCCCAATGCAAACTCTACAGTTCAAAAAAGGAATAAGAAGCTTTATAAATTCAAAATAACTAGAACTTGCACCATCGAGGGACAATTATTGTTGTACTTGCGCAGTCCTCTGTTTCACCTCATTAATTTCATCCTGGAGCCTGGACTTCTGTTTCTCCCAAGTCTGAGCCCTCCTTAGACCTTTTATCTCTCTTTTTTCAACCTCTTGGCAGGTTGTAACAGATTCTGCTGCACTCAATTTGGATGCTTCCATCTCTGCCCTCACCTCTGCATTCTCGGTTTCAAGCCTTCTAGCAGCTGCATTGGCTTGGTCCACTTTGCCACTTACTTTCCGCAAATCATTCTCCATTTCATCAAGTCTCTTAGCTGTAGTCTCCTCAACTGTTTGTTTATCCTTTCTCAAGTGCAACATCTCATCTCTATCCATTCTCAATGTTTTCAACTCTGCGAAATCTTTGCTCAATTTTCTAGCTGCTTGCAAAGCTTTCTGTTGAACCCATTCAGTTCGTTCTTTTAGCTGCATTTCTAAATCTCTTATTTGATGCATAAGTTTCAGCACCATCTCATTTCATTGATCTACGCCAGCAGGTTTCTCAGTGATGCCCATCTACTCTAGACTTCCCAGAATGGCTCCTACTATATCGGGGCAACTCCTAAGCTTTTCCTTGTACTTGTCCTGCTTCTGCATCTACAGTTTACCATTAAAGTTTGAAGGAAGCTTGTCAAAGAACCACATCCAAAACCTACAATGATACTTGTGCAAGATTTCTTAGTATTGTTGTTCAGTTCGGAAGCCTTCTAAGAAACCGTTTTCTACCGGCATTTCGTTTTATCTCGCTTTTAATTTAGAATGCACTTTGTGAAACTGTTCCTCTTAATTCGCCACTAGTTATCGTGGCTAATAAGGAAAATTCTATCGGCTTAATCAATTTTTTAATAAGTATTTATAAAGTTTTAAACTATAAACCGAATAAAATCAGTCTTGTAAACATGTTTCCGGTCAGTAAGCTTACACTTTTCCGTCAGCTGACACATTTCTGTGAATGGGCTATGCCCATTAAAAAGCCTATCGGCTTAATTATTGGTTGACATATTTGTTCTTTAATGTGAGGAAGGTAATATCTTCTCAAAAGAGCTCCAATTGCATGAAAAAAGAAAAAAGAAAAAAGAAAAAACATTATTTATAATTTTTCTATAATTAAATAATAAGTATTTATAAAATAATGAACTTAAAATAAACCATACTTAATTTTATTTATGATTTTTCCATATCTCACTGAGAGCTACTTCTCATAAAGCAACGATTTTTTTAAAAACTCATATTTTAATTTTCTTTATTTTTCTTTAAAACATGACACAACGTTTCCCAAAGGGCACATTGTCCACACAAATATTTGAACCGTGTAAATATGCAATCATTTCAGTTATAAAAGAAGTGGGTGTTGAAGAATAGTTTTGTGCCATCCAATAACCGAATTTATTGATTGAGTTCATTGAATAATATTAATATAATGGAGCAATTCATGTGGTGCCCAAACTGTCAAGCAAATGTGAGTCGCTCTGGTGAATGCGAGTGCATGGAAGCTCTGTCAATTGAATTCGGTGAGTATTTTAGAGTATACAGAGATGACCTCATACAAGTAATGAATATGTGCATTGAGACAGTAGTCCCCAATCCATTAGATCTTCTCCAACAAAGCGTGCCTGCAAATGTGCTCAGCAACAGAGCATATGAGGCTTACACAAAAGACCTGCACCGAAGGATTTCACATAGACTATTTCACAAATGGTGTTGCAATCAATGTTACTTGTTTGTTTGGGGGCAGAAATCTTGCCCAATTCTCAGATCCAAATTCTGAACGGAGTACAAACAGAAGGACAATTCATGCAGAGGATTCAAATTCCAGATAATTTTATAGTCTTTCAGTGTGTAATATTTTGGGGGCTTCATTCCATGAATAATCTAGTGATTCAAATTGTGGGAGAGAACTTGAATTGGGAACAAATTTGGCAGGACATTGAATCTAATACAACAGTTATAATATTTCGCATTTATGATGTTCAAGATTATGGGGAAGATGAATTTTTGGCTGATGAGTTTTCAGTTGAAATCAGGGGAAATCCTCCCGCAGCTAAAACTTTTGGTTAGGGGTAGAGAAAACTTGTGTTGTGTGTGTCAGGAGATAATGGTGGAGGGTGAAACAATGAAGAAGATGCCTTGCAAGCATAAATACCATGAGGAGTGTATTGATAAGTGGTTGGATTCCTCAAACTTCTGCCCACTCTGTAAACTTGAATTGCCCACTGATGATCCTGATTATGAGCAGAGAAAGGAGGAGAGAAAGAAGCCGGGAAGGTAATGAGATTTGTTGGCTTAGGAATGATTAAATTAGTTGCTTTACAAAAATTTAGGAACAAAAAATAAAATGCAGGCTATACGAATAACCGTGCGTTCTGTTGAAAGAGGGAATGATTATGGGGATGAATGATTAAATGTAGAAATATTTTTTTATAAATTTAATTTATTTAAAAATATTAGTTATTGTGTTGATGGATATAATTTCTGTATCATTTTTATTTGTCTTAAAAAAAAATCTGATTGTAACTGTTACCCTAATTTCTATGTACATGCAAGTTTGGCTAAAATCTATTTTAAAGTCTTTGTTTTCACCTTGCCAAGTATTTCTGAAATTTTCATGATTTTATGTCATGTCTTCTGGTCTCTGCAATTTGTTTCATTCCCTGGTCTGTAGGTCAAAATATTTAAAAAAATTAGTTGTTGGTGTTCAAAAACTCTAAGAGACCCTAGACCATGTTCTATTTGGTCGTTACTTTATCGGTTACTTAAAAAGTCCCAATTCCCATGTGCGTAATTTTTCTTTTCGGTCGCCAGTTCTCTAAGTTCTCTGGCGGTTCCCCCTTTTATTCGGCAATTCAACGATTACATTGTTTCTCTTAGTCGCCAAATGTTTGGCGGTTAAGTCTTAACATCCCGCGACCCAGCGAAACAGCTAGCTTTTCCTTCATTCGTTAGTTCTCTAAGTCTTCTGGCGGTTACCTTTTCCTCTCAGCGAACTGGCGACTGCAATGTTTCCCTGGTCACGAAGTAAAATGGCGGTGCCCTAAAGTATTCAGCGACTTCGCGGATTGCCTTTCAGTCGAGCATTCGCTAACTGAAACCCCAGGTTAGACTTTTGGTTTAGTGATTCTGTGAAATGTCTTGCTCGCGTATTCTCCAGACTTAACTGAGGTTAAGATTTCTATTCAGCGACTGAGCGAGTTTCCATTGGTCGCGTGTTCGCTAAGACTTCCAGGGTTAAGAGATTTTGAGTGGGGTCCTAGTTGATGAGATCAACGATTGTCATAAGATCTCATAGGGTTTGTCAGAGGCATGCGATCTTACGACAACAATCGATCTTCCCTTCTATGCAGCGCTTCAAAGTTTAGTGGGTCCACTGCTATGTGTACACAAATGGCAGCTTCTCATTGGTCCACATGGTAATGATTTGGCATGTGTTAGTGGGACCAAGTTTTCAGCATTTCAGAAGGCTCTGACATTTGCAGAGGATCGATGACTGGCACATGTCCGCAAGGAATCTTTCTGACACATGCGATCATGCACCCACCGTTGATCTTACTTTATCTCCGGGCTCTATCAGGTGGGTCCTCTTTTATGATGTGTTCACATGTGATTGGTCCGCGTGGTGATGACTGGATTTTTTGTGGGTCCGTTTGTCAGAGGGGGTTCCAGTTGAAAGAGATCAGCGGCTAGCGCATGATCTGGAGGAATATTCGGGGGCCATGAGATCATGTGCCCGCCGTTGGATCAGAATCTTATCTTTAGTGGGACCGTGTTAGAACTTGCTGAGGTGTATGCCTACAGAGCAATCAAGGGCAAATGAAAGAATGACATGTGGTGGTTTTGGGCCCAGGGTTAAGAGTTTTCCGTGAATCTGCGACTAAAGAGCTTTTCCATGTTTGCCAGACTTAACTGGGGTCAACTAAAGGTTTAAACGACTCTGCGACTAAAGGGAATTGGAACCCGAAGTAGACTTAAGGTTAGTTTTGTAGTCAAGTGCCGAGCTCGGGTAAAAAAAGAAGATCTGACAGTCACGTTTAAGTAAGATTGATTTTTGAATACCGATTGTCGATAGGGTTTTTTAGCGCCACCTGTGACCGTTTTATCATTTTTTAAATTCAAATATCTCAAAATATCAGATTTCAACAATTATGGTGAGACCGAGTTGCAGGTAGGTAGATGGATCATGGTGGCTAGATTTTTTACAGGTATAAACATGAAATGGACATGCAAACATAGATATCTGATTAGCTGGGATATTTTCATGTGCATTTATGGCCGAATTGGACAGGTTTAGGGTTTGATTATTATATGAAAAATTATATAAACCCCAATGCCATTCAAGGTAGGAATTCAAAGCCACCTCCCTTTTATGTATCTTTAATCATTGGAAAATCTTTAGTGCATAATTGTATGGTAGATAGTGGAGCTACTAGCATGGTAATGCCCAAGAAAGTAGCTGACCAATTAGGACTAAAATATGAACCCTTCCAAAAGAAGGTTACACAACTTGATGGATCCTCAGTCAATACTATAGGTGTGGCTAAGGATACCAGTCTAATCCTACATGCTATTCCTAATTCTTCTATCCTCCTTGATATATATATCATAGATCTGCCTACATTATTTTCTATATGTCTTTCAAGGGAGTTTACAGCCAAGATAGGAGGCTATCTATCTTTTGACTGGTCTCACATGTTATTTCATACAAGGTATGGGACCAAGGTCACCATTAGTCAGAACCATTAGAAGCACACCATATAGAACCATATGTATCCAATACCATCAATGTAAATTGCCCTATATTTGATGACAGTGACTTCCAAACCATTAGTGAAGCAAGCACAAAGATAGAGAGTATCCCCGATATTCTTCTAGATGAAAGAGCTTCAGAGGCCCAAGAAAATCTTGTTTGGGATTTTGGTTTGGGAAGTTATTTAATATAAGAAAGTGGATCCGTAGAGCCAAGCCTTCTCAAGGAGGACACTGATTCAGAGGATCAGAATAATCAAGTTTGAAAACTATTTTTTGATGGAGCTAAAAGTAGACATGGTTCTGGTGGTGGTGCTCTGTTAGTGTCCTCAAAAGGAGAAAGGTATTATACTGCCTTTAGATTCAGTTTCTCCTGCACTAGCAATACTGCAGAGTATGAAAGTCTAGTCAATGGACTAGAGTGGGCTAGAAAAAGATGGCTTAAGGCCTTAAAAGTTTATGGTGACAGTGAATTAGTTGTTAGCCAAGTGAGAGGGATGAGTGCAACCAAGAATGACACCATGAAAGCATACAAACATAGAGTTTGGGATATAATTGAAGATTTTTGTGCTTTCAACATTGTTGCTATCCCTAGGAAGCTAAATCAAAATGCAGATAGGTTGGCTACTGTTGGATCTCAGTATGATATTCCAAATAGCATTTCAAAAGAGATGGATCAACAGCATATCAAAGTGATTATCAGACCCTCTATTCCTGATAACAATGTCAATTGGTAGGTGTTTGATAGTGATGAACAAATTCTGCAGTTCTTGTTTGAAGAAGATGTTTTTTCAAAGCATAATCAAGATAGGTTATCACAAAATTATGGTGATCAAGTGATACAACTTAAGTCCAATAAGATGCCTAGAGGTCTTGTTACATTAGAGATTGTCTTCAACAAGGATGATGAAGTTAAGAAGAACAAAGCTAGCCTGCTAGTCCAACAAGAACATTGTGTTGAATTAGAGTTGGAACCAGGTAAGAGCTTACAATTTAGAAAAGTGAACACTGAATTGGAGAAGCAAGCTTACACATAGTTATTCAAAGAATTCAGTGATGTTTTCAAATGGCAATGTGAGGATCTCAAAGGTTTTGACCCTGCCCTTGCTCATCACACTATTGAATTAGAACCTAATGCCAAACCAGTAAGGCAGAAGCAAAGACCTGTTAATCCCAAACTTGAGCCACTTATGCACAACGAAGTACTCAAACTAATAGAAAGTGGTATCATCTACCCCATCAAGCATACTAGTTGGGTTTCCAACCTTGTTCCAGTCAAGAAAAAGAATGGGGAATTGAGGTTATGTGTTGACTTCAAGGATCTTAACAGGGCCTCTCTAAAAGACCGCCATCCACTACCCTCCATGGAACAAATCTTACAATGTCTCTGGATCTGAGAGATTTTCATTATTGGATGGCTATTCAGGATACAATCAGATCCTGGTTAATGAAAAAGATCAATATAAGACTGCATTTACAACCAAGTGGGGAGCCATGGCTTATCAAAAGATGCCCTTTGGTTTGTCAAATGCAGGTGCTACATTTCAAAAGGCAATGGATATGGCCTTTAAAAGCCTTATGTACAAGTTTGTGTTGGTCTACTTGGATGACATAACTGTCTATTCAAAACATGTAGTAGATCATATCAAACATTTGAGGAAAATCTTTGAAAGGTGTAGAGAGTTTGGGATATCTCTTAATCCCAAGAAATGTGTGTTTGCAGTTCATGAAGGAAAATTACTGGGATATGTAGTATCCAAAGAAGGAATTATAGTGAATCTTAAGAGAATTGCAGCTATCCTAGAGCTATCCCTACCACATCACAAGAAAGGTCTCCAATCTTTCATAGGAAAGATTAATTTTGTTAGGAGGTTCTTGCCTAACATTGCAGATTTACTTAAACCTTTGACAGCGATGCTAAAGAAGAATTCAACTTTTAGCTGGACTAAAGAAGGAAAAGCTAATTTCGAGGCTATCAAAGAGGCCTTGATAGAAGCTCCTGCTCTATTAAACCCAAATTTCAGTAAGGATTTTATCATTTATGCTTATGGAGGTCATGATGTTATATCTGCAATGTTGACTCAAGAAAATTCAGATGGATTGGAGCAGCCTATTGCTTTCTTTAGCAAAGGTTTAGAAGAGTATGAATAGAGATACTCTTTTGTAGAGAAACATGTACTTGCTATGATAAAGAGCCTTAAAAAGTTTAGATATTTGTTGACCCATAGCAAGGTACATTTAAAAGTTACTCATCCAAGTGTCAAAGAGTTTTTGCTTTCCAAGGACCTAAATGAAAAAAGAGCTGGTTGGCTTACCAAGGTGATGGAATATGACATTGATATTCAAACTACCAAGCTGGTTAGAGGAAGAGGTCTTTGTGAGCATTTGATAGAGGATGAAGGTTCAAAGAAATCAGAAACAATAGATGCATCTCTGGTGGTGCATTCTACAGAAGAACAAGCCAAGGCAACAAGCTGGTTGCCTAATATGATCAATTATTTGAAGATAGGACAATGTTCTGTAGGTTTGGATTAAGCAAAAATGAGGTATTATAAGTTACAATTTGTTCCTTTTGTGCTAATTGATGAAGTTCTTTTTAGAAAGGATCACAGTGGTGTCTTTTTAAGATGCATAGATTTAGAAAAGATAGCTGATGTCCTATTTGAATTTCATGATGGACCTTCTGGAGGTCACTTTTCTCCTAGGACTGCTATTTTTAAAATCATGAGGGCTGGATACTATTGGTCATCTATCTTCAAAGATAGTCATGATTATGTAAGAAAATACATCAAGTGTGCTATGTTTGTAGGAAAAGAAAGGCTTGCAGCCTTGCCCTTATAGCTAGTCAGAACAGAGCAACCTTTCATGAAGTGGGGTATAGACTTCATTGGTATGATCAACCCTCCATCTAGTACAGACCATAGATGGATAATCACTGCAATAGATTATTTCACCAGATGGACAGAAGCAATTGCTTTAAAAGAATCAAATGAGAGTGTTGTCCCAAGTTTTATGATGATGTAGTTCATAGGTTTGGCACTCTAGATTCCATCATATCAGATAATGCATTAGCATTCACAGGCCTCAGGGTCTCAGAGTGGGCAGTCAAGAATGACATCTATCTGAATACTAGTTCCAATTACTACCCTCAAGGCAATGGCTTGGCAGAATCCACCAATAAGAACTTGATTAGGATAATCAAGAAGACTCTTCAAGAAAATCAGAGAGATTGGCATACTAAGCTTAGGTCTATAGTGTGGTTAGACATAATTACCCCAAAGAAAATCATTGGTAATTCTCCTTATGTGTTAGTGTATGGCAGAGAGGCCAAGTTGTCCATCTCAGTTGAATTGCCAGCTCTAGACTTGGCTACTCAATATGCCTTATTTGAGGAAGGAGATCCTTTGCAGATCAGATATGCTCAGTTGATGGAGTTAGAAGAACTCATAGACAAATCAATGAAGGATATGGAGTTCCATCAGATTCAAACAAAGAGAAACTTTGATAAAAGAGCCCGGATCAAAAATTTCAAAGTTGGAGATGTAGTCCTCAAGTGGGATGAGTTCGGATCCAAGCCTGGCAGACACACCAAGTTTGATTAATTTTGGGGTGGACCATTTTTTATAACAGAGTGCAGGAGATCCAATCCTTTTCAACTATCAAATATGGAAGGAGTTCCCCTACCTATCTCAGTGAATGGTTTCCACTTGAAGCCCTGCTTTGAGGTTAATCCCTCTCTATAAATTTTTGTAAAAATGCTTTCCTTCTTTCTTCCAGCTTTCTAGGTTAGTTTCTTGCTTTTCAAGAAGTGCCTGTGCACAAGTTTGTCTCCCCATGTTCAATTTTGTCTCTCTATCATGTTTTGTGTTCCTCAGAATGACCCCATACCCAATAAATTATGTCAAGGCCATTGACCTATGTCTAGCAGGCTGACATCTAGCAGAAATCGCCAAAATGTTACCCTAATTTCCATGTACATGCAAGTTTGGCTAAAACCTATTCCAAAGTCTCTGTTTTCACCTTGCCAAGCATCTCTGGAATCTTCATGATTTTATGCCATGTCTTCTGGTCTCTGCAATTTGTTTCATTCCTTGGTCTACAGGTCAAAATATTTGAAAAAACTAGCCGTTGGTGTTCAAAAACCCTAAGAGACCCTAGACCATGTTCTATTTGGTCGTTACTTTATTGGTCACTTAAAAGGTCCCAATTCCCATGTGCATAATTTTTCCTTTCGGTCACCAATTCTCTAAGTTCTCCGGTGGTTCCCCCTTTTATTCAGTGATTCGGCGATTACATTGTTTCTCTTAGTCGCCAAATGTTTGGCGGTTAAGTCTTAACATCCCGTGACCCAGTGAAATAGCTAGCTTTTCCTTCAGTCACCAGTTCTCTAAGTCTTCCGGTGGTTACCTTTTCCTCTTAGCGAACTGGCGACTGCAGTGTTTCCCTGGTCACGAAGTAAAATGGCAGTGCCCTAAAGTATTCAGTGACTCCACAGATTGCCTTTCAGTCAGGCATTCGCTAACTGAAACCCCAGGTTAGACTTTTGGTTTAGCGATTCTACGAAATACCTTACGCCCGTATTCTCCAGACTTAACCGAGGTTAAGATTTCTATTCAGTGACTGAGCGAGTTTCCATTGGTTGCGTGTTCGCTAAGACTTCCGAGGTTAAGATATTTTGAGTGGGGTCCTAGTTGATGAGAGCAACGGTTATCGTAAGATATCATAGGGTTTGTCAAAGGCATGCGATCTTATGACAACCGTCGATTTTCCCTTCTATGCAGCGCTTCAGAGTTTAGTGGGTTCACTGCTACGTGTACACAAATGACAGCTTCTCATTGGTCCACATGGTAATGATTTGGCATGTGTCAGTGGGACCATGTTTCTAGCATTTCAAAAGGCTCTGACATCTGCAGAGGATGGATGGCTGGTGCATGTCCGCAAGGAATCTTTCTGACTCATGCGATCATGCACCCACTGTTGATCTTACTTTATCTTTGGGCTTTGTTTGTGTGCTATAAATGTGTCACACTTCTATGGATCATTACATGCAAGGAAACTCAAGAATGAGCCCTCACAAATCGATCCATAGCTCCCTAGGCATGGAGTGCAAGGGCTTTTAAGAATGCTCTCAGCTAGAACTATTTAGCCTATAACCTTGCTAGTAAACCATGCAATGGGAGATTCAATGAAGACAAGGACAAGAATGCCAATATCCTCAAGAATCAAGAATGAAAATGCAATGCAACTATACTAGAAATGGAAATGCAAGCTAAGCTATGAAAGGAAATATGCAAGTGTTACAACCCAAGCTAATTAATCTATGTGAGCTAATCTAGAGCATGGAAATGAAGCTAATCTAAGAAAGCATAAATATGAAGCTAAGCTAAGAATGCAATAATGAGATGTAGATGCTAAGAATGCTCCAAAACTTCAAAGCTCCAAAGTGACCTAGAAATCCTGCAGCATAAAGTTAGCATAAAAAGTTGGGGATCTAGAATGAAGAAGAGAGCTCTCCTTTTAAAGGAAATAAGGAGGAATGGACCATGGAGATTAAGAGGAAAAAGATTCAATCAATGGTGGAGCTTAAAAGAGGAGAAATCCATGTGCACAAGTATCCTCCAATAGGAAAATAAGAGTTGACTTTTGTGTCCATATGAGACAAAAAGTGTTTTTTCCCTTTTTATAAAATAAAAATAATATTTTATTTGTGCAACTTAGGATAAGAGGAAAAGTGGGGGCTTTTTATTTATTAAAAGGGGAGGGAATTCTTTTTAAATAAATAAAAACTTAGGATAAGATGGTTAGCCCATAGAAAATAATCGAATAAATGATAGAACTAGGATTTGATCAAGAACAAGCAATTTATGATTTAGCAAAAGGGGCTAGTAGTCTAGGTGACCATTTTTAGGTGTATACATTTGCCCCTCTTTGACTAATGTGTGATCGATCTGGGAACACATGCAGTCAAAGAATGAAGTTGAAATGTGAGATTGATTTGGGATCACAAAGCAACTCAGATCAGCCAAGAAGGCAAGCAGATAGCGATCTGACTCCAAAGAATGAACTGTAGAGAGATAGCAAATCCTGCATGATCAGCCTGGTAGCGACAGTACTAAACACTTAGGAAAGAGATAGCCAATAAGATATGATGTGTTTGCCCCCTCAAGATCAAAAGCAAAATCCAGGTAGAGGGAAAGTAGAAGCAAGAGCAGCATGATCAAATCATGAGAAATCAGAATCGAAGAAAGAGAATAGAATAACCATCAAGCAGTGAAGATATGCCCCACACATGGGACTCGGGGCATGAACCAAGCGGTCCCTCAACCTGAAAACACCATGGAGGGGAAGAATTTGAACTTGGGATTGAAAGTGAATGAAAGACTAGAAGTTTGAAAGAGATGGAGATGAAGAGGTGAGGAATGCCCCAGCGAAGATTGAAGGATCAGGCCTCAAAAGGTCAGCCAACTGCGTAAAAGAGGGGGAAAAGGTGATTTGGATGATCAAGGTGAATTTAGATTTCGGTTTTGATCCCGAAATGAAAGGAAAATGATGTGATATGAAAGACAAGAAGCGAAAGACATGATCAGGAAGAAGCGAAAGGTGAGCGCAGTTGATTAACAAGTCCACGTAAGATGAAAATGAGAGCTCTCTCCATATGCAAGATGCAAAACTAAACTAACATGAACTTAAGAATGCAAGCTACATGAAAAGTGGTTTACTTGCAAGGTCACAAAGCCAATAGACATCAAATATTCATCATTGAGCATTATTGGTAGCATCACAAGATCATACAATACACACTAGCATAACTATGTGGATCTGAATATGATCTATATCAGATAGAAATGTGGAAATCTCACCTAGGCATCAAAGACATGTAGGTCAAGATGACTAGTGCAGTGAGATTACCTAAGTTTGATATAGCAAGATTATGCTCGCATCGAAACACAAGAAAGTCAAGATGACTATAAGCATGCACTTGCAAAATAGTCAAGGATAATACCTTGTAGATCCCAATGTGTCAAGTAAGACCAGCATAAATGCTAATGATAGTTAGGACCAACAAAATATACCCACAAGCAGATAAAGCAATAAAACATGTTCTCATTCCCTCGGTCTTCTAGCTATGCATCATCGAAAATGATCATAGGGGGAGAACACTCAGCAAAGAAAGCATCATAGACAGCACACAAAGAAATAAAGCCAAGCAAGTCTTAGCAAGTCAAATGTTTAAGTGCGTGTGTGTAGGTCATAGAGTCAAGCTTTGAGTATCGCATCTGCCAGTGAGAAATATTGCATCATCTAGACTGTGGGTGGGACATCTGATAAGTGTTAAGAAACACTCGACGCTAGGGTAGTGTTGAAAAACACAATTGGGGTGGTGTTGAAAAACACCATTTGTGAGGTGTCTAAGAAACTTAGACGCACAAAGAGACCCAAGATAAGCCTAAAACAATGTATGCCCCCTAGACTAAGACAAGAGTCAATTCTAGGCTAGGAGAGGCAAAGCGAGAAGTGGAGCGAATGAGCGCCACGCAAGACTGATAGACATAGGTGCAGAGGGTCTCAAGAAGCGCTTGTTTCTAGGTTTTCACCACTTGATAGATTTTTTTACAATTTTTTTTAGGACTTTTTATAATTTTTTTTGTATTTTTGCTACCAAGGAGCCTATTTCTAGGTTTTCACCAAGGCACTTTTTCAAAAAAAATTTCAATTTTTTAAATTTTTTGATTTTTTTGGGTGAGACATCAAAGTGCCTATTGCTAGGTTTTCACTAGGATGCTCATTTTTTCAGTAGTTTTTATGCTTTTTAGGATTTTTTCAGCATCATATATGAATTTTTTTTTGGAATTTTTTTAGGATCGTAAAATATGTACAAAGGATGCCCCAGACAGAAATGGGCATCAAGAATCTGCTTCCTCTGATGTAGAGAACTGATAGGCCCCAGACCCAAATGCTGCAACTATGATGATAGGAGGTCTCAACCAGTTCGACCAATAATAACCAGCCCTAAGCAATGTCTGAGCTAGCGAAGGATCATTAGAATGTGATCCACATATGCCATCGTGGATTTCAGTTAGCACTTTTTCTGACTTCTCTATTTCTAGACACTTAAGGAGAGTTCCATCTAGACCCTTCCTATACAAGTCACCAGAGACAAAGGCAAATTGTAAGGGATGGCGGAAGGAATGGCATGGTGGATTTGCAAGAGGAATATGAGGTGGAAGATATGAAAAGATGGTAGGATTGTAAGATTTGTGAGCAGGATAGCGTAATTCGTCCACCAGGAACTTGAAGTGAAATTTATGCTTTTTCATTTGTAAGATGGATGTTGAAGTAACCAAGGCATTACCAACTTTTTTCTTAGCTCTAGGAATGGGCTGAAGTATAATAGATATGAGATCATGCTTGAGATAGTGCATCATTTTTTTGTAGAGAATTAGCTTGTCATCTTTTATTTGAGAATCATTATTTTTGAGCAGATTTTTATTTTTACTTTTCTTAGGTGCGGATACCGCCACAATGTGGTTTTCGCCATCTGACCATTGCTCTTTTCTTTTGACTTGATGACTATGATGTTTGATTGTTGATTCAATCTTTTTTGTGGCTAGTTCGCTGGTGGAAGAAGTAACAGGTGTTGATGCAAAATGAAATGAAGTGACTGGTTCAATAGCATTTATGTGAGGGGCGTCATCTCTGGTAACAAGAGAGGTTGAGCCTGTAGGGTAAGCTCCAAAAGTAGCTAGATCTAGACTTGTCATAGAAGAACTAGCATGGTCCGCTAAGGCAATACGAGGAACAAACTCATCAAACCCCACACAAGACCCATCAACCACGTCGGGATGGTTACTACAAGAATGAACCATATCAACATCCATATCATCAGTAGATATACATTTTTCTCCCCAAAGAAGTGAAGTAGAGGGAAGATCATCTCCCATGTGAGCCATAGTGTGTAGTGGTGACTCATTTGTATCTGTGTCTGAATTACTGAGCATGGGAGTATTTCTAGAATCCTCTCTATAGATCCACTCTTGAATAGCTTGTTCTTCTCTTTCTGCTTCTAAAGGAATGGATGAAGGAACAAAAGTATCAAAGATCACCATAGTAGAAGTGGAAGGCTTCATCTCATCAGAAGGTCTCCCATATGACCTAGGAGAAACAAGTATAGAAGCAAAGGAACCCGGTGTATATTCACCCATACCAAGGCTCATCATCTTAAGTGATTTCTCAGCAGTAGCTAGAGACGTACTAGGATCAACAAAAGGTTCATTATGAGGAACAAATTTTTCAGTAGCAGCAAGAGCATTGATAGCAATAGTATGGTCTCTAGGAATCACAACTTCAGTGCCATTGTATGGAAATTTGATGCACTGATGATAAGTGGAAGGAACAGCCTGCATGTCATGGATCCAAGGACGACCCAAAATAATGTTATATGCGAGTGGGATGTCCAATACTTGGAAGCTAATATCTTTCGTGATAGGGCCCACTCGGACAGGTAGCGTGACAAGACCTTTGGAAGATCTTTCCACTTCATCATAAGCTTTTATAGTAATCTTCTTCTTGGAATCCATAGCCAATTCTAACAAACCCAATTGTTGTATGACATTGAAAGAAACAATATTTAACCCTGTACCATTGTCTATCAAGACTCGGCGGACTCGGGTATTGTAGACTATAACTTCAATGTGTAAAGCTAGATTATGTGGGTGAGCAATAGATATGTCATCTTCTACAGAAAAGGAGAGAGATAGCGGAGATGAAATGTGGTTGACCATAGCCTGAAATTGATTTGGATCAATGTCATTGGGAACACATGTTGTATGTAAAGCCTCATCAAGCATCTCTCTATGCGAAGGGGATAACCGAAGCAACTCAAGGATAGATATCTGAGCTGGTGTCTTTTGCAAATGTTGGACAAGATCATAGCTAGGGGTGGCTGAAGGAGCCGCATGTTTGGAAGGCAAAGATTTCTTGGGATCTTGCACAGTTTTAAGGACAATCTTGGCTTGCCCCCTAGTAACAGCATTCAGTGTCTCACTTCGGGAAGATGAACTACCACGTGTTTGCAAGACTAACTTTGGCCTACCATGATTGGTGTTATTATCATCTTGAGACCTCATCATTAGAACACTCTCAATGGGCTCTACCATGTTAATCACAAGCGTATTAGAAGGATACGTGTAATTGATCTTTGCATCATGATTCTTCTTATGTGTTTGAGAGGTTTCCCCCTTATCATGCTTAGGTAGAGGATCTTTGAAAGCTATGTGATCAGAATTTTTAGTTAAGCCATCAGTGGAGATTGTGCCATTCTCAATAAGATCCTAAATATCATCCTTAAGCCTAAAACAATTGTCTGTTGGATGTCCCTTGTTTCTGTGATAATGGCAGTAATGATCCTCTCTCCACCAATCAGGCTTATTTATCAGATCCCAGTTACCAAGTTTATCAGGAAGTGTAAGATATCCATTGTCAACCAAAGTCTTGAGGATTACATCATAAGGTTCTACCAACTTGGTATAGACTCGCTTTCGAAATGACTTCTTAGGCTTATCTACATATTGAGGTTTAGGAGCATTGTGAGTGTTGCTAGCTTCTTGTTGTTTTGTTGCATAGATAGCGTTGGAGAGATTGAAAGCAGGCTCTTTAACTTTAGGAGCATCAACAACCCCATCATTAACAACATACTTGTTCTTATTCCAAGGTTTTTTCTTGTCTTTACCATTGCCTTTAGCATCTTTATTAATAACAATATCCCCTTTTCTTATAGCTACATCCTCAATCCGATATGCACTTTCAACCATGTCATGGAAGGAGGAGAACAATTGCTTCCTTAGATCATAAAATAGCTTAGGCACAAGTGTGTTGACGAAAATGTCAATCTTTTCTCTTTCAGGTAGCTGACGAGGATATCGAGAATACAATGACCTCCAACATTGTAAGTAAGTTGCAAATGGATCACCTTGATGTTGTCTTAGATTATCGAGATCTATCACAGTGACAGGTTGTTGGATGTTGTAAGAGTACTGCTGGGTAAATCGCTAAGCCAACTCATCAAAAGTCTTAAGAGGTGGTGTCAATTTTGCAAACCATTCTAAAGCCTGGCCTCTTAAGCTTCGAGGGAATAAGCGTAGAAGATATGTGTCTTCATGAAGAAAGTCCATACTAAGAGCATAAAAATGACACACATGGTCATGAGGATCACCATTTCCATCATACTTGTCATATTTAGGAACCTCAATATCCTTAGGAAATGGGACCATGTATAGATCTTTATCAAAAGGAAGAGCACAAATTGATTCTACAAAAGAGACCTTTGGAGGCTCTCTTTCTAATGCCATTTGGGTAAGGCGTTGATTTGTCCGACGTAATTCTTCTTGAAGAGCTTCCAATTCAGTTGGTACTCTTTGTTGGACAATTTGCTTGACATCATAGCCGGGAGGAAGCTTGTATCCTCTAGAAGTCATATATTGAAAGTACTGATCACCGTTACGCTCTAAAAGCTTATGCATCATTCGTTGGGAGGCCACATCTTGTTCAAATCTCATAAGATCCTCACTAGAAATCTCATCATCAGCCTCTGCCTCATGTTGAGAGGGAGGAGGTCTAGGAGGTGAAGAAGGCATACCAAAAGTAGGTCTTGGAGATCTTGGTGGTGTGTTGTTGCCATTGTTGCCATTGATAAAAAGAGGTCTATGCTCATAATTACTAGTCTCGGGTTGCTCATGAAATGTCCCTCTATAAGCCATGCGCCTAGCAGCATCCATCCTTTGTTGATTGTGTTCTTTTTTTAAGCGTGTTTGGTTATCCTTACGCTCAAAGTGTTCTTGCAAGAGTTGAAATTTTTCTTGTTCAGTCAAAGTGAGTGAGACACTGTCTATGTTTCTGGGGGTCTTGAATGCGGAAAAGAGGAAACCTCCTTTGTACCATGGGGTAGCCTTAGAATTCTCAGATTGGTCAGAACTAGAACTATCATTGCTAATGGGTGCTTTGGAACATCTAGTTGGAGAAGGTAACTATGTGTAATTGAACGGAGGATGACTCTCTTGCTCAAATTGAGACCGAGTTGTAACCGGCATGAAAAGAGATGTTGGTTGACTAATAGAATGAGACAAAGTTTCTTAGATTTGAGATAAGAAAAGATAATAAAGATCACTTGTCAAAGTAGAACAATAGAGAGATGGCTCATCAAAAGTGCTCAAGCACCTACAACAATCAATTGACTAAAGCCAAGCAACAAGCAAGAAGCTCAATACGCAAGTAGCTAGAGAGGTAACCGTGATGCGACAAGTGATTAAGAGTAGCATTCGTTAAACTCAAACCCAATAGTTTTAGCTCATTTGTTTTAGTCTAGAACAAATCTAAGCATGTAGGTAACAAACCAGTTTCAGGTAAGAATAGAAAAAGACACTCTACGATAGGTTAAAGTGCAATTTTAGCCACTCCAAATTGCAGCAATGACAGGACAACAAAAAGATTCTGGGTGATACTTTCCAGGCAGACAGGGCGATACTTCTCAGTTCGGGTGATACTTCACTTTAGGCTAGGCCATAGACTGCAGTATGGTTGGGCGATAGACTCTAGGCTAGCGGGGCGATAGTCCAGCAGGAGCGAACTATCGTGTGATATATCTCAGCAAAGCGTGCGATAAAATAGCAGGGCGCAAAGTATCATGTGATATTTCACAGTAAGGCGTGCGATACTGTTGCAGAATTGGGCGATTCTTTGACCAGTGAACATAAAAATTTTAGTTTTAAAGCGTTTTGATCAATTCAAAGATTGGATAGTGTAATTTCTCAGTTTGACAAGTAGTAGCAGCAGATAAAAGACAGGTTTGCAAACAGTGTAGGATCAAACATGTCATAGAACACTTGAAACAAGGGCAAAAGCAACCTTGCCAAGACAAGCACTTGTGATATCAAAATAGAAAACCTTATGAATGCTACCATTTGTTTGAATGTTAAGAATGTTTACACTGGCATAGCACAATCGAAGATAGTTCAAGAAATTACTACCTAGAAGGACAAGGCTCATTACTTAGCGACGTGGCCCAGAACTTGATGCTCCCTTGCCTCACACCAAGTGGTTTCCTACAAGAGATATTGGCATTGTCATGGAAGTGTCAAAAACACAACCAAAGGAACACATATGGTGAGTGTCTTGGGGTGATTCGGGTAAGTCCACTTAGATCAATCCTTGCACCAAGAAGCTAAGCGGCTAAAATAGGGTGGCCTCTATCTAATGGTTTGTAGTAAGGATTTTCGTTCATAACACCCCTCTTGCTCCTCATAAAGGACTAGGACCTCGCGGCCTCAAGAGTACCTTAAGCATTCTTTCTCAATACTTTCCCCATGGTCACAATCCCATGAGCTACTAACATCAAGCGAAGACAAGTGTTATGTCTACCAAGGTTTTGTGTCCTCGATAGCCTTGAGATTATAGTGAGTTGGAATCACCCACCACCAAGGAAAATGATGACAAGGTTGTCCCCACTTGGGTCGTTCCTCTTGATTGCTCAAGAGCAGGCCCACTAAAGGATCTTATACTAAACAAAGAATGGATGATTTTTGAGGTTCAAGGTTTTTGGTTCACCACAAGGGTGAAGAGCATACTCCCTTATCCCAAAAACTTCTCCCAAGCACACCAAGCAAAGATTTAATTACCCCCTTGCTTTCAAAATCTCAAGATGGGTCAAGATTTCTGTTTCACCACAAGGGTGAAGAGCATACTCTCCTACCACCTCAAAATTTCTACAACAAGGTATTAAGTGCCTATGAAATGAAACAACTAGTATATGCCACACTCAATAAATAAAGAAATTAAACAAGCACTTGATTTGACTTTGATGCTTAGGGAAGCCCTGTAAAAACCATTAGTAGCCCTCTTTGACATGCGTTCTTTTGGCAAAATATCTCAAGCAAGTGCACCTACAAGCACAACTTGTTAGCTCCACAATGATTAGCACATCAAAAAAATTAGATAATCTACAAAAATAACTGATCAAATGATAAAATCTAAAAATGAAACCGTCATGGTTGGATTAGGCTCAAAAAGACCTTTCCAATGATATATCACACTTAAACTTTTGATACCATTTGCAAAATTTCAAAAAAAAATAGACACCCGTTTTCCACAGTGGCACGGATTTGAAAACGCTGAAAATTTTAGAAAATTTCAAAAAGATAGCTAAGAACTTGAAACCTGCAAGATGGATAAAATAACTCTAAAATAGCTCACTGCCAAGTACAAACACTAGTATCGCGCGATACTTTGCAGTATACTGGGGCGATACTTCGCCCGAGACTAGGCGATACTTATCAGTCTGCATGATATTTCGCCCAGCACTAGGTGATACTTCACTGGAGACCAGGCGATATACTCTATTATAGCCAGGCGATACTTCTAATAGGTGAAGTATCGCACGCACGTACAAAGGTATATTGCACGATACTTCTAGAAAGTATCGCACGACAGTTTGAGACAAAAAAATAGAGACTAAAAATTAAGCTAAAAACTTGTCAAAAAATTGACAGAAATTGACGAAAATACAGAATTTAAAGGACAAAGTCTATCTACTCTGCCCCACGGTGGGCGCCAAAAAAATGTGTGCTATAAATGTGTCACACTTCTATGGATCATTACATGCAAGAAAACTCAAGAATGAGCCCTCAAAAATCGATCCATAGCTCCCTAGGCATGGAGTGCAAGGGCTTTTAAGAATGCTCTCAGCTAGAGCTATTTAGCCTATAACCTTGCTAGTAAACCATGCAATGGGAGATTCAATGAAGACAAGGACAAAAATGCCAATATCCTCAAGAATCAAGAATGAAAATGCAATGCAACTATACTAGAAATGGAAATGCAAGCTAAGCTATGAAAAGAAATATGCAAGTGTTACAACCCAAGCTAATTAATCTATGTGAGCTAATCTAGAGCATGGAAATGAAGCTAATCTAAGAAAGCATAAATATGAAGCTAAGCTAAGAATGCAAGAATGAGATGTAGATGCTAAGAATGCTCCAAATCTTCAAAGCTCCAAAGTGACCTAGAAATCTTGCAACATAAAGTTAGCATAAAAAGTTGGGGATCTAGAATGAAGAAAAGAGCTCTCCTTTTAAAGGAAATGAGGAGGAATGGACCATGCAGATTAAGAGGAAAAAGATTCAATCAACGGTGGAGCTTAAAAGAGGAGAAATCCATGTGCACAAGTATCCTCCAATAGGAAAATAAGAGTTGACTTTTGTGTCCATATGAGACAAAAAGTGCTTTTTCCCTTTTTATAAAATAAGAATAATGCTTTATTTGTGCAACTTAGGATAAGAGGAAAAGTGGGGGCTTTTTATTTATTAAAAAGGGAGGGAATTCCTTTTAAATAAATAAAAACTTAGGATAAGATAGTTAGCCCATAGAAAATAATTGAATAAATGATAGAACTAAGATTTGATCAAGAACAAACAATTTATGATTTAGCAAAAGGGGCTAATAGTCTAGGTGACCATTTTTAGGTGTATACACTGTTAGGTGGGTCCTCTTTTTTTATGTGTTCGCATGTGATTGGTTCACATGGTGGTGACTGGATTTTCTGTGGGTCCATTTGTCAGAGGGGGTTTCGATTGAAAGAGATCACCGGCTGGCGCATGATCTGGAGGAATATTTGGGGGCCATGAGATCATGTGCCCACCGTTGCATCAAAATCTTGTCTTTAGTGGGACCGTGTCAGAACTTTCCTAGGTGTATGCCTACAGAGCAATCAAGGGCGAATGAAAGAATGACATGTGGTGGTTCTGGGCCCAAGGTTAAGAGTTTTTCAAGAATCTATGACTAAAGAGCTTTTCTGTGTTTGCCAGACTTAACTGGGGTCAACTAAAGGTTTAAATGACTCTGCGACTAAAGGGAATTGGAACCCAAGGTAGACTTAAGGTTAGTTTTGTAGTCAAGTGCCGAGCCCGGGTAAAAAAGGAAGATCTGATGGTCGCATTTTAAAGTAAGATTGATTTTTGAATACCGACTGTCGATAGGGTTTTTTAGCACCACTTGTGACCATTTTATCATTTTTTAAATTCAAATATGCAAAATATCAGATTTCAATAGTTATGGCGAGACCAAGTTGTAGGTAGGTAGATGGATCATGGCGGCTGGATTTTTTACAGGTATAAACATGAAATTGACATGCAAACATAGATATCTGATCAGCTGGGATATTTTCATGTGCATTTATGGTTGAATTGGATAGGTTTAGGGTTTGATTATTATATGAAAAATTATGTAAACCGTAATTAGATTTTTTTTGCTCCTGCCTGCGTGCAAGGGGAGATGTATATATTGTTTTTTGGAGAGCTTTAGAGCTCAAAGAGTTCACATTTTTTTAAAGAGAAAAAATATCTTTTCTTAGAAGGCTATTTGAAACATTTTTTTTGTCCTCTGATTTTCTACATTCTGTAACCTCCCATTGATAATTCAGATATTGAAGGTGTTTTTGTGACATTCTTCATGTCCCTATGCCTTCTTGTGTGAATTATTTCTTAATGAATTTAGTATTTACATGCTTCCCACTGATATCTTAGGAGTCTTGATCCCTCTTTCTTTCTGCAATTTTGTGTATCATTGTGGATGATTTGATGTGAGTGCTTTTGTGGGTATACTTCAACCCCTTAAATATCTTGTCTCATTCCTATACCTAGTTGTAGAGGTGAATGTTTATTTGTAGGTCATAGATTGTTGTTTAATTCCAAGGGGTGTTATTTTTTGTGAAAGAATCTCTCTTTCCCCGAATAACTCTTTTTATCTACAGACCCTTCTATGAAGTACTTATGCAAACCTATCCATTGAGTTGTGATCACCTAGGCTTAAGTCTATTCATTGATTTCATCTTTTATACTGTAATTCATACCATATTTTTAGTGTATCACCTAGTAGGATAGTTTGCTTTCAGTCATTTCCCTTTCAAGCATTCCTTCTATCCCTTTCCCTCAAAAGATTTACTTTTCTGTCAAGAAGCAGATTAAGGTGACTATGCAAGAGGAACCAACCTAGAACCTAGAGGTCTCATCTTAGTTAGCATAGGTCCCACAACTTGGAGATGATTCCCATGTTATACTAGGTTTTCAAGACTATGAGAGCTTGAGACAAAGGTGCAAACTTAGTGTATAACAGTGACAATGCTGTTTACATACTTATTTAATAAAAAATGATAACTTTCTTTTTATTATAAAGGGAATTTTTAAAAAAAATCGATAGCATCTCTATTCTAAATGATATTATAATTAAAATAGACTGGTTTGATAGTAATAATTTTTAATGTAATAGTGAAATAATATTATTACTTTACTTATTGAATCAAAATATTAGTTTTAAATAAAAGTGCTTTGAGCCACTAAATAATGTATATTTATAAAATAAATTATTATATAGAATTTATCAAAGTTAGATCAAACAAATATACTTGCTCATAGAAAACTACAAAATTATTTGATGTTGTTAGTTTTATTTATGTAGGTATGTGGATTCTAACCACAGCTACAATAAAATCAACACTCGCTCTTAGCTAGGGAGGAATCCTTCTTAACATTCACAAGTTACATTATCTTATTGTGATGATTGACCAGAACGGTTACACCCAAGCATAGAAAGGAAAGATATCACCTCTTTGTGATATTAACTATTATGGCTATTCATAAATATCACCACATGTGATATCCACCATCATTGTGAGATTGTCACCTCACAATGATGGTAAGATGTACAATTTTTCATCATTATGAGATCGTCACCTCACAATGATATTCATTGTGGCTCATCTAAAGGGTAAACATGCAAGTCCAATAAAATCACCACGGACTCTCTCACATGGTGCTGTCATGGCATCACACAGATGACATCTTCCATGAACCATTTTAGAGGGTGGGCTCATCATGGCTACTCCCATGAATAGAAATATAAATGAGCATAGGTGCCCATCATGAAATCACTCAAGGTGATGATGTCATATGATGTTCACCATAGCTACTTCCAAAGGGTGAATAAACACAAGTGCTTAGTCATGGATTATCTCACAAGACATCCACTATAGCTACTTCTTGAGGGTTTATCCACCATGGATACTCCTAGGGAGTGGAGGAAGGGTTGATACCTCAAAATTCTCTCTCTCAGAGAATAATGCTATGAGAGTTAATACCTCAAACTTCTCTTGCAGTGAAGAACACTATGACAGATGATACCTCAAACCTATCTCATAGAGAAGAGTGTTATGAGGGCTTATACCTCAAACTTATCTCATAGTGAAGAATTATACAACGGCTAATAACTCAAACTTTTCTCACAGTGAAGAGTTCTATGAGGGATGATCCCTCAAACTTCTCTTAAAGAGAAGACTACTATGAGGGTTGATACCTCAAACTTCTCTCACAAAGAATATTTGTATAAGGGATTGCACCTGAAACTTCTCTTTCATAGAGAAGAATTCATTAACAAGGGATTGTGATGCAACCTTTTCTCTCATAGAGAAGAATGCATTATCAAGATCTTCATGATGATGTGTCTCTCTCTAAAAATTGTGACCTCCTCTTCCAAGGTTGCTTCTCATGAAATGCCAAACTCCTTTGAATCTGATATCAACTTTTTGATCTCCTCGTCTAAATTTTCCGCAGATGGACTTTTAGACTCTCTTTGAATGTTATTTCCTCCTCTTAGAAAAAATATTTTTGACTATCAACTCATTCCCATGATTGGGACCATCAAGTTCTTTCTCCTTTGAATGCAATCTCTTATGTTTCTTGATTACTATTATACACTAAGTTTGCACCTTTGTCTCAAGCTCTCGTAGTCTTGATAACCTAGTATAACATGGGAATCATCTCCAAGTTGTGGGACCTATGCTAACTGAGATGAGACCTCCAAGTTCTAGGCTAGTTCCTCGTGGATAATCACCTTAATTTTCTTCTTGACATAAAAATAAATCTTTTCAGGGAAAGGGATAGGAGGGATGCTTGAAAGGGAAAAGACTGAAAGCAAATTATCCTACTAGGTGATGCACCGAAACTAGGGTTTGGATCTCAGTATATAGGATGAAATCAATGAGAGACTTAGGTCTAGTAGGTCAAAACTTATTGAATAGGCTTGCATAAGTATTTCATAGGAGGGATCTACAAACAAAGAGGGTATTCAGGGAAAGAAAGAGATTCTTTCACAAATAATGACACTCCTTGGGGTAGACAACAATCTATGACCTACAAACAACCATTCACCTCTGCAACTAGGTATAGGAATGAGACAAGATTTTTAAGGGGTTGTAGTATACCCACAAAATAATTCACATCAAATCATTCACAATAATACACATGAATTGCAAAAAGAAAGAAGGATCTAGAACCCTAAGATATCATTGAGAAACATATAAATACTTTGATTCAATAAGAGATAACTCACACAAAAAGGCATAGGGACATGAGAAATGTCACAAAATATCTTCAATCTCTGAATTACCAATGGGAGGTTATAGAATATAGAAAACTAGAGGGCAGGAAATGCCATAGATAGCCTTCTAAGAAAGAGATTTTCTTTTTACAAAATGTGAACTCTCCCTCTTTTTTTTAAAGCTCTCCTAAAAAAACAATATATACATCTCCTCTTGCACGCAGGTAGGAGCAAAAAATCTAATTAGGGTTACATAATTTTTCATATAATAATCAAACCCTAAATTTGTCAAATTCAGTAATAAATGCACATGAAAATATCCTAGCTAATCAGATATCTATGTTTGCGTGTCCATTTCATGTTTATAGGTCAGCAAAAAATCTAGCTACCATGATCCATCTACCCACCTGAAACTCAGTCTCGCCATAACTATTGAAATCTGATATCCTTAGATATTTGAATTTAAATATAATAATGGTCACAGATAGCGCCAAACTTTAATCCATTGATGGCTGGCATTGAAAATTTAATCTTATTTTAAAACGTGACCGTTAGATCTTCCTTTTTACCCAGGATCGACACTTGACTACAAAACTAACTCAGCCTTTACCTTGGGTTTCAATTTCCCTTTGTCGCAGAATTGTTTAATACCTTGGCTAACCCCAGTCCAGTCGAGCGATTCAACAAACATGAAAATGGCTCTTTAATCGCTGATTCATTGAATACTTCTAACCCTGGGCATGACTAAATAACCTTAGCCATTCCGTGAACATGCGATTGAAAGCCATCCCTTATTCACAGAATACTTTCCACCCTTGCCAATTTATTTAGAGGTTCAGTGAACAAAGCGTTCATTGAATTGCCAAGTCATTTGGAGCACTGCTAAACTATTTCGTGAACAAGTGAATGCATAAAACTTTATCGGGACCACCAGACATAAGGAGCACTAAATTCTCTCCGTCACCAAATCGCTGAATCACCCAGCTGACATACCTTTGATCAGATGGTCATCGTAAGATCTTATACCTCTGACATAATTCTTGAGAACACATGCTAGCCGTCTGATTGCCTACTCTAAGAATTTTGGACCCACCCAAGATTGGATTTGAATCTAACAGTTGGTGTATGATCTAATAGACCTCAAAGATTCCATCTGATTACTAGATAACCGTAGATCATGAATCTTGCTGACCTCTCCTTAGATCCTCTAACAATGGACCCACTGACAAGTAATCCGAATCAGCACACATGGACCAACCAGGAGCTTTCAAATCAAAATACATGGCATCGGACCCACAATACACTGCAGCATTAAGTAAAAGGGGAAAATCAACAGTTGTTTGAAGATCTCATGCTCTGACAATGGCCTATGCAAAGATATGCCAGCCACTAGATCTTCCTAACCGGGACCCCACTCTGACAAGTAATCCTGATACCAAATCTATGGCGGGCGTATGATCTGATGCTGCTAGAATATTCCTTCAGACTATAAGACAAACATCCAATGTAGAATCTTACCGCTACCTACAGAACTAACCACACCTTGATCTGGTGATTTAGCGACCAAAGGCTTCTTATTTGTGAGATACTTTGATAAACCATGGTTGAGCCAAGCGAATACACGAACAAAGGGGCTTCGCTAGTTCACCAAATTACATGTAAACCCAAGGTTTGATTAAGTGAATGCTTGACTGAGGGCATTTTCGCAGAATCATTGAATGACTTAAAACACTACCAAAAGGAAATAGTGAACTGGCAAACAAGAAGAAACCTAATATGCATGTGCCTTTTTTGATCACTTAAGTTGCCAATAAAGTAACAAGGAAATATAATAGGGCTTAGGGATTTTTTAGGGTAACAGCTACTTTTTCAAAATTTTAAACTTGTAGACCAGAGGCCAGAGGACAAGGCATAACACCATGAAATCTTTTGAGGTGCTTGACAGAACAAAAATAGAGACCCAGGAATAGGACTTGGCCAAATTTGCAGAATAGGAAATTTTGGGCAACATTTTGGTGATTTCTGCTGTATGTCAACCTACTAGACATGGAAAACCAGTGGCCTATAATCAATCCATTAGGCATGGGGAAAATTTTTGAGCACAAAACTTGACAGAGGGATAGAACTTGAACCAGAGGGACAAAAATTGTGCGCAAGCGCTCCTTGGAAAACAAGGAACTAACCTAGAAAGAAAGGAATGAAAAAAAAAACACATATTTACAAGAATTCCAGAGAGGGATTAACCTCAAAGCATGGCTTCAAGTGGAAACCATTCATTGAGATAGGTAGGGGGACTCCTTCCATATTTGATAGCTGAAAAGCATTGGATCCCTTGCACTCTATTATTATAAATGGTCCACTCCAGAATGAATCAAATTTTGTGTGCCTACCAGGTCTTGACCTGAACTCATCCCACTTGAGGACTATGTCTCCAACCTTGAAATTATTGGCTTTAGCTCTCCTATTAAAGCTCTTCTTCATTTGAATCTGATGGAATTCCATATCCTGCATTGATTTGTCTCTGAGTTCTTCCAACTCCATCAACTGAGCATATCTGATCTGCAAGGGATCTCTTTCTTCAAATAGAGCATATTGAGTGGCCAAGTCCAGAGTTGACATTTCAACTAAGATAGACAACTTGTCCTCTCTACCATATAATAACATGTAAGGAGAATTACCAATAATCTTCCTTGGGGTAATTCTGTCTAACCATAAGGCAGACGTTAGTTTGGCATGCCAATCCCTTTGGTTATCCTGCAAAGTCTTCTTGATTATCTTAATCAAATTCTTATTTGTTGATTTCGTTAAGCCATTGCCTTGAGGGTAATAATTGGAACTGGTATTTAGATAGATGCCATTCTTGACTACCCATTCTGAGACTTTAACGCCTATGAATGCTAACACATTATCTAAAATTATGGAGTCTGGAGTGCCAAACCTATGAATTACGTCATCATAAAAACCTAATACAACATTCTCATTGGCCTCTTTTAATGCAATTGCTTCTGTCCATCTGGTGAAGTAATCTGTTGTAGTAATTATCCATTTATGTCCTGCACTAGATGGAGGGTTGATCATGCCAATGAAGTCTATACCCCACTTCATGAAGGGCTTCTCTATTCTGACCAGCTATAGGGGCAAGGCTGCAAGCCTTTCTTTTCCTACAAACATGGCACACTTGATGCATTTTCTTACATAATCATGACTATCTTTGAAGATTGATGGACAATAGTATCCAGCCCTCATGATTTTAAAAGCAGTAGTCCTAGGAGAAAAGTGACCTCCAGAAGGTCCATCATGAAATTCAAATAGGACATCAGCTATCTTTTCTAAATCTATGCATCTTAAAAGGACACCACTATGATCCTTTCTGAAAAGAACTTCATCAATCAACACAAAATGAACATATTTTAATCTATAATACCTTATTTTTGCTGAATCTAGATCTATAGGACATTGTCCTGTTTTCAAGTAATTGATCATATTAGGCAACCAGCTTGCTACCTTGGCTTGTTCTTCTGTAGACTGCACCACCAGAGATGCATCTATTGTTTCTGATTTCTTTGAACCTTCATCCTCTACCAAATGCTCACAAAGACCTCTTCCTCTAACCAGCTTGGTAGTTTGAATATCAATGTCATATTCCATCACCTTGGTGATCCAACCAGCTCTTTTCTCAATGAGGTCCTTGGAAAGTAAAAACTCTTTGACACTTGGATGAGTAACTTTTAAATGTACCTTGCTATGGGTCAATAGATATCTAAACTTTTTAAGGCTCTTTACCACAACAAGTAAATGTTTTTCTACAAAAGAGTATCTTTGTTCATACTCTTCTAAACATTTGCTAAAGAAAGCAATAGGTTGCTCCAATCCATCTGAATTTTCTTGGGTCAGCATTGCAGATATAGCATCATGACCGCCATAAGCATAAAGGATAAAATCCTTATTGAAATTTGGGTTTAACAGGGTAGGAGCTTCTATTAAGGCCTCTTTGATAGCTTGGAAATTAGCTTTTCCTTCTTTAGTCTAGCTGAAAGTTGAACTCTTCTTTAGCATGGTTGTCAAAGGCTTAAGTAAATCTACAATGTTAGGTAAGAACCTCCTAACAAAATTAATCTTTCCTATGAAAGATTGGAGACATTTCTTGTGATGTGGTAGGGGTAGCTCTAGGATAGCTGTAATTCTCTTAGGATCCACTATAATTCCTTCTTTGGATACTACATATCCCAATAGTTTTCCTTCATGAATTGCAAACACACATTATTTGGGATTAAGAGATATCCCAAACTCTCTACACCTTTGAAAGATCTATCTCAAATGTTTGATATGGTCTGCTACATGTTTTGAATAGACAATTATATCATCCAAGTAGACCAACACAAACTTGTACATTAGGCTCTTAAAGGCCATATCCATTGCCTTTTGAAATGTAGCACCTGCATTTGACAAACCAAAGGGCATCTTTTGATAAGTCATGGTTCCCCACTTGGTTGTAAATGCAGTCTTGTATTGATCCTCTTCATTTACTAAGATTTGATTGTATCCTGAATAGCCATCCAATAATGAAAATCTCTTGTATCCAGAGACACATTGTAAGATTTGTTCCATAGAGGGTAATGAATGGTGGTACTTTAATGAAGCTCTGTTAAGATCCTTGAAGTCAACACATAACCTCAGCTCCCCATTCTTCTTCCTTACAGGAATAAGGTTGGAAACCCAACTAGTATGCTTGATGGGTTAGATGATACCACTTTCTATTAGTTTGAGTACTTCCCTCTGCATGAGTGGCTCAAGCTTGGGATTAACAAGCCTTTTCTTTTGCCTCACTAGTTTGGCACTAGGCTCTAATTCAATAGTGTGCTGAGCAAGAGCGGGGTCAAAACCTTTGAGGTCTTCATATTGCCATGCAAATACATCACTGAATTCTTTGAATAATTGGGTATAAGCTTGCTTTTCCAATTCAGTGTTCACTTTTCCAAATTGTAGGCTCTTACCTAGTTCCAACTCTAATTCAACACAATGTTCTTGTTGGACTACCAGGCCAGCTTTGTTCTTCTTAACTTCATCACCCTTGTTGAAGATAGTCTCTAATGTAACAAGATCTCTAGGCATCTTATTGGACTTCAGTTGTATCACTTGATCACCATAATTTTGTGATAATCTCTCTTGATTATGCCTTGAAAAGACATCCTCTTCAAACAAGAACTACAAAATTTGTTCATCATTGTCAAACACCTACCAATTGACATTGTTATCAGGAATAGAGGGTCTGACAATCACTTTTTTATGTTGTTGATCTATGTCTTTTGAAATGCTGTCAGGAATATCATACTGAGATCCAACAGTGGCTAATCTATCTGCATTTTGATTTAGCTTTCTAGGGATGGCAACAATAGTGAAAGCACAAAAAACTTAAATTGCATCCCAAACTATATGCTTGTATGCTTTCAAAGTGTCATTTTTGGTTGCACTTATCTCTCTTACTTGGCTGACAAATAACTCACTATCACCATAAACTTTTAAGGCCTTAAGCCCTCTTTTTCTAGCCCACTCTAGCCCATTGACTAGACTTTCATACTCTACAGTGTTGCTAGTGCAGGAGAAATTGAATCTAAAGGTAGTATAATACCTTTCTCCCTTTTGGGACACTAGCATAGCACAACCACCAGAACCATGTCTACTTCTAGCTCCATCAAAAAATAGTTCCCAAACCTGATTATTCTAATCTTTTGAATTAGTGTCTCCTTTGAGAAGGCTTGGCTCTATGGATCCACTTTCTTGTATTAAATAACTTCCAAAACCAAAATCCCAAATAAGATTTTCTTGGGCCTTTGAAGCTCTTTCATCTAGAAGAATATCAGGGATACTCTCTATCTTTGTGCTTGCTTCACTAATGGTTTGGAAGTCACTGTCATCAAATATAGGGTAGTTTACGTTGATGGTGTTGGACACATATGGTTCTATATGGTGTGCTTCTAATGGTTCTGATTTAATGGTGACCTTGGTCCCATACCTTGTATGAAATAACATGTGAGACCAATTAGAAGATAGGTAGCCTCCTATCTTGGCTGTAAACTCCCTTGAAAGACATATAGAAAATAATGCAGAGAGATCTATGATATATATATCAAGGAGGATGGAGAAATTAGGACTAGCATGAAGGATTAGACTGGTATCCTTGGCCACACCTATAGTATTGACTGAGGATCCATCAAGTTGTGTGACCTTCTTTTGAAAGGGCTCATATTTCAGTCCTAATTGGTTAGCTACCTTCTTGGGCATTACAGTGCTAGTAGCCCCACTATCTACCATACAATTATGCACTAAAGATTTTCCAATGATTAAAGATACATAAAAGGGAGGTGGTTTTGAATTCCTACCTTGAATGGCATTGGTCTTGGAGTTGCTACTTGGAGCCTCTTTTTCTTGATCAGTGTTAACCAACACTAGCTTTGCAACTTCTTTTGCAGGTTGAGGGGTTGCCACTTCAGTCATAGCCTTCTTCAAAATTTCAAGCTATCCTAGAAGAGCCAAAGAGTCCCACATGGACATGGTGACATTCACCTTCTTCATGTTGTCTACAATATTATAAGGTGTCACAGTGTGCACTCTCTATTGTGCTTTCACTATGATGGGCTCTACCTCTTTAGAATGTTGGACTTCTTTGCTTGTAATGACAGGAACCTCCTTAGTTGTGATGGGAGTAGGTTGTTACTGGATCTGCAAATGTAGTGGCTTTGGCATTAGAATCTACTCTCTCCATGTCTTGAGCTCTTCTCTTTTCTCTTGTAAAGGAAACAAAAGCAACTTCATCATTGACTCCATTGAAGTCTAGTTGTTCCCAATTAAAAAGAGCAGTCTCATTCTCTTGTGGTTCTTGTTGAGGCATTGACCCTCTAGATGAAACCTCTGATTGAGCTTCAGAGGCATTCTGAACCATCAGAGCTTGGTTCATCCATCCATTTGAGCATGTAGCCTAATTATGAGGCTGATTACAAGGAAAACACCATTCATTCTCCATGGCCATATTGTTTTGGCTAGGAACCATATCCCTCAATGGATTTGCAGAATTGAGAGGTGCATGATTATATGGTTGGAATGGTCTCTGATTGAAGCTTTGTCTTTGTCCTTGATAGCCTCCTTGGTATGGTGGCCTATTTTGTTGATAAGGTTGTCCCTAATTTTGATATTGTTGATTAGGACCTTGGCCTTGTGGTTGAAAAGGTGGTTTGATTCCTTGACCTTGCTTCTTTAGATTTGTGACCTCTTTAGTCAAGGTCTGCAACAAGTTTGTCATTTCTTGTATACTAGTTTGCTGACTGCTCTTTATTTCTTGTAACTCTTGAGAGAGACTAGCTGTTGGCTCTTGACCACTAGTACTAGCCTGAGGTGCTAATATGGTGGGAATAGGGGTAAATGGGGGTACTTGTGCAGGTGTAATGGGATGAAGGCTAGGAAAAATGGGCATTGGAGGTCTTCTAGCACTCATGCCTGCTTGATCAAACAATTTTTAGCTCTGACAGCTATGTCAAAAGCTTGGGGTAAAGAAGTACCACCCATAGACTAGATCATGATAGAAATTTGTCCATTCAAACTTTGCAAGTAGTAAAGGAAGGCATGGTCAGCTGATGGTCTAACTGAGACTAGAATTCTATTCCATGTCTTAAGGAATCTACTATTGTAATCTATCATTTTCTCTTGAGGGTCTCTCTTAATAGTTGTTAACCGCTCAACTAGAGACAAGTTATTTGATTTGTCCTCAAAATGCTTACTTAATGCATCCCCTAATCCATGCCATGAATTTATGGAACCAACAGTTAGAGTTCTAAACCATTCAAGAGCTTTACCTTTTAAAGAAGCTGCTAGTTATTTGGTGGCCACATCTTCTTGAGTTATGTTGTGTATGTTGCACATGGTTGTCACATCTCTTATGTGCTCAAAAGTAGTTGTCTGTCCTTCACCTGTAAAATTAGGTACACTTTTTAGTGCCACCAAGGGCACATCATTATGCACTGCAAAGGTTAATGGACTCCCTTGGTTGAATGGTGCAAAGGCGAACTGTCTTGCCATTATAGGAGTTGGAATCTAAAGATTAATGACTATATGAGCTGTATTTGCTGCTGGGTTTGAATCCTCTAGATCTCTAGTTAGAGATCTACCTCTTCTTCTGGAATGAAAGGGAAAAGGTCTCCTTTTTGAGGTATCTAAAGGTGTTGATTGAACTCTCCTTGCAGGGGATGTTCTTTGAGTTGACCTACCATTTCCACTTCTTTTTGAGGGCAACTCTGAAAATTTAGTAGGCTTAGAGCTCCTAGTCTCAACCTTTCTCATAAACCTTGAACAAGGTTGTCTTGAATCCTTCCACCAATGGAGCCATGAGATATACTTGATAGAATAACTTCTAAAAGTCTATAGTATGCAATCTGTATATCAGAGATAGCATAACAAAACATGAATTTTTGATTCTTTTACTATCCCACCAGGGATGCCAAAATTGTTATACACTAAGTTTGCGCCTTTGTCTCAAGCTCTCATAGTCTTGATAACCTAGTATAACATGGTAATCATCTCCAGGTTGTGGGACCTATGCTAAATGAGATGAGACCTCCAAGTTCTAGGCTGGTTCCTCTTGGATAATCACCTTAATTTGCTTCTTGACAAAAAAATAAATCTTTTGAGGGAAAGGGATAGGAGGGATGCTTGAAAGGGAAAAGACTGAAAGAAAATTATCCTACTAGGTGATGCACCGAAACTAGGGTTCAGATCTCAGGATGTAGGATGAAATCAATGAGAGACTTAGGTCTAGTAGGTCACAACTTACTGAATAGGCTTGCATAAGTATTTCATAGGAGGGATTTGCAAACAAAGAGGATATTCAAGGAAAGAAAGAGATTCTTTCACAAATAATGACACTCCTTGGGGTAGACAACAATCTATGACCTGCAAACAAACATTCACCTTTGGAACTAGGTATAGGAATGAGACAAGATTGTTAAGGGGTTGTAGTATACCCACAAAAGCATTCACATCAAATCATTCACAATAATACACATGAATTGTAGAAAGAAAGAAGGATCCAGAACCCTAAGATATCATTGGGAAACATATAAATACTTTGATTCAATAAGAGATAACTCACACAAAAAGGCATAGGGACATGAGAAATGTCTCAAAATATCTTCAATGTATGAATTACCAATGGGAGGTTACAGAATGTAGAAAACCAAAGGGCAAGAAATGCCACAGATAGCCTTCTAAGAAAGAGATTTTCTTTTTACAAAATTTGAACTCTCCCTCCTTTTTTTAAAGCTCTCCAAAAAAAACAATATATACATCTCCTCTTGCACGCAGGTAGGAGCAAAAAATCTAATTAGGGTTACATAATTTTTCATATAATAATCAAACCCTAACTTTATCCAATTCAGCCATAAATGCACATGAAAATATCCCAATTGATCAGATATCTATGTTTGCATATCCATTTCATGTTTATACACACAAAAATTCTAGCCACCATGATCCATCTACCTACCTGCAACTCGGTCTTGCCATAACTATTGAAATCTGATATCCTTAGATATTTGAATTTAAATATAATAATGGTCACAGGTAGTGCCAAACTTTAATCCAGGGATGGCTAGCATTGAAACTTTAATCTTATTTCAAAACGTGACCGTTAGATCTTCCTTTTTACCCGAGATCAACACTTGACTGCAAAACTAACTCAGCCTTTACCTTGGGTTTCGATTTCCCTTTGTCATAGAATCATTTAATACCTTGGATTTCCCCAGTCTGTTTGAGTGATTCAGCGAACATGAAAATGGCTCTTTAATCGCTGATTCTCTGAATACTTCTAACCCTGGCATGACTAAATAACCTTAGCCATTCCGCAAACACGCGACTGAAAGCCATCTCTTATTCATAGAATACTTTCCACCCTTGCCAATTTATTTAGAGATTCAACGAATAAAGTGTTCACTGAATCGCCAGGTCATTTGGAGCACTGCTAAACTATTCCATCAATAAGTGAACACATAAAACTTTATCAGGATTGCCAGACATAAGGAGCACTAAATTCTCTCAGTCACCAAATCGTTGAATCACCCAACTGACATACCTTTGATCAGACAGTCATCGTAAGATCTTATACCTCTAACATAATTCATGAGAACACACTCCAGTTGTCTGATTGCCTACTCTAAGAATTTTGGACCCACCCAAGACTGGATTCAAATCTAACTTCGAGCGCATGATCTTATAGCACCCGAAGATTCCATCAGATTACCAGACAACCATAGATCATGAATCTTGCTGATGTCTCCACAGACCCTCTAACAATAGACCCACTAACAAGTAATTCGACTCAGCACATGTGGACCAACTAGGAGTTGTCAAATCAAAAAACATGGCATTGGACCCATAATACACTGTAGCGCTGAGCAAAAGGGGAAAATCTACGGTTGTCTAAAGATCTCATGCTCTAATAACGGCCTATGTGAAGAAACACCAGCTGCTAGATCTTCCTAACCGGGACCCCACTCTAACAAGTAATCCTGATACCAAATCTACGACAGGTGTATGATCTGATGCTCCTGGAATATTCCTTAAGACTATAAGACAACTGTCCGATGCAGAATCTTACCACTACCTGTAGAACTAACCCCACCTTGACCTGGTGATTTAGTGACCAAAGGCTTCTTATTTGTGAGATACTTTGATAAACTATGGTTGAGCTAGGTGAATACATGAACAAAGGGGCTTCGCTAGTTCACCGAATTACATGTGAACCCAGGGTTTGATTAAGTGAATGCTCAACTGAGGGCATTTTCGCAGAATTGATGAATGACTTAAAACACCACCGGAAGGAAATAGTGAACTGGCAAACAAGAAGAAACCTAATATGCATGTTCCTTTTTTTATCACTTAAGTTGCTGATAAAGTAACAAGGAAATATAACAGGGCTTTGGGCTTTTTTAGGGTAACGGCTACTTTTTCAAAATTTTAAACTTGCAGACTAGAGGCCAAGATAAATTGTACAGGCTAGAGGACAAGGCATAACACCATGAAATCTTTTGAGGTGCTTGACAGAACAAAAATAGAGACCTAGGAATAGGAATTGGCCAAATTTGTAGAATAGGAAATTTTGGGCAACAATTACTCCTTAAATAATTTAAAAGGACATTACAAATAGTTCATAAAACTAAACTATTCTGAGGGGAAATACCAATGCTAGAAGCATACATGATTCACTCTAAAATAAAGTATTATAAATAATTTGACCAAATTAGATCAAAAAAATATAGTTACTCATAGGAAACTACAAAAGTATTTGATGTTGTTAGTGTTAATTTTTCATGTACTTGATTATCCATGAGAAATCTCATTGCCCTCTCAGCCATAGACAATTCACAATTGTCTTTCCCAAGCACTATGTACATATTTTATTCAATGGTTATTTCTAGAATGAGATTACATATCTCATAGTATATATGCAAGTGGAGCCCTTTTAGCAAGGGACGCCACACTTTAATATATAGTAATATAATTAAATACTAAAAATTTATATTAATATAATATTAAACAATTAATATAATATAATATTAATATATTATTATATAAATAATAATTATATATACAATTATATTATCAATATAATTATTATCCATCACAATAATTATATTAATATAAAAACAACCTTTGTGTTATTTATGTAGGTATGTGGATTCCAACTACATGTACAATAAAATCAACACTCCCTCTTAGCTAGGGATGAATCCTTCTTAAAATTTACAAGTTACATTATCTTATTGTGATGATAACCTCAATGGTTACATCCAAGTGTGGTAAGGAAAGATATCACCTCTCTGTGATATCAACCATTGCACAACTATTCATATATATCACCTCACGTGATATCTACCATCATTTTGACATCGTCACCTCATAATGATGGTAATATGTACAAGTTTCCATCATTGTGAGATCATCACCTCACAATGATATTTATCATGGATATCCAAAGGATAAACACACAAGTACAAAAAAATGACCATGAAATCTCTCAGATGTTGTTTCATGGTTTCACACACATGACATCCACCATGAACCATATCAAATGGTGGGATCATCATGGATACTCCCATTAGTGGAAATATAAATGAGCACAAGTGCCAATCATGGAATCAGTCAATGTGATGATCTCATACGACGTGCACCATAGCTACTCCCAAAGGGTGAATGAACATAAGTTCTTATTTATAGATTATCTCACATGGCATCCACCATAGCTCTCCCAGAGGGTGGTTCCACCATTAATACTCCTAGAGGGTGGAGCAAGGGTAGATACCTCAAACTTCTCTCTCTAAGAGAATAATTCCACATGAGGGATAATACATCAAACTTCTGTCATAGATAAAAATGTTATGTTGGGATGATACCTAAAACTTATCTCATAGAGAAGAGTGTTATGAGAGCTAATACCTTAAAATTCTCTGATAGAGAAGAATGCTATGAGGGTTGATACCTAAAAATTCTCTTACAGAGAAAATTTCTATGAGGGATGATACCTAAAACTTCTCTTAAACTAAAGAATGCTACAAGGGTTGATGTCTCAAAATTATCTCATAAAGAAGAGTAATACAAGGGAGTGCACCTCAAACTTATATGTCACATAGAAGAATTCATTAATAAGGGATTGCATGGAAACATTTTCTCTCATAGAAATGTCAGACTCCCACTGAATTTGATATCAACCTTTTGGCTTTCTCATCCAAGGTTTCCTCAAATCAATTTTTAAACTCTGTCTGAATATTATTTCCTCCTCTTTGAAGAAAATTTTTTGACCATCAACTCAGTCCCATGGCTGGAAGAATCAGGTTCTTCATGCCTTGAATTCAATCTATTATGCTTCTTGATCCAACCCAAAAGAAATTTAAAGGAGATTATAAATAGTTCATAAAACTAAACTATTATGAAGGGAAATAACAATGTTAGAAGTATGCATGCTTCAATATTATCTATACAAATAGGTAACCAACTAATTCAACCATAGGTCTGATTAACTTCACCAAAAAATTAAAAATAAAAAAACATATAACTAATGTAATGAAACAAAAGTAAATAGTATCAAACATCCACACATGCACCACACATAACACACTGATTTTTCTCATGGAAATCCTCAGTTAGAGGGATAAAATCATGGTGGGGATAACATCCACAAGCCCTTCATTGCAATAAAAAGGTATTCCATGTTAGGAGCTACCAATACTCTTTTTGAGGGTTCACCCTTTTAGGAGTGACTAGTGTAAGAACTACAACTGATAGACTACTTGGAGAACATAATGGGAGAATATGATGATGATCACCAAGATACTAAGGTACATGTCAGACATTACATCATTTGTTATATTTTCATTAATTTCAACTAGCTTTGACTTTACTTATCATGATAGTTGAAAACATCTGAAGGGGGTGATTTTGGTGAAGGATAGGAGATATTAGTATGAAGATGAGATGTATGAGTAAGTTATGAATAAGGTATTCATTGGAAAACTTATTGATGAGTCTATGATAGTATGATATTGATTTGATTGACTTACATACTTCTATTAACTGTTGAAGATGAAGAGAGTACAAGTTACTTTGGTCAGTATATGAAGAACTTAGTGTACATCAACAAGATGTAGTGTACACTGAGTGTCATATTAACTGAGCAAGAAGAAACTGACATATCATGACATTTACCAAGCAGGAGAAATAAAGTGTGACATGTGATTCATGACATGTGATGATGATCTATACAAAACTAAAGGATTATAAGGATAAAGAAAAAGTTTGTTATGAAGATCTAGGACTGAAAAAATCAAGGATGATTGGATGTTAAAGATTACAAATATTTTAAGGAACAAGTTTCAAGGAAGGTTAATAAGGAAAAACTGACAATGGAGATTAAGAGGTAAAATCTAAGGCTAAAATAAAAATAGTTTACATGTCTATTTAAGGAGACAAGAAATACATACAAATATAGGGGAGATAAAATTGCATCCCTATGCAAATTATTGGTGCATACATGTGAAGCTAGTTAGACAGGCTGAACTGATATCCAAGTGATTCTACAAACTAAACTGAGTGACAAAAGGAGATAACCGAGCAGAACAAAGTAAGAGAAAGAAGGAGAAAGAAGAGATTATGATGACTAGAATGATATTGAGCTTAATGTAGATCTGAATATGAGAAAAAGAAGTTGTGTTTGAATCAAAAGATGTGATCAATCTTGGGGATATCCTTGAGGACACACAAGTTAATATCAATGCCTTGACTGAGGAAGAAATAAAAAGCCAAATTCTTGTCAAGGCAGCCTCATATACCATTCTTACCAAGTACCAATCTCATTCTCATCTAAGTACATGATTATAAAAGGATTGAGGGTACATCAACTATAGACATTGAACCTACAAGCTCCCACATGGTCTTAGTTGAACATAAGGTCACACAAAGTTTCACTATCAAGGAAAAATATAAGCCAACAATAACAATAGAACATGTACCTATCGAGGAAGAAAGTAAAGGAAAAGATGAAGAGGGTTTAAAAGAACAAGTAGGTAAGCCTACAATAGTAACTTTAGGACCTCATGTGGAGGAAGAAAATAAGGCTAAGGAGAAAATAACAAAGGATCATCTAGAGTTGAAGGAGCAAGAGGCTAGTATAGTTGTTGAGTGGCAACACACAAAAGAAGAAACTACATAAAAAGAAGGGAAAGTCTCCCATTACACAAGTAACAGTTGATGAAGTTATAGTAATTCTGAAATGGGATACTAATAACTTGACCTAGGAGAAAATAAAAATATTGCAAGATCTCTTGAAGAAGAAGAGCAAGAAAGAGGAGCTAAGGAGAGAACATCAGTAGAAGCAGGTACTGTATGAAATAGAAAGGTATATTTGTAGGTTCTTTTGACTTAGAAGATGTGAATGAGACTTCACCTATTCTGGAACAATTGGTTCATATTGTTAAGAAGGTGAACAATAATGACAATGAAGCTAATGAAAAGCTCATTCAGTGGTTAGAAAGAAAGTTTGAGACAAAGGTACTTGAAAGGGTCTCAACTAAGATAACAGTCAAGCAGGTAGAACTTTTTGACTTAGAGAATAACTTAGAAGAAGTTGTACAAAATGTTTATTCTTTTTACAAGAAACTATGAAATGTAGAAACATTTACTAAGGATAATCAATATTTGATTGACAAGATGCAATTAGATTTGAAGTCTACTGGATATTCATTGAGCATGGATACAAGTTCCAACTCCATTCATTTTACATGTTTACTTCATGCACAAGGGAGATCAGTTGAGCTGATGGCTAATGATGGAAGGATAAGAGCCAAATTAATTTCTATTCAAACCATGATGACACATCATCTAGAGGTTATGTAGATAGAATTGGCATCAAAAAAGGAGTTGATACAGAGAGATCCTCATCTCTCTATTGTTGAGAGTTTAGTTGATCTAGCTGCCTAGCTAGAAATCAAGATACAGGTTTTGGAGTCCATATGATATGGATGGGATAATTCCTTAACAATGATTATGCAACTCCACAAACAATTTTTGGACAAGTTGTTTCTTACCCCTACACTCCAGCAACTTCATGTGATAAAAATAATGGGGAAATGAGTGATGAGAAAATAGTAGATATGTCATGGTACAAATGTATATACAGAAATCAAAGAAAAGATATTGAATCAAAAGGTATGACATACTATTTTGTAATGTAAATGTATATTCATTATATGTCAAAGAGTCATATATATATGTAAAATCTTTTTGAAGACTGAGTCAAAGTCTTAAGAGTAGTACTCAAACTACTGAGTACTATTTTGTAATGAAAAAGTCATCACAAAGTTTTTTTGCCACTGATGTCAAAGGGAGTGTGAAGCCTCACCCCGACCTATCATAGCATTACTAAATCCGTTCACACTTTGACACTTTATACTTTGATACATCTATGCACTTTGGATTATCCTGCCAGAGACTCGAGATATTATGGTTGATGATGATGATTATATTGCATGAATTACATTCTGATGTGGACTAGGATCTAGGATAATGTTGATTGTGATTATACTTGTTTAGAAATATGAATTGATGAGAAGAGCGGATCATGATTAGATTTGATTATTTCATGAATGTTATGTCATGATGTTTATGAAATTATTATGTTTTTAAACATTTCTAAATGGAAATTGTAATTAGGAATTAAATTCTACATATTGATTTAATGTTGCTAAGTAAGGATTGAATATGTATATTTCATGTGATTTTATCACCTTGAACTATTGATGCTCGATGTTTAAGTGTGTAGGTAAGAGAACCATGGAATTAGTCAGAGAATCAGTAACCAACCATTGTGCAAACTGTAAAGCCAAGGTTGAACCTAATGAAGAGGTTCAAACCTCATTGTGAGGTGACTTAATTCGTAACCGTAAAGTTGTATGTATGTATCAGGTGTCTCTTTATGTAATTAGTGAGATGTCAATGTTGTGTTATGTCATTTTATAGTGTCACTTGACACTTGTTATGTGTTTATGTAATGACATGTCTACTAAGGCTGGCAATGTAAACCTAAACCTAACTGACTTTTAGGAACCTAATTAATCTCCTCATTGGAGATACTTGTAAACTCCACCAATTTGATTATTTAAATTTTTATGTTTCTTCTAACCACTACTAGAGGCCAAAAAAAGGTCCTAAAGGTCAAATTTAACAAAACCTAAGTGCCTAAGTGTTAGGGGTATGGGTTAAGGATGTTTTTATCACAACTGAACCACCTAGTGGCCTAGGTAACCCATTTTGTAACCCATTTACCATAAGCTTCGAAATTTGAAGAAGTCTTGACCCTTACTCAACCCCACTCTTCCTTCCAATCAGGCATTTAAAATAGGGGACAAGGAAAAGCCAAAGGACATGAGAGTCAATTTTGTAATTAATGCTAGTAGGTGGGTAGAAGTTGGAGGCCTTTCTAGAGGCCCTTGGTAGAGTTAGTGGGTGTTCACCCACTCTCTATCTTTAGAGATATTAGGGTTTTGGAGAGAAAAAGGAAAAAGGGATTGGGCTCTTCTCAACATTCATTTACCATAACACATTGGGAAGGTTGGTCTCCATTGCCATGAAAGACCTTCATTTTCTTGTTGCAAGTAGATTTATATGTTCTTCATTCTCTTGAATATGTTCATGTATTTGTGTTGTTATTTGTATGGGAATGATATTTTGGGTTTGAATCTTTGTTTATGGTTTTTATCTTGTTTTTCCATATGGGAGTTCTTATGAAGGGTGTGATGGCATTACTCACCCTTGGATAGGGAAGAAGTGGCCATGTATGGGGGAAGTGGTTAGTTGGATTCCATGGTAGTGTAGAGTCAATTCTCATGGAGAGAAGAGGGAAGAAATGCAAAGGTGTATGGGCCCTTGAATGTCAATGTTTATTGATCCTAATTTTGGGGAAGATAAGGAGAAGATTGGTTGAAAGAATGTATGTGATTTTAGCCTTGAAGAGGCATGCGATTTGAATCTATTATTTGGCATTCTCCTACATGGAAGTACACCTTCACTTGTTGTGTTGGGTTCATGGTGAATCCATTTGTGCAAGCCTTGGGAGGGTGTTCTTGTTGTTGTATTCATGTTATGTGATTGTGTGATTGTCA
Organism: Chamaecyparis obtusa; assembly: GCA_027943335.1. Lineage (NCBI taxonomy): Eukaryota > Viridiplantae > Streptophyta > Pinopsida > Cupressales > Cupressaceae > Chamaecyparis > Chamaecyparis obtusa. The sequence continues at coordinate 260,688 of BSBK01007395.1, forward strand.
CCTATTGGTTATTGATTCTCCTAGCTCGGGGGTGGTCTCCTTGAGACCTAGGATGGGAGGTGAGCTTCCCATGGTTCCATTCTTTGATTTGCAGGTTATGAAGCCAAGAACTTGTGGATAAGGCTTGGAGAAAGTTCTCAATTTTAGTATGGTTGTATGATGACAACCTTGTTGTTGTATTGTGGATTCTCATGCATTGAGATTTATCTTTGGTTGAAAGTTGTAATGTTATTTCTATTTCATTGACCATTGTGAAGTTGTAATGGAGAGAAGTTTTATTGTTCTCCTTTAAGTCTTCATTGAGTAATACTATCTATTTGTATTTTCTTGTTATAAATGTGAAGACTTCTCATTCTTGAAGAATATGTAATTGTATTGAAGACATTCCATATTGTAAATGATGAATTATTTCTTTCATGATTAATGTATTCTATCTCTTATAATAGAGGAGTTACTCCTTCATTACAAATAATTCTTCCAAGTGGATGCAGTAAACAACTGAATAGTTTTCAATAGCATATATAACTTGTAGATGTAAGAACCTTGAAATCTCTTGATGTTTGATTATGATATTCAAGTTCAAAAAAATATGCAATCTCCCCATGAGTAAACTTCTATTACAATATGATCATCACCTAGTTTGAAAACCAACCTTATAACCTTATTCTCCTTTAAAATCATGGATGAAAATAATGTTCAATTAAATAAATAGGTATAATAATGTAACATTCTCATACTCCTCAATGAAATGCACTAATTTAAACTATCATATTCATACTATTAGATCTCATAAAACAAGCAAGGGGATTGAAAAAAATGGAGCTATGGCAAAACATGAGAAAAAGCACTTTCCAAATTTTTAAGAGCAAAATGCTCTTTGGATTTTGTATGGGAAGGAAATAATTCTCTTACCATAGAGAATATTCCCTTCCCATCTCATTATGCTTCCTAGTTTGAGTTAACATAAACTAAACTCCTGACCTAACCTAACTATTAGTCACTAATCTCCTAGTCAATCAATGTTGTTATTAAACAAAATAATTCTTTAATCCATAAAAGAGCTTTCCAACTCATATTCTCCACTTGGATGCAAGTGGGACCCTCCCTATCATATAAGCCCTTTTCAACAATATGATTTAATATCAACTTTTCATATGTTTTTCCTTACCTTTATATCTGGCACAGGAGGTTGGGAAGAAGAGTTTGTATTAGTTTATATTATGAAAGCTGCTTAATGGGACCACATAGTCATGTCACCTTGCCTTGACTTGCCCTCTTTTCTCTCACTCAAACATGTGCCACCTTTCTTCCAAACTTCCCATGCTTCATTACTTTGCTAACATGGTATTAAATTCTTGCCGCTTTGACTTGCCAACCTCTCCTCTCCTTGCGTGAATACCTCCCTGCACATATCATTTGATTTGACATGAAATATTTTCATGACTAGGACATGCTTCACCACTTGAGTAGCATAAATGCTATGGGATTTTCTACATAAAAAAAAAGGGAAGCCTTGTGGTGGGGCCCTAATTTATGGCTTTTGAAACTCTAAGCCTTCTCCTTAGTATTATACGCAAGCCTTTCTTGCTGCATGTAAATGGGAAATAGTATGGTGGACCCCACCTCAAACTTGAACTCATGCCCTTAACAAAATTACATTCCCCCTTATAGAATTTCAAAATTCCCTTGGTAATTGTGCATGCCTTGTTTAAAAAGGTCTCCTTGCATGATCTCATGTAGACTTAGGCAGGTGGGGAGTTGTCACATCACCCCCACTTGGCATATAGTGAGTTTATCTTGTTAGATTAGTGGAGTAGTATGATTGGTAGTCTAGGAATACCTTTTTAATTTGTTTATGTTATTTCTTTGATGTATTTGTTAATTGTTAATTATTCCTTTTATTCTATTAGTGGTTAATTAGGAGATTTATTAGTAGATTCACTTTTAGAATTTGTTTTTCCTTGTGGTTAATAATTTTATTGGTTAGGCTCATTAAGTAATCAATTGATATTAGTGGATTGATATATTAGGATTTAATTGGGATTTGACATATGCTTTTTAGATAATAATTATAGTTATTAGTTATCAATTTTATTTTTGGGTGATTAATGAAATAGGCTATTTACTAGTAGAATAATTGATCTAAGTTAGATTGTTAACTTATTTTGGATAATAGAATTGTACTCCAATGACTTGTTTAGGTTTCTCTAATTTAATTTCTATGAGGGTTATTATTATGGATCAACCAATGAATAAAATAGATAGAATATCTCATATCCTTAGTAAACTTTAGTTTATTTACTTCTACTAAAAGTAATTTAATATTATGATAATAACTTTGTCTAACTATTATTTAGATATGTAAATTTACATTAACATATGATCCTACAGACTAATGTACACATAACATTTGACATTAGGCTCACAAAAAGAATATTAGAATAACTAGCGTTAATCTATGATTTGATTTCCATAATGAAATTAAAGATTGGGATAGGTTAACCTTGGTTCGATCTCGATCTTTATGTTATACTCTTATGACCTAAATTTCAACTAAGTCCACCCATGTTATCATCATTAGATTAATAATACACACAAACCCCTTAAGGGTCATTAGTCCACTTGGTTGATGAACTATACCTTAAGGAAACCTATTGTTGGGAGTTGATCATTCATTTGATTAGGCACCCTGACTACATCATTATTGTTACAATGAGGTACACCCTTCTAGATTTTTGGGAGTTGTGAAACTAGAACATTTCCAGACTATCGATACCTTACCATGTTAGTTATCACCTTAGTTAAAACCTTAGCCAAAGGTGGATCCAATAGACTGAACTTGAGATTTACTTATTAGTTGACTTAACTCTAGCTATTGATCAATTAATCTATTGTCAACTTACACTTAACCTTTGAACGTCACTCCTTAACATTTCACTTTAAAAAAAAATTGTTGCATTTTTGGTTGGTTAAATTGTGGGCATGATAGGGAGAGATTGTCGATCCTTATGTTATGTTGTCTATTAGTGTCTAACACTTAGTCATTTTGAAGGCAATGTTCATCGGTCATCATTGTGACCAAGCCATCTTATTAAGGATGGGTTATGTTTATGCTTGTATTCTATATAGTTAACAAGCAGTACTACTCCTGATAAAGTCAGAGGTGGCTGAGTACTTTAGTAGTTATCAAGAAGTTATACTAATTTGTATAGGAGTCAGTGTTGAGCACCAGTATATGAAGAATAGTTTTGACTGAGCATCAGAGGCTTGATATGTTGAGCAAGCTAGTTTTGACATATGTGTTTTCAATGGCACAAACACCAAGGTAAACCATTTTAGATGACTTCTATGCATGATTTAATGATTAAGGAGAGAATCAAGGAGACAATTATGCTTTTTATTTCTTATCATTAATCCCTATGTAAGCCATGTAATGTATAAGAAAAAGGGAATTCTTAAGCGGAATAATTAATGAATCTAGATCATTGATCTTGATCTAGAAGATTGATCAAATGTTTATATAAGGAGATATCAAAATCCTAAACATAAGGAGAGAGGAATATAGATCTCATGTATGTGGAGAAGAGAACTATTTTGATTATCAGATGCAAAGATCAGGCAGAGTAACGAGCATAGTAGTGAAGGACATAACAGAGCTACATTCAATTTTGAGATCAGACAAGTATTGGAAAGAGGAGATCTATAATTAGTATCTATAGTACAAACTAAAGGATCGGGTACTGATACATTTTAGTAGGTGAATTAGGGTAAATATCTTAATAGAGTAGTCCAAACAGGCATTCATAGATCTCTTTTAATCAAGTGCCTACTTAGTTGTAAGTTTCAAATCCTTAAATCAAGGTAGATTGTATAAGTCTGTAAGCTCTTAACATGGTAGACCTCTCACAGGGTAGATCATCTGAAGTGATCAAACATTCTAGCCCTAACAGACACACTTTAATAATGTAGTAGTGAGGATTTGTGGGTGTCATCCCCACCCTAGTTATACCTTTCAAGGGTTTCTCGGTAACCAAAATATTTATGTTTTGTGTTTCATTTGATGGATGAAATTATAATGTTAGATCTATTTCAGTATTGAAATTTAATTTTATGGTATGCAAATGGAATTAGTTTCAAAGCATCAAAGTTTGTGGATAATTGATTCACCCCCCCCCCTCAGTATCTCACTTTCCCATATTAGATTTCCAACATCTATCACAATTTTTAGTTGATGAGCTTAATTCATCTCTTGTTTCTCATTTGCACCAAGTATGTCTATTATGGCATCATGATATGTTGGGCTTCCTTATTTGGGCCACTGTGCATTACTATTCCTTGATGACATGTTATCATAGAAAGAAACATCACTGATTCATAAATGAAACCCATGTATTTGTTCCACAATGCAAATTAACATAATCATGCCACAGCATATGCATAGAATGTAGATTTGAAGTACATTATATTATAAAATTAATGCATTGGGTTTAGCTTTAAAAAACCTTTATGTTGTACTTTCTGAACATATGAAATTTGTGTGCCCTCAGTCATGTTGATGATGAATGTCATGTGAACACCTATGCAGTAGAGTGTCCTATCTCTTTCATAGATCTGTGTACTCTGTCATTAGCTCTATTCAACTTGATGCCATGTAGCTCTTTGTTATTCTTTTATCATAGCCTGATTGATGCTAGATCATCTGAATGTTCGGGTATGTGCAAGATCATGAGGGGCCAAAAAGTGGCAATATTAGTTCAAAACTTTGACAAAGTAGCTGACGACTTTTTTTTCACTCGAATTTGATAAAATGAAAAGGGTATCTTAAGGAGATTATCAGTTTTCTATCGATATAATTGCTATCAAATTTTGAATTCGGTAAGTAATTATTAGTTATTTTCTAATTGAGGTACCTCTAAAGTGCTGATTTATATACTGATTGAAAAATGACTATAACTTTTAGATAGTATAACATTTTTGAAATCCAAAATATGCATCATATTATATGCTTCACCTACTATAACGAAAAAAAATTGAAAATTTAATTTTGTAAAGTTTTGAATGATTTAAGGTGGTCAGACATGGGAGTTCTTTTATTCTAAAAAAATTGTAGCAAAAAATTCATAATTAATTTTTTTTTTGGAATAAAATTACAAAAAAATATGTGTCACATCCAGGCATGAGTCTACTACTTATATATAAAATCTTATAATAAAATATTATCATTTGATTATGATTAAGGTGGTCAGACATACACCTACTTATTTTTTTTCCTAAAATTATTTTACTATTGCATTGAAATCTATACTTTTCACCAATCATACTAACTTTTTCTCAAAAAGGCCTAGTAGTTTAGAAACTAAATTCAATTTTCTATAGATTATATTGTTACAACTTTTTGATATTAGGTTCATAGCTAGTTGAAATTTTCACATCAAGTTGAATAACCCTGATTTGCTGATTTTTCAGTGCCACTTAAGGGCATAGTTTGGCCCCTCATGATCTTGCACATACCCATTCCCTATTTGTACACACTATGTGTGTTCTTGGCCCTTGATGGGATGACAAATAGAGAACCAAAGGTTTCTCTATCATTATCTGCATCAAGGGCCCATATCATTCACAGAATCATTATTAGATCAGCTCCCATGTATCTGCACATGAAACAAACACGTCAGTGAAAACATGATGCCTCTTTTGGTTCTTTGGATGATTCTCATGCACATGCCCTAAGCACAGCCTTTGTTAGAGGTGTGTGGCTGAGTGTATGTATGCATTCTATGATGTTGTGATACCAGCCATTGCATAGATCCATTGGATCTAACCCATCTCCTCTTCTTCACTTCTTGCAGGTTCTGGATCTCAGGAGCTTGCTGGACAGGACCGGATCTGGACCTCAATACCAGGCAATGTCTGGTAACCCCATATCAATTATTTCTTTATGTATATCTGCACTCATCCATTCAATTCTAGTAAAGGCTATGCTCACGGCCTATGTGAGCCTAGATAGATGCTTTTCTTTTCAATTTCTTGCTTCTTTGAACAATATAAATGCCACAGATAGATGTATGTGTAGATGTAGATGCAATTCATTTCTTTTCCCTTTTCATGTATTTTGCAATGAAATGAATGCAAATATTAAACAAGACCACTAATAACACAAACTAGGGTACAATAGCTCATCTAGTAATTAGGCTTCCAAAATGTGCAAAAATATGACAACAATTCACCCCTCGCCCCCCCTCCCCCCCCCTCAATATCTCACTTTCCCATATTAGATTTCCAACATCTATCACAATTTTTAGTTGATGAGCTTAATTCATCTCTTGTTTCTCATTAACATAGGCTTAGTAGGTCAACATGTTCATCATTAGAGCATGCATTCAAGACACAAGATTCAATTAGCCATGGAATAGTTAGAGGAAGAACAAATTTTAGAAGTAGAGGAAGAAATTCATATAGAGGTGGAAGAAGCAGCCCATCAAGCTCAAGTGGAAGATGTAGCAGCCAATACCCAAGTCACAATGCAACACAAAATCAACCTCATGGCCAAATGTATGAAAAATATCAAGTCTAATGTCACTATTAAAAAAGTATGGGGATTATTCAAATGAATGTAGGAAGAAGTAATATGATTTTAACAAAAAAAATGTAAATTTTACAAAAGGAAATCAAAACCAAAAATCAGATCAAAGTACAATATTTTTGGCATGCAATGTAGCACAATGAAAGGAAAAAGATGTATGGTTTTAAGACTCAGGTTGTTGCAACCACATGATAGGGAATTTGGAAATGTTTTCAAGCTTGGATGAAAATATAAAATCAGATGTCACTTTAGCGAATGAGGATTGGGTGGCAATTAAAGGAAAAGGGAACATCGACATTCTAACTAAGAAGTTCTGATTTCCCTCTCACTAGTTTTGCTCCTTCTCCTTCTTTGCTAGCAAGATTTGTCTTCCCTTTTGATGGTTCTTTTCTAGATCCTTATTTGTTGGTTGGAATAGGGTCCCGTGTTGGCAATTTTTTGGGTGTTGTTTTTGTTGTCCTTGATGGTGTTTTGGCTGGTTTTGGTTATGATGTTGTTGATACTCCTTTAGTTAATATATTTCCTATGGGTTATGCTGGTCCTTTAATGGTAGTTCCTACACTTCTGCTAGGTGCTGGCTCTTTAGTCTTGGATTCGTTATGTTCGCAGGATGATACTACTAGAGTTGAAGAAGGATTGATTATAGTTAAAGACAAACAATCCAAGAAATCCTCCTCTTTTTTTGACATGACCCTTCAGTCCCATAAGAAGGGATCAAAATTTTAGTCCCCTCTCCTTTTTGTTTTATTTTCTTAGGTTTATCATGCGTGACAGATTGGGATGTTTTGTTGGACTGCCTTCATTGGTAGAGTTTCTTGGTGAGGGGTTTTGGGTGTCTTGACTTTTTTTTTGGCTAGGCTGTTGTTTCTTTGGAACTCTGATAGCTTTATCTTAAGTTCCAAGTATTATAAAGGGTTTCAGGGCCCCTTCATAACCTATTTTTACCATAATTCAAAAACATTCTAACTAAGAAGGGGGAGCAAAAGTATGTTTCTAATGTTTATTTTGTTCCCAGTTTAAAGCATAATTTGATGAATATTGGGTATCTTGTTCAAAAGGGGTTTAGAGTATCTTTAAAAAATGGAGAGTGCACAATTTTAGACAAATTTCTAATCCATCAGCTCATTGCCAAGGTTCAAATGACAAGAAATAGAGTGTTTTCCCTAAAGATTAAACTAGATTTGAATGTGGATTTTTATCAAGCATAACCCACAATGAACCCACAAGAGGGTAAAATAGAACTTGCATGTGTCACTCAAACAATATTTCAAGAAAAAATATAAGATGAAAATTTCCTTTGGCATCTAAGCTTTGGGCATTTAAATTTTTGAGGCCTCAATTTTCTTCATATGAAAATCATGGTGAAAGGATTACCTTTAATAGAAAAATAAGAAAGAGTATGTGAAGGGTGCATCTTGGGAAATCAACATAGAGAATCATTTCTAGCAGGTAAGTCGATGAGGGAAAAAGAACATTTAGAAATTGTTCATTCAAATTTGTGTGGACCAATGCAAACACCTTCAATTGGTGGAAGATTTTACTTTTTGATTTTCATTGATGACTATGCAAGAAAAATATGTGTTTACTTTCTAAGGCATAAAAGTGAAGTGTTTGAATATTTTTGTCAATTCAAAGCTCTTGTTGAAAAGAAAAGTGGTCAACACATCAAAGCATTGAGAACAAATAGAGGTGGTGAATACACCTCTTGAATGATTTTATAAGATTTTGCAAAGACCATGAAATTCACAAGCAATTCACAACTAGATACACACCTTACCAAAATAGGGTAGATGAAAGAAAAAATAGAATAATCATGGAAATGGCTAAAAGCATTTTGAAAGAAAAGCAATTGTGGAATGAATATTGGACTGAATTTGTTTTATGTGAAACTTATATAATAAATAGATGTCCAACAAAAAGTGTCAAGAATGTGATTTCAGAAGAAGCATGGAGTGGAAGAAAATATAGTGTTTCTCATATGACATTTTTTGGATATGTGGCATATGCACATGTACCAGATGAGTTAAGAAAAAAATTAGACAACAAAGGAGAAAAATGAATCAAAGGCTTACAAGTTTTACAATCCAATAACAAAGAAGGTTATAATTAGTAGAGATGTGCAGTTCATAGAAGAAGAAGCATGGGATGGAAGTGTAGAGAAAATTGTCAACATATTAGGAAGCATACCATAAGAGAAAAATTAAGTTTTTATACCAACAAATACTCCTTCAAATGTGACTCCTTCCACACCCATTCAAGCACAACAAAGTGGTCCACAAGTGACACCATCATCAAGTGTAAAGTCATCCACACGTATACAATCAAGCACTCCCACAAGTTGAAAAAACACCATCTACAAGTGGCCATCATGGTGTTGCACCATTGAGTCCACTTTCCACAAGTTCTACATCAAGTGACATGTCAAATCCTACATTGGAAAGCTTGAGGAGACAAAAAATCAGAAGTATGAGACATTTATTAGAAAAGGGAAGGTGAGAATAATGTTGATATGATTTCTCTTTATGCTTTATATTCACTAATAGATGATCCAATTCATTTTGAAGATGAAAATAAAGATGAAAAATGGGTATATGCAATTGATGAAGAAATTGATGCAATTAAAAATAATCAAACATGGGAGTTAGTGAGCCTTCCAAAAGGAAAAAACATCATAGAAGTAAAGTGGGTTTACAAAACTAAGTTGAGTGCAAATGGTGATATGCAAAAATATAAGGCAATGCTAGTTGCTAAAGGTTATTCACAACATTGCTGAGTTGATTGCAATGAGACATTTTCTCCTATAGCTTATTTGGACACCATAAGAATAAAACTTTCCATAGAAGCTAAAAAAAAATGGCATGTTTATGAAATGGATGTAAAATTAGAATTCTTGAATGGTTATCTTGAGGAGAAAGTATATGTGGAACAACCACTCAGGTATGAGATTTTGGGTCAAGAAGACAAATTATACAAATTGAAAAAGGCATTGTATGGTCTCAAGAAAGCTCCAAGAGCTTGGTACAACAGGATTGATTCATATCTTTTACAAAATGGCTTCAATAGGTGCAACAGTGAGCCTACATTGTACATAAAAATGGATGAAAAATGTCAAATTCTAATTGTATGTTTATATACTAATGATTTTATATTCACGGGTGACTTATCAATTGATTTATTTAAAGGAGCTATAAAAACAAACCAATTGTCACACTTTCATCTTCTGAAGTAGAGTATGTACTAGCAAAATGGGCATCATGTCAAGTTGTATGAATGAGAAGAGTATTGAAAGAGTTGAAACATGGACAAGAAGATGCAACAAAGATATATTGTGACAACAAATCAGCCATAGCATTGTCCAAGAATCCCAATTTTTACAAGAGAAGAAAACATTGTTATCTCTATTTTAATATTAGATGTTGTAATTAGTATCAACTAAGATCAGTTAGTAAAAGTTGGAATAAGCAGCTATACATGCTAGTTGGTTGAACTTACAAAGCCTTCATACTAGATAGTTACTAGGCAAAATTGAAAGTCAAATGGATAGAGGTTTAACCAAGTATGTTTACCGAGCATCAGATACAACTAAGCACTCAGTTAGTAAACATTGAATATTCTACACACTAAGCATCAGGTTATTCACCGAACAAGGAATGTAGTATTTACCAAGTTGTTCAGGAAACAACATAGTATTCAATAATGGAACCTTTATCTATGTAAATGGTTTACATAGATTTTTCAATGTATTACCAAGATTGAGGCATATTAATTGTGACTGTAATCATTAATTTTTGTAATGATTCCTATGTAATGGTTAGATCTAGGTTATTTTTGTACACCGTAGATCTTAGGTTTTCTAAGATGTTGTAAACCTAATTAGGTCAAAGAAATTTTCTATATAATTGTACTAGATGCCGTTTTGACATATACATGAAGAGGAGTTCATGAAGAAGTTTCTACCTGTAGGACATCAAGATTTAGACAAAGGTTTTTATGAATGAGTAGTTATTAGAGATAGTATTCAGTTTATCAGGAACATACAAGGCTACCGAGTAGAATATAAAGTAATAGTCTATACATCAAGGTGAAATCTAGTTTCTATTTAATAGATCTGAGTCAAACAAGTACAAGTTTTCAATTTACAGATAATTTATGTTATCATTTAACCATTATAGTAGGATCGTAAATCTCTTAATAGAGTAGACTTAATAGTCTATTGTAAATCTCTTAGCCGAGTGGGCACTTATTTAGTGTTGCTAAAATCCTTTCACAAGGTAGATCTATATATCTTCTGTTACTCCTAACAGGGTAAGATCATCGTAAGTGATCTTACTTGTAGCCTTAACTGACATACTTTATTTACTACAATAGTGAAGAACTTGTGGGTGTCATCCCCGCCACAATTTTTACCTTCTAACAAGGGTTTCTACATAATAAAAATACTTGTGTTATGAGTTACATTTCATGAATGGTTTATTGTTTTTTTTCATGCACATTACATTTACAAGTTACATGAATGTATGTTACAAACAATGTGATGAGTTGGTTAGATAGACACTACTATTGCATATTGTTAACTCAGTAAAACATTTTGAGGGTACTGATTCACCCCTCCCCTCTTAGTACTATATCTTTCCTATCCCAACAATTGGTAGCGGAGCTAGCTCTCTTATTTTGAAGTTTAATCATTAAAGAGGAAAGATCTGAAGATGGAAAGATATAAGTTCGATAAGGAAATTGAGAATCAAAAGATTCAGATGAAAATATTCATTGAAAAATACAAAGAAGTAAGGGTTGAATTAAAGATGTTACTGGTTTAGAGAAAAGAAATGACTATTTGGCACTATGAGACTCATTATCATGAAGAAGATACTAATGATCCATGTGAGAATACTAGATCTAGTTCGGCCAGTATATCTAAAATATATGAAAGAAGTCTATCTGACTTATCTGAAAAAAAAACTTCATTTGACTGAACAAGTTAAAGCCTTGTAGATCAGTCAAGAAGCACAAATGGTAAGAATGATTGATGTGATGAATAATTCTAGACAAGTTGAACACGAGATAAATTTGGTTGTTGAAGACAGGAGACAAATGACTCATAAACTACAAGAGAAGGAATCTGAGATACTGAGACTTAACAAGAATCACTTTGAGATATCAGATCAAATGGTTATTATAAGTAAGGAAATCAACCGTGTGAATAGTGAGATCACAAGGAAACTTGAAGACATTGGTGAACTTAGAGGATAAAATGAAATACTGAAAAATGAAGTAAAAATGCAGCAACAACATAATGAAATGATCAAAAAGGTTGAAGATAGCTCCAAGAGAATTGATGAATTTATGATCAGTCAAAGAGGACTTGGAAGTACTATTGGATTAGGCTATACCGAGAAAGGAGAATCATCTAAGAAATTTGAACATATGAGAACCTACAAGAGTCAAATACTTAAGAAACAATCATGCTATCACTGTGGTAAATCAAGCCACACATCAAATGTTTGTAGGAGTATAGCTAAAGATAATCCTAAAACCACTCCTAAGTTCAATGGTTATTGTTATAGTTTTAACAAGTATGGACATTAAGAACATGAGTGTAGATCTATGTTGAATAGGACTCCTAACAAACCCTATATGGAGAAACACTCTCGCACTTGCAACATGCATGGACAGATTACACAAGAATGCAGGACAAAGATGAAGCAAGTATGGACACCTAGAGGAGAGAACAAGACCTATCAACCGAAAAGACAAGGTAATGCTTATACTTGGGATTATAACACATGGGTTAATTGTATAGCATGTGGAAGATATGGACATATTGTAGCTAACTGTAGGAGGAAGAACTGGAGAGGAAGATCTCATAGCTGGACAAATATTGGTATGGCATGTTTACACTGTAACAAGGTCAGTTACTTTAGTAAATATTGTAGAGACTGAGCACCAGAAACACAAAACTATGAGAATGTAAATACAATTAAAAATATCATGAGGATAAGAAACACTATGTTGAGAAAAGTATCAGATGATAATGTTGAGTGAAGCAATGCAGTCGGTGACACCTTGTCCATTGGCTTGGGTGACATCGATCACCACCTCCACTTAAGTTGAAAAGGTATGAATATATAGAACTGCTAACTCTAATGGCTATACCTATCATATAGTTCCTTATACTAAGAGATCACATACCAAATTTTCATGAATTGAGATGCATTATGGTTTTACATGTTTTGAGCTTTAAGTGTTTATAACCAGTATATACTCAACTGAGTGAGGAGTTGCTAGTCGGAAACTATTAAGAAAGGTTAACCAAGTGCCAGTATTAACTGAGTAAAATTTCTTGTGATAACTGAGCTTATGCAATTTCAAATAATACATTGAACATAGCTATTGTTATTGAGTTGTGTTAGGTCAAGCATTTATTACAAAAGTTTTGAGCTGAAGTTTGAAAAATGTTTTAAATACATGATGGACTTAGTTTATTTTTCACACTGAGATCATGAAGAGCTAAGAGTTTACAAAGAGAATTTGAGAAAAATATTTTTAGAGCATTTGAGAAAAGATTTGAAGGATTCTAAGAGTTTTCATCATTGTTACGAGTAAGTTCTTCCATCACCGAGCTATTTATTTTATATTATCAAAAACCCTAAATGAAGAACAATGGCATCCACATATAAGGTTAAAAATCCAAGAATGTAGATGAGGAGGAAGTAATATTGATTGTTTTTGCTAAATGTAATGAGATGAAGTACAAACTTCACCCTGAAGTTGCTTTGCAGATTGAAAAAATCAAATCTTTTTTGAGAATACCACCTAGGGTTTTTCTAATTGAAGCATACGTGCCTACATCCATTGTAAGATTCGTGAGATTGGTGATTTTGAGCTCATGTCCACATTTCAAGAGCTAAGTGTAAATGGGAAATTGAAGAATGATCACAAGCATTTGAAAGTCAAAGGTTTGATTAATGCCCTACATTTCCTAAAGGTTTTCAGGAATGAATGGATAAGAATTGTTCTTAGTTGTTTTTATGATGGAAAAATTGGGCTAGATGAGCCCATAAAAATAACAAAGGATACTTTACATGTAGTAATAGGTTACCTTACCACCGAAAAAGTCAAAGCACTAAGGAGTGCACCAAGAACTGAGCTAGAGAAAGCAACTAGAGAAGAATGGGATGGGAGAGGATTGAAAGTTAACACAATCACAGATCCCAAACCAAGGTTTGGTGCATATGTTTTCCAAGTATAAAAATTTTCAATCAAGCATACCCAATAGTGTACCGTGTGGTGTGGTAGATATTGCATACAAGATAGTGAAAGGGGGATTTTAGCTGGATCTTGCTGAGTTACTATTGAGATAGGTTGAGGAGAATATGAAGACTATTCAGTCAGAAAAAATCAAGACATGTAATTTTAATTTACTATTACTTATCATATTCTTTTATGTGCAAAACATTTTCTCTTTAATCGGTAATGTTGACTGGACTACCGAAAAGCCTATGACACTTCAAATAACTGATCTGATAAAGAGTTTGGGTGATAACTTTGAAAGCATTATGAATATTTATTTTGAGAAGTTTAAGGACATGATGAATACCAAAAGTAGGATACAAAGATAGTTGGTTGAAGAATATGAGCATGACATTTGTTTTCTAGTGGATATAGATTATACACTGATAAAAGTAGTTGAACCAAGAACCAAGTGGTTAGCCCCAATGGGATATGAAATTGACATTAACCGAGCTTCAAGGTCAATCAAGGCTTTGTTGGTAGAGCCTAAGGATCCAAAAGCGACTAGGTTTGTAACCTATGAGGAAGAGAAACAAAGAATTAAAATGGATCTAGTCATTGGGAAGGCAAACAAGAAATCAAGAAAAATGGTAAATAAATTGATTCAAAAGTTTGCAGATGAGGTAGATGATATAGAAGCATCTAAGGAAATTCGGGTTGAAGTAGAAAGAGAAGGTTAGTTACTTCTTACTTACACTGCACATGATGATGATGCAATCAAGTTTGACAAAGATGCAGAACCTATACCAGTTATCTCCAATCCTAAGAAGAAGTAGGTAGAATGTGCAAACTAGGGCATGAACAAGGTCAACCACTGTAGCTGCACCTCCACTAAAGAAAGGAGTAATAAAAATATCTAGGCCTACACTAACCAAAACTTATTAGAAGAAGAGAGGTACACAAGCTACCTCCGAGGCACCGAAGAAAAGAAGAAAGTTGATAAGAGCCAAAGATGATTTTGATGATGAAGAAGAAGATGAAGTAAATAAATTTAACATTGTACATAAGGATCAATTAATTGATGAGATTTCAAAAGCTAGAATAAACATTGAAGGCCTTAGAAACCCAAAGATAAATTGGTTTGACCACTTGTCAACCGAGGACCAGAATAAGCTAGAGGAGGTAGTAATCCAGATGATGATTAAATTTAAAAAGGTAGCCATAGAATTTTAAAAGTATATACGAACAAGTTTATATCATAGGATATCAACTAGATGGACTTATTCCTTATGCATCGAGAAGAAAATGAGGGAACAATCCCTAGTATCGGTAATGCCAACACTAAAAATCCCCGAGGTTGATGAGCTCATGAATATGTACTCAAAGAGATTTTTGGTTAAAAGCATAGCATTAAAAATACTTGATGAAAATCTAGTAGAAATTAATGAGAATAGTTAGTTGTTGTGGACTTCTATTCTAAGATCCCAAGCTGAAGCAGAAAAGATGGCATTGGCCATAATACCTGAGAGGAAGTCTAAGAAAAAAGGTAAAGGAATCCATTTCGATGATGTAGATCTTGAAACTAAGGACCCTATTGAGCTATCAGACACCAAGGGGCCTGATACAAATATTTCCACTAACTACCAAGATGTACATTGGGATGCACCTAAGCAGGTGATAATAACTAGAACCAATGATGGTTTAAATGATGTACTTATAAAGGAATTCACTAATGGAGACCATGATGATGTAAAGAATGATGAGATCACCACTTCTTGAGCTCAACAAGTTGAACAAGCCCTCACCAAGGAAGCAATAGGTACAATACCAGGTGACCTTCCTATTGTAGTTTAAGCAGTTGAAATTTTGACACAAAAGGAACCCAAAGGCTCGATCCCCAAGAAATAGAAGGATACAACAGGGGAGCAAGGTACAAGAACTCATGACACTATAGAGTCTAATGAGCCTAAGGAGAAAGAGGCTGACACATAGGTAGAGACCACATAGAACACCCTCACTGACACTACATCAGAGGCTCCAACTCAATCAACCAACAGTCAGGTCACCGAGGAACAGAAGAAGGAAGATATAGTGTCAACTATGCAGAAAAAGTTAAACATAGAGGTAAAAGTTCTAGTACCTTTTGTTAAGACTTCTCCACAAGAGCCCAAGAAAAAGAAGAAGAAACATGGAAAAGGGTCAGTCACCTTAGAAGAAGTAATTGAGATTCTTGAATGTGACCCAAGGACCTTGGACCTTGAGGAGCTGAGAAAATATGGAGAGTGTTTCAAAAGGAAGGCTGCATAAGAAAAACTAAGAAAAGAAAGAAAAAGTAAACTTCTTCTTGAAGATTTAAGAGATCTCCTTCAACAAGTTGTTCCCAATGTCCAAATAAATGAAGATACTCCAATTTTGGACCAACTTGCATCTCTTACAAGTTGCATTAATGCCCCAGATGTAGATGCAGATAAAAGGATAGAAGAGAGGGTGAAATAAAGAATACAAGATAAACTTGTAGAGAAGATCAGCCAAGAAGTGGCAATTAATAAGGTAAAGCTTTCTGAGGTTATAACTGAGCTAGAATCTATAACTTAGAAGATAATGCAAATTTTGTTTTAGCTATGCACTATGGAATCATTCACTACTGAGGTCGAAGAGAAGATCAAGAAGCTAGATGTAGTCATCTTAGCCAGTGCAAATGCCTCTCTAACCGATCCAAATGATTTTCATAAGCATCTACTTAAAGTAAAGGAGTTGAGGAAGTTGAGAGAAGATTTGAGGAAGTAGGAAGAAATCATAAGTGACCAAGTCATCGAGCTACAAGTTGAGCTGCTACCACATCTTAAGATCACTGAGCGATATATTGAGTAGGCTAAGGTATTAGTCTCCAGCCCAAAAATATTAGTTTTGGAGAACATATTTGATATGCATGCACCAGTCGGTCTTGAGCATATTGTTCTTTCCAACTTGAAAGAGGAATGAGGAAACCTCTTGGTTTCATTGCAGAATCCCCACCAGCACATATTTGATAAACTATAAGTACATTTTGTTTTGACATTAATTTCAAAAAGGGGGAAATTATTTATATTCCAATGTACTTCACTACATACTAGGAGCATGCACCGAGAGGGGATTTTGAGTTTTGTAGAAGAGTAAGTAAAGTAAATATTTTTTCGTATATGTATATACAAAGTTACAACATTTTTGTAGTATGGTAGATATACATTATAGTTTTGATATTAATGCCAAAGGGGGATATTATTATCTCTATTTAAGCATTAGATGTTGTCATTAGTATCAACTAAGATCACGTTGGGGCTTTTCCTTGCAGGACCAAACTTGAATCAATAGATGGGCTTGATTCTCAGGGTAGGCACTCAAGTTTGACAAGAAAATAGTCCAATTGATGAGGATAAAGAACATCCTCCTTCTTCTTTGAGCTCCACATCACGTAGGCGGATATTGCCTTATTTGCACACTCAAGACACCTCATGATAAACAATAGGCCTAAAAATAGATTATTGTGGAATAGTCTTCAAACCCCTATAGGTATCCTGTACCTCAATGAAACCAATTCTTATGCAACTAGCCCTATTTGCATAGGATGGGTATGAAAACCAGAGACCTATACTAACAACATGAAAGGGAAAGGGTGGAACTAAATGTAAATGATTTAAAGATGGGTTGAAAGGACCCCTAAGATGTCCTAAGTCCCTCATAGACCAATGCTTTGTCCAATGGGCCACAGAGTCAGATACCCTATTGCAATAGATAGCTATGAAATAAGAAGACAAAATACTTAATGTGTTGATGCCTAACATTAATCACACACCATGATGAAACCTCACTTTAACAACCCACCTGTGTATTCAAGTATTATATTATCCATCCAAAGGATTTTAACCCTCCCCTTAGAAGAGACCTATAAATAGACCATACATTAACCAGCATCCACTAGAAGACAAGCATGACATATCTTTGACACCTCAGCTCATACATACATGAAAACTAATCCTAAACTAGTTATCTTTGCGAAGACAACTCCACTTGCAAACACATGGGAAATGCAAATAGAAAAATCAAACACCCTTGATGTATGATTAATGAGTTCAAGATTCAAATGGAGACAGCTTGGAAATAGTAAGAATATACCGAATCCTCATACATAAGACAAATCAATTACAATACATATCATATTCTCTGAACCAACAAAGGAAGAAAGAACACCCTATATGCAGAGAAGTAGAGAAAATCTACAGGAAAAGGACCCTTCATGGAACCAGTTCTCCTCAAAATTGCAGAAGAAGGAACCCCTACAAAATCAAAACTTTGTCCATTTATGCCACTAGCTGCCTTGGAATCCCAAAAGAATTTAGGATGCAACAAGCTTCAGATAGCTAGGGTTAGGGTTTCAACAACTACACCAACCTTAATTACAACAAAAATTACTACAGGGGCAGGAAACTAACCAATCTCAAAGAAACAGATCCAAAAAGATCCGCAATCATGAAAATCTATGAGATCAGGATAGAGAACCAAGAATTTAGCCATAAAAACCAGTCTGTCTGGCCACCTGCAGCACAAAACCATCCCTCATAGTACAACAAAACATCCTACAGCAATTGATCATGACAACCTGGACCACATTGCAACCATCTAAAAGTTATTTCCACCAACCTCGGCCGCTTGATCAATAAATTTAAGTCCTTTCTGTCACAGAAAACCCTCAGAAAATTTGAATTTGAAATTTAATGGTCACATTCATGGCACCTGCAACATATCAGCGGTCAATATTTGAATCTTGATCAACTTTATATCGCGACCGTTTGATCTCTCCTTTTCATGGTCTTTATGATTTACCTTATAGGAATCCTGGTTACATTTGGTGACCACACGACAAAAGCCTTTGCCTATTCAGAGAATGTTCCATCTCACCACCGATTAATTTAGCTATTACATGAACATAGTGTTCGCTGAATCGCCAATTGATTTGGAGCATCGCCAATTCTTCTTGTGAATGAGCAAAACCTTTTAAAATTTGTCGAGCTGCCAACCCCTTTTATCAAGAGCACTAGACTCCTAGACCCCACCTGGGCCCGCTTTATGCCATCTATCACCACCTCATTCGCCACTGCTACCTGGTCATCACTAACAAAGGACCCACCGCAAAGCTTCCCCTTTTAGTGAAGATTGACGGCTATCATTATACCACGCATTTAACTATTGTGCATCTTACCCCAGTGGTATAGCAACAACCGCAAGATCCTATAGCATATTAAATCCCCTGAGACTAGTGGACCCACTAAAAAGTCCACCTCAGCACACCTGGACCAATGAGAACATGCCCAAGTCAGCACCACTTGCCAGAGGACCCACCCACATCAATCATCTGAGAAAAGTAGAATTGATGGCTGGCATAAGATCTCATCGCTCTGACAACTTCCATGAGAACTTACACCAACCATAGATCTTCTGCAGATGTCAGGTCCCAGTGAAAGAAACACAAGCAACCAGGTCCCACTGACACATCCAGGAAAGATTCAAAATCAACGGATGGCACATGATCTCACAGGGGAAGAATATTCCTTAAGATCATGCGATGACCGTAGATTGAAAAGGCTTTACTGCAAGCCCCACTGACAAGATATCTAGTCACTCACCTGTGGACCAATCAAAGCTTTCCATTTGTGCATACGTGTCAATGGGCCCACCTGTTTGAGAAGCTTTTACATAAAGGAGAATCAATGGCCATCATAAAAGTGCATAGTTCTGACACATCTCTTGAGAATATACGACCACTATTAGATCGAGATGGTGTCAGAAATCCTGGGCTCAGAGACCATGCAAACATGTGACCAAAGAAAAGGAAACCACCATGCCAAGTTGCTAACTATTAAGAGATAAGCCATCAAGAACAGGAGAATATGTGAACACTGTGTTCGCCCAATCGCAGAGAGAAAATATATAACCGTCGGGAACCAAGCGAACCAGTGACAAACATGCATTCGCTAAATCATTAAACAAAAAGATTAACCGCCTGAGGATTAAACAAATAAGTGACCAATAGGGAAAAGAAATGCTCACATGAATTTTACAAGACTTAAGTGGCCCGAAAAGGTAAAGACAAATTAGAACAAGGCCAGGGCATTTCCTACCAACGGCTAGATTTATGAATTTTTTGGAAGGGTTTCAAAGCCAGGGACATAAAAAAAAATGCAGGGACTAGAAAAAACATGCTAGGGCCATGAAATTTTTTCAGAGTGATAACAGATCAGTCAGTAAAAGTTGGAATAAGGAGCTATACATGCTAGTTGGTTGAACTTAAAAAGCCTACATACCAAGCGGTTACAAGGTAGAATCGAAAGTCATATGGATACAAGTTTAACCAAGTATTTTTACCGAGCATCAGATACTATTGAGCACCGAGTTAGTAAACACCAAGCATTCTACACATCGAGCATCAGGTTATTCACCAAACAGGGAACACAGTGTTTAGCAAGTTGTTCAGGAAATGACATAGTATTCAACAATGCCACATTTATCTATGAAAATAGTTTAAATAGATCTATAAATGTATTACCAAGATTGAGGTACATTTATTGTGAATTTAATCATTAATTGTTGTAATGATTCATATGTAATAGTTAGATCTAGGTTATTTTTGTACACTATAGATCTTAGCTTTTCTAAGATGTTGTAAACCTAATTAGGTCAAACCAATTTTCTATATAGTTGTACTAGATGTCATTTTGACATATACATGAAGAGGAGTTCATGAAGAAGTAGGTGAACATATACATGAAGAGGAGCTCATGAAGAAGACATATTCAGTTTATCAGAAACATACAAGGGTATCAAGCAGAACAAAAAGTAATAGTCTACACATCAAGGTAAAATCTATTTTCTATTTCATAGATCTGATTCAGGCAAGTACAAGTTTTCAATTTATAGATACTTTCTATTATCGTTTAACCATTGTAGTAGGATTGTAAATCTCTTAACATAGTAGACTTAACAGTCTATTATACATCTCTTAATCGAGTGCACAATTATTTAGTGTTGCTAAAATCCTTTCACAAGGTATATCTAATCAACCTTATGTTAATCCTAACAGGGTAAGATCATCATAAGTGATCACACTTGTATCGTTAACTATCATACTTTATTTATTGCAGTAGTGAAGAATTTGTGGGTGTCATCCCCACTGTAGTTTTTACCTTCTAACAAGGGTTTCTGTGTAACCAAAATACTTGTGTTATGAGTTACATTTCATTAATGGTTTACATTTTTTTTTCGTGCACTTTAGATTTACAAGTTACATGAATGTATGTTGTAAACAATGTGATGAGTTGGTTAGATAGACACTATTATTGTAGATTATTAATTTAGTAAAAGTTTTCGAGGGTACTCATTCACCCCTCCCCTCTCAGTACTATATCTTTCCTATACCAACAATAGATACAAGATATCATTTTAATAGAGAACTAATTAACAATGGAGAAATATTTTTGGAATTTTGCAAGTTTGAAGATGAATGTGAATATATCTTTACCAATGTATTATGAAAAGAAAGTTTTATGTTTTAAAGAGACCATCTAGTTATTATACATGGCAGTAGTTGTGATTAAGGGGGAGTGTTAGAATAATCCCAACTACTCTCTACCTCTATCAATATATAATTTAAATTTGATATTTCTATTTATGTAGTATTTAATGACTAATGATTATAATATTTGCTTACTATTGTTTTTGATAGATAAAGCAGCAAGAGGGTACTAGCCGAAATAACAAAGGACTAGTAGCACATTAACAACACATTAATGTAACCAATCAAAGCAGATAAATAGTTTAACAGTATAATCGCCAGTCTAAATCTACCCCTATCAAAAACGTAAACAACGATGCTAATCAACCAAATTAAAATAGAGTATCTAGATAGAGTAGTAGCATGTAAAGTATCAGTTAAAAACCACACAAAGCTGAACATAAAGCTGTAAAATTTAACATTGACCCCAACAAAAAAATAGGGGGTCACAGGGCCAGGCCTAGAAAAAAATAACCAGCACATGGGAATCGGAATTAATTTTTCCCACCCAACTTCTTAGACAACAGGGTCTATTGTTATTATTATTTTTTAAATATTATTTTAAGAATACGGAGGGTGAATTCAGTCTGTAGGCAAATATGTGAATTTGAGTGCGACATGGGTTTTTTTGCGATGATGTGGAGGAGTTAATCTCCTCCACACAGTTTTCTTTCTTCTTCCCATGCTCTATTTACTTTCCTATATTTTTCCTTAAGTTCTCTAGCGGTTGCATATTTTTATTTTGTCCTTTGAGCCTTTACTCTTCCCTCCTAGTTGCTCGTGTGACCCATCCTCGGCTCCCTATGGAGCTAGAATTATATGGCTCTACCTTTATTACCCTAAACCCTATTGAAATGGATCATTCAAACCTAAAGAAATCCTTTCCTAAGATAGTCAATTTGATCAGTAATGGTGTGCCCTCTTCTGCGAGATTTCTTTTAGTTCCTAGAGGTGAACAACCCAGTGAAGAAGGTAAGAGCCCTAACATTAATTTGAATGATTTCTTCATTTCACCAAATGATGAAATGTTGAATGAAATTTCCTTGGAAAAATCTAGGTTAAGTAATACTGCTATTTTATTTCCTTGTGTTGATGTTGAGAGATGCCCACCTAGGAAATTTTTAGACGATTGGTTTCATAATCTCAAGAATTTGAAGGCAGGGCTTAAGATTTCATTCTATAGGCAAATCTAGAAAGGTCTCTATATTATTTTCTTTAATAACCATTAATGTCAGCTTGAGGCCCTTAAACGACAATATTGGATGGTTGGAAAAGCCTCCTTTTGTGCTTTAGCATAGTCTCAGGAGGCGATTAATGAGGAAGTTCTTGCATTATCTTTCCCTAGATGGGTCATTCTCAAGGATGCCTCTCCCTTCCTTTGGCACTTTCTACCTCATGTTTTGGAACAATTTGACAAAATAATCCAGATAGATAAAACTACTAGATTGGTTGCCAACCTTGATGCTAGGGTCCTCATATCTATTAAACCTAGAATTGATATCTGTACGTGTCTAAACCTTAACATCAATCATGATATTTTCACTTGCCTTGTGGAAATACTTGGTGGACTAAATGCTTTTTTTCCTCTACAAAAAAGAAGGACATCTTTGAAATAATTGACCAATTATTAATTGAAGGAAACCAAAGGTTAATTCTATAGGAACCTTTGAAAACCCTAATATTGGTAAGGATTCAATGTCAAACCCAAATAACTTTAATTCGGTTGAGAAAGATGCTAACCCCAAAATATTCCCACCTCAAGCTTAGCACTTGGCTCTAAACCTGATAAAATGAATCAAATGACTGATGGAAACACACTTCAAATCTCTCAATTCTGTAACCTTATTTTTTCTTGCACCAAGAACCATATGGAACCAAGCTCTAATGGCTTCCAAACAGTCACTATTAGGAAACGTAGACACAAAAATGTTCAACAACTCACCTTGGAGAAAATTTGTGATGTTAATCAAAATACTAACCAATTTTTTGTTCTTAATAACCACTCCACCCTCATGATTGATGACATACCAACTAAATTTCAAACTCCGAGAAACTTTGTGGTTAAAAATATGGATGGAAATGTTACAATTAGTAGTTTTCATTGCACCAAAAGATCAACCTGTTAATACCCGATACAACCACTAGACTTATAGAAGACATAGGAGGCAGTTAAGCCATGTCACAAATCTTGAGGGGAGAGCTGACCATTTTTCCAATAATCTCCCCCTTAGCATTACCTGAGGGGATTCGAACCTATGACCAAGCTCTGATACCACTTGTTACAAGTAGTAGTTGTCATTGCACCAAAAGATCAACTTGTTAATGCCCAATACAACCACTAGACTTATAGAAGACACAAGAGGTGGTTAAGCCATGTCACAAATCCTAGGGGGAGAGTTGACCATTTTGCCAATAGGAAAACATGATAATGGTGTTGGTGATGTTAGCATGAGTGATGACCCTGGAAGAAAGATTCTCAGATTTGAGACTCCTAAAAGCCTCGACCCTAATCTTTTTGTAGGGCCTAACCCCGATGATACCATCACCTACCTCTGGCCTCTATGCTTAATGAGCTAGAAGACAATCATGTTATTGAAGTTATTTATGCTCACTAGGGTTCAGAAAACATTGAATCTTTCTCATCACTCCCTAGCTTTCAAGGATCCCAAGTGTTTGGATTTAACATCAGAGATAATGCTAAATTTAAGACTAATCAAATTGAGAGAAGTGATGACGATGATGACCTCATGAAAGGATGCTCCATGACTAAGAATAAAAGTAGACTTGTCGGTTCCATAAATAAAAAGAAGTCTGGAGATCATAATGGCTTGCCTAGCAGCCCTCTTAACCCTCTTTCTCCATGAAGTACATATCATGGAATATTAGAGGCCTAAAGTCACCTGATAGGAAGTTTGTTATTAAAACATTTTTGAATTGTCATAATAATATTGATTTTTTGATGCTTCAAGAACTTAAAGATATTGAATTTTCTCTTGACACTACTCATGATTGTATATGGAGAGATGCTATCAAAATCTTCACTAATCATCCTAAAGGAAAGGGTGGAGTTGCTCTGCTCATTAACTCTAAATGGGTGAATTATGTAAGGATGGGGAAATCTCCCCATGTAATAGAGTGTCTTGGGCTACCCTATATTTTAGAGGCTCTTTCTTTGATGTCTTCTCCCTATATACTCCTAATGATTATAAGGAAAGGATTTCCCTCTGGGATTGGTTGACTACCCTCATGAATATCCCTTGGGTTATAGTTGGCCATTTTAACATGATTGAAAACCACTATGATAAGGCCGGGGGTATCCCTTTCGAGTGAAAAATCCTTGAGAAATCTCATTGGGATAGATTTAAGCAATAGATGCAGATATTCGACCCCCTTGATGGTACCAAATCTGAAAGTTCTACCCTTTGGCATACCTAGTGTTACTTTCAACAAGGACCTAGTTGAATCTACTCTAGATTAAATGGGTTCTATGTCAATAAAGATTATTTTTCCATTTCCCTTAACCATCTGTGGAATTTGGTGGTTGTCCTACCTATGAATTTATCTGACCATTACCCTATCATAGCTATCATTAACACTAGGGACTCCATATCCAACAATAATCCTTGCAATAAGAAATTTATCCTCAATTCCTCCCTATTCAAAGATCAGGATGTCCTAATTGCCATAAAAATTCTTAGAATTTTTAACATAGAGATTCAACTCCATTTCTACACTATAAGATGGAATATGAATATTTCTTCATGGTAGAAGATATTCCAAACCTTTGGCCAGAAGAAGGCCAAGGATTACAGATATGTGGAAAATATTCTCACTAAATGTCTTCACTCTTTGGAATGAGAAATTCAATCACAACCTTCCTCCTCTACCTTGGCTAAGCAAGTCTCTCAAGCTAGAGACATCCTTATGAAACATCAATAGATTAAAATCAGGGGTGCCTTCAGTAGAGCCCAAAATCATTGGCTCTAATATCGAGACAAGTCCAAACTTTTCTTCAACCTTCTCAAACATAAACAGAATAGAGAGATAATTGACAGAATCATAGTGGAGGAAAAGGAGCTCTTGAATATCAATGATATCAAAGATGCCTTTGAAATGTTTTATAAGACTCTTTTGACTTCAAAAGATAATGAGGTTTCGAAAGATATTAGAAATAAATGTAAAAACATCATACCTAGCAGGATCTCTCAGAGTGAATCTCTCCTACTCAAAACCAGAGTCTCTATACAAGAAATTGTTGATGCCATTAATGCTCTCAAAGACAATAAAGCCCTAGGCCTTGATGGGTTCCCGGTTGAATTCTATAAAGATAATATTTAGTGGGTCACTAAAGATCTTTATGATTTAAACTTGGAATCTTTTAACACTAGCACCATGGGGGAGTCCATTAATATGGGCATTGTGAAACTTATCCTAGAATATGGGTATAAAGACCTCATTAAACATTGGTCGCCAATTACTCTCCTCAACATCTCCTATAAAATGATAGCCAAAGTCCTTGCCTCTCGCCTTGGAAAACTCCTTTCCAATTTCATTTGTTCTACCCAAACTGGGATCATTAAGGGTAGATATATCTTGGAAAACCTTATCACTAGCTAGGAATCTATGGAATGGGCCAAGTCCTCTAATCAAGACTCTGCCATGTTCCTTGTTGATTTTGAGAAAGCCTACGACAGGGTGGAATGGGAATTCATCCTCATGATAATTAAAGCCTTTGGTTTCCCTAGCAAATTTTGTAGGTGTACTCAATTCCTCCTTAAAGATGCTTCTGCCCTGGTTGAGGTTAATGGGACCTTTTCTCATCCTATCCTACTTACTAGATCCATTAGACAGGAATTCTCTCTTGCCCCTGCTCTTTTTGTTATTGCCCCAGATGCCTTATCCCACCTCCTTAGAGATGATACCCTTTCTCCTAGAGTTCATGGAATTAAGTTCTTGGATGATTATGAATTTCTCAACATTCAGTTTGTTGATGACACTTCGCTCTTCTTGGAGCTCTCTAGACACAACATTGATTGCCTCAATAAAAAACTTGACATCTTCGGTAGAGCCTCGGGTGCTCATATATCCAATTCCAAATCTATCTTTCTTGGGTAGAATGAGGAACACCTAGACTGGCTTCAACAATTTGGTTTTTCATGGGGAGGACCTAACAGGATAGTTAGATACCTTGGTATCTCATTCTCTGTTTCTCCCACTCTTAAGGATATGTGGCTTTGGGTCAAAGAGAAGATTGATAAAAAGCTCAATAAGTGGAACAATAGGTTTATCTTTGAAATCCAAAAGTCCATCAGGCATTTCCTTCGCTCTGATGGGTAAAAGGAAGGCTCACACAGTCAAATGGGGCTAGTGCCACATTGACAAGAAACTTGGAGGTTTGGGTCTTAAGGATCTTAAGATGCAATGAATGTCTCTTGCTGCCAAATGAATTTTTCATGCTCTGGAAGGACAAGAACCCTGGAAGATTCTTGTCAAAAACAACATTCAAAATGGTGTCCCTAAGTGTGCCAAATCTTGGAAAGCCCTCTCATTCTGCGATCTAGTTACTAGTCAGTTCTCCATGTCTATCCAAGGCACTTGGGACTTTAAGTCCATATGGAAAGCCTGGGAGCATGTGCACAAATTTATAGACAACTCTAGCATTGATTATAATCATGCGCTGCATGGGGAGAGATCGATATGGTGGAATCTCTACAATAATAATAAATCCCTTGCCTTAACCCAAGGCTGCTCTGTTAGGTACTGGTACAATAAGGGCATTAAGTGTATTATGGACATCTTGGAGCATAATAATCTTATCAGTTGGGAGACTCTTAGTAATGAATATGACCTTCCTGAATCTCACAAGAGAACTTACACCATGATTAAAAATGCTTGATGGCTTAGGAATGATTAAATTAATTGTTTTATGGAAATTCAGAATGAAAAAAATATGTAGGCTTCTATTTTTAAGTCAGTATATGAATTGTAATTAGGAGTGGGTTCTGTTGAAAGAGCGAAAAATGATGCGGATGAATGAGTTAAATGTAGATGTCAAATTTAATTTATTTTAAAATTATTAATTTTTGTGTTCAGTATTATTTTTATTTGTGTTAAAAACAAAAAGATATGAATGTTATAATATTCTTTTTATATTTATTTAATCAGAAATAACAGCTTTCCTTTGATAGACTATTTTTAAAAATTTTACAATGGAAATTTAAATTATAATATGTAGAAATAATAGTCGTTGATGGAGAAAAAATTAGCTGTTCTAAGCTCTTTTAATTAAAGCTTTTGGGTTGTCAAAGTGCGCATGGTGAAGGGAGAATAATTAGTAATTAGAGATTTCAGGAACAGTGATCTTCATGTTGTGCTCACCCTTGACAACCATATCCGTAATCTCTATTTACTCTTTAATATTTTCGGCATTATTGTTGAATATAAGATTTAATAGGTTTTCGAACCTACATTCTCCTGTTTGATATCTATGAAAGTTTTACCCTGTTTTTCTCACAGGTGCACAAAACTAGAGTAAAATTCATATTCATCATTGCGTGAAACTGTGCAGATCCATATTCCAATCAATATGCAGGTTGTGTTGAATGTGAGGTTTAATATTTGATTGGTGATTGGGATTAAAATCTACAAAAGAGCCAGTTATTACTGTTGATCAAGTTAACAAATAGTAGTGCATGCATGTTGTTGTTGCTGCTGCTGCTGCTGCTCTCCAACATATTTGTTGGGCTGATTCATCTATGTGAAATCGCCAAAAAAGATAGGAGTAATGTGCTAGTCCAAATGAGAATAGTTTTATCCAATTTATTTACAATTTAAATATTATATTGCTATTTTGCTTTGCTTTTCTGCATGATTGTGTATTCAAAGCAGTGTGACCTCTTCATTTAATTTAGTTTTTCAAACATATGTCAAAACAAGATTAAATCAACTCACCGAACGAATGATCTCACCATTAATGTGTTAGGGCAAATAAACTCCCCATAATTGTTCAAACAATGTATCTGTATACACCCTAACAAATGTGCCGATTGAAAAACTCAGAACTTGGATATGAGATCTACATTTTATTTGTATATAGAGTTGTTGAACAAGCTGAGAAATTATATGCATCTTCATAATATGCCAAAACCTTCCAATGGAGGAGAACAGACGTTACAGTTAAAAATTTCAACCTCTGATAAGAAAATTGACCTCTGAGGACGAAGCTGACCCACATTTTGGATTATGATTGTGATGAAATGGATTATAGTCCCAACATCTTCTTTCATACCTATAACTTTATCTATAAATCATAATGCAATACATCTAAAAATAAAAGTTCTATGGGGATATACTTGAATCTGAAATGTAAACTTAATTAACAATATCTACCGTCTACACAAGTATAAATGATAATGCAATACATCTAAAAATAAAAGTTGTATGGGGATATACTTGAATCTGAAATGTAAACTTAATTAACAATATCTAACGTCAACACAAGTAAATTATCAACATATATAGGTTTTCTCTTCGCCTACATCAGAGCTGCATCCAAGCTTAGAGATTGTCAAAGATCGAGAATAGTAACAGATATAGGATAACCCAGGAGGCCCGAAGGTGTCTCAATCTCAATCCAGTTGAATGTTCCTCCTCCTTCACATGGAGGTTCCGGCATGCAGAAACCCTCAATATGGTAGATAGTGTTAGAATGCGTAAATTAATTATGCTGATAAAGATTAGTTGTCGGTGCAGACAAGAGCCGGCTCCAGCCTACCCAGCACATGCAGCCGTCAATAGCACCATCCACCATTAATGTTGCAACTAACTTTGATGTAGAGTCTTCTGTCCATTTAATGTAAGTTTGATTATAAATTAATACATTGCGCCTGTGATAAGCAGAGCCCATATTTGGGTTTCTCTTTGTTGCTTCTCCTCTGTACTTGGTTTTCAATTTGGTATCAGAGCCATAAATGAAGAATGGTGAATACAATTTCTGCAAAGTGTTATGCTGTGTCATTATTATTGTGTTTGCTGAGTATTGGAACTTAAGAATTCTGGAAGACTGATGTTAGAAAGATGCCCCAGTTATTGAGCATGCAAGCTGCTAAGGACAATACCATCTACGTCGATCAGAGAAGTGCTGAAGGTAAGTTTGACTCATGCTGAAGAGAAGTTTATTTTCGTTTATGAAAGACTTGTTTGAAGAATAGAAGGATCTTGGATTAAGAAATCTTTGAGTTATCTTGAAGGGGCAAGTTGATGTGTTGGGTTTATTGCTTTATATTGTTATGGTTTATTATTCTCTGATGATTTTGGAATTTTTTTTTAATTTTTTTTGAAATCGTTGAGTTAGAATATTGAATGGTGTTGGTTTTGTAGTTGAGACATTTGAGGGATCTTATGCATGATTATGGATTGTAATGAGAAATGAAAGTCTTTATAGAAGATGCAACTTGTTGTATGTAGCAAGGTTGTTTACTGATATGATGATTAAACGTATATGAAAGTTATTCTTTTAAGTGCAGTTTTTTATGAAAGATTTGTGTGGCAGTTAAGAAAAGTGGAAAGTGGTAACTTTTGGTTGAAGTAAAGAGTTTGATAAATCTCTTTTAATTTTTGTAAGTCATAAGGTTTTTGAAATCTTTGTTTGTTTGGTTCATAAGAAGGCCAACATCAAGGCACAAAATTTATGAGAGGTCTAGTGTTTGTGTGTTTGGGAGTGTTATTGTGTGTTTCTAATATGACTGCCTCTCAGAACTATAATATTGTGGTTAGTAAAAAATTAGATGGATTTAATTATGCTAGTTGGAAATGTGAGATGGAGTTGATTTTACAAATGAAAGGTTTATGGGAAATAGCAACAAATGATAAACCTGATCAAAGAAAACATGAAAAATGAGATAAAATGGATTTGAATGCACGTGCTACACTTTTATGGAAAATTAGTCCAGGGATTAGGCCTCATGTTTAAAATTTAAAAACAACAAAGGAAATCAATAAAAAGAAGGTGTTGCGGTCAGTCAAGCATTAGAAGAAAAAAATTGTCAAGAAGTTGATGCTTGCAATTTATAAGAAGATTGTTGTGTTGTTGTAGTCACAACTACCATTTGCAGCGTAAACTTTTTGTTGTTAACATTTTTCTGCTATGTGTTTGTTTTTGAACTATTTGTTGAAGACGCACATTCATGTTTTAATATTGGCATATAAAATTTGTGTGTCAATGAAGTGTGTGAATTGTGTGTCTAGTGTTATAGATTAATTATGGAAGTTGGCATTGCTTGCTTCATGTACGTGAGAGATGTGCTAGAGTTTGTTGTTTTGGCATGAAGGGCTATTTGAAATGTGTGTTCTGATTTGGGATTCAAAGTGTTTGAGTTGGTTATGAGGGAGTGTTTTTCTAAATTTCAAGGCTAAGTTGTTGTCATTTTGTGGTCATACAAGATTGTTGGATTGATATCCCTCAAGAGAGTGATGAAGATTGAATTAGTGATGGTTTTTTTTTAATTTCTAGAAAACAAAGGGTTTAGGAGGACCTGAAACCCCTTACAAAGGTTACAAAAAAGGAAAAAAATGTTAAGCCCACTAAACTGAAACAAGAATGGAAACCAGCCTACTAAATGCAAAACCAGCACAAAAAAAAAAACCAAAAAACCAGAAACCAGCCTACTAAATGCAAAACCAGCACAAAAAAAAAACCAAAAAACCAGAAACCAGCAACAACACCCAGCAACACAAAACTTAAAATCTAACCAGCATAGAAACAAGGGAACAAAAAGACCTAGGCAAACTCCAGAAGACTTCCCTCCACCTCTTTCTTAGCCTCAGACACCTTCTTGATGGCTGCATTATAATCTGAGAGCTCCAAGATCCTGTCATGGATCTTCTTTTTTACAAACCGTGTAGGCATGCTAGTACCAGTATCACCCACATCATCTTTATCATCTTCGAGCTTCATAGTCAGAGACCCAGCATCCAACTCAGGCTTGATGGTATTGAACCACTCAATCGTAGAACCCATAGAAAGGTTATTATCTAACATATGCTTCTTTAGAGTGTTCTCCAAATTATCCATTTTGTCTTGCATATCCTTCATGTTTTTCTCATCCTCTCTGTCCTTTCAGAATTTCATCCCTACGGGCCCATTGTCTAGATTCCCCTGAAGAAGATCAACTTTGGCTGAGAGGGAGCATAATCTAAGATTGAGGCTTTTAATTTCCTAGAAAACCCATTTCATGAGGTGGAATGAATACATCTACATTACCTTCACCATTTGGAGGACACTGAAAGGGAGATCAATCTTCTTATCCATATCCTCTTTAAGGAGTTGAACATTCCTTTCCTACATGTCATCCATTTTCACAAAGGGAATGTTCCTAGAGATGGAATGGTTATTACCCTTCTCATCAGATTCCAAAATAAGAACCTCATTATCCTCCTTCCTATCTGACTACACCTCCATGACCAATTCAAGCTTCGGGGAAATAGCAACATCATGCTCCTCAGAGCTAGCATAATTGACCAGAATGGGAACCTTCTGATCACCCACATCTACATCTTTATCCTTGGCTTTAGGTTTGTCAAATTTAACCTTGTCTTTATAGGCATTGGCCTCTTCCTCACCAGAATCCCAAACTGAAGCCAACAGGGACTCTTTTCTTTCCTCATCAGACTAGGCATGTGGAGAACTAATAGTAACCACATAACATTCAACACTCTCACCTTCAGAATTTATTTCCATGTCATCCTTCTTTTCAAATTTTAATTTTTTTCCTGATGACATCTCCTCTTTACTCTCATCCTCCCTAATCCTTTTATCCAAAGCCTTGGTGAAACCAGATTCCCTAGGCAAGGGGATAATAGGGCTACTAACAAAAACTTTCTTAATATGTTCCACAATTAAAAGGATAAGACCCTCATGCAAAATGGGCTTGCTTGTATGATCAATTATACTATGGAAAAGGGACTGCAATAGATAAAATGGGAGAGAAACCCTAACCTTATGTTTAAAATAACAAAGTAGCACAAAATGATAGGAGTGAGCACGCTTATACCTACCATCCAAAGTGATATACTCCATAACAATAGTCATAACCTTCACCTAGATCTCCTTGAAAGTGTCCACATCATAACAACCACCAGATTCCTTCACCAAGCACTTGGCCTTCACCTTGTCTTTAGGGAAATGCTGAATGGCCTATTGGGAGATCTTCTTGTCTCTATATAACTTCATGCCCTTGGTGTTCAACCCAGACACCTCCGCAAAAAGTTTCTTGGTGATTTTCACAACCATACCCCCAATAGTCACAATGTCATCCTTCCATCTCTCAACAAAATCCATTGTGATAGTTTCTTTGAACCCATGAAGGTGCTCCATGTACGTGGTGAGCCCTCCCTTCCTAAGCTTTTCTCATACCTCAGTCTTATTCTTCCATTTTTTTTCAATTCTTCATCTCCCTCAAACTCTCAATAGAGATGACAAAGAAAATACAAAGATGGAACACAATGGTAGTCTTCAAATCTAAAACCATGCTAATAAATGCATGTCTACACTTAGCCTTCTCGAAAAAGTCAAAACTTTCCATATCACTAATATCTACTTTAATTAACTTGCATCTTTTCATCATAGCTTTCTAATATATGCCAAATCTACTATTTTGTTGTTACCATATCAAACGCTAACTTGGCCTTCAAATCGATTGTCAAATAAACTCCTCCATGCCAAGTCATGATGTCCTTAGCCCTGACAACAATGTTGGCCAATGCATCCGCAGTACTATTAGCCTCCCTAAAGTTATGAGAAATAATAACCTGCTTAAAGGAATTAATGATTATCTGAGCCTCCTCTATAATTGCCTTAATAGACCATGAAGGCTAAGTCACCCCTTTAATACAGTTTAAAATGTTCATAGAGTCACCTTCAATCCACACATTCATAGACATGTCCTCTCTTATTATTTTTATAGTTTGAAGGAGAGCCATAGCCTCCACAACGTGATTGGTCTAGATGCTAATAGGGAGCACCACGAAAGCAAGACAGTTAGCCATGTCATCCCAAATAATCTTGAATTAGTGATGGTTTTTAATGGGCGTATGTATTTTGAATTAATTTTTTTGAGTACGAGCTACCTTTGTTAAAAGACAAATCTAGAGTATGTAAGGGGTGCATTATCAATTGTACCTGACACCTCAGAGTTTTTCGGTTTAATGCATTGATGAACCATGTATCAGAAAAGGATTCCTATATAACTAGCAAGTACAGCGGTTGTGTACCCATGTATCTCAATACATGGATTTCTTTTTATATGGACTCAATAATTATTTTCGATGTAGGTACCAAGTGAGAAGGCCCAAAGAAATGATTGTTTCCCTATAATGATGATTTATAGTCATTAGAACTAGTGTGGGCTTGGTTTGTGGTAATCCAAAACCACTTGATTATAAAGTTTATGGTGATCTTGAAACCATTTGTGAGTGAGGTTTGTGGTGAGCGAAAACCAAAAACCTCACACTGAAGTGGTTTTTCCATACAAACTACCATACAAAGCTGCTGATGCTCTTCTTCATCCAAAATAGAGTGTATTTTTCTCCTTAAAAAATAGAGTATTTTTTATTTAAAAAACTTGACTTCACCACACTCTTGAAGTTTCTAGAATACCCTAAAAAAATCTATATGCATCGTAAAAGAAAAGAGAAAGATAGGAAAGATTTAGTCAATGCAGTAGGTGGAGTAGTTGGATGGATGAGACAAGGAAGATTAAATATGTACAAATGGAAGTCCACGTACGCCAACACTCCCCCTTAATCTTCACTGTCATGTATGTATTCTATGCTAATACCTTCTTGGAGATGCTCAAAAACATTATTTGCAAGAGGCTTTGTGAATATATCTGTCAGTTGTTCTTTGGACCTGCAAAACTCAAGATGAATGTCACCATTGTTCACCAATTCTCAAAAATAGTGCAATCTTATATTAATATACTTGGTATGTTTATGAAAGAGATAATTTTTAGATAAAGAAATTGCAGAATTATTATCACAATAAAGTTTTGTAGGTTCTTCTTGTGGATGCTACAAATCTGAAAGTACTCTTCTCATCTGTGCATTGCTTAGTAAGTTGCTGATGTCGCTACAACATATTCCACTCCAGCTAATTAAAGTGTTATAATTGTTTATTTCTTTGATGCCCAAGAGATAGCTGCTAGTCCTAGATGAAAAATATATCGTGAAGTGCTTCTTTCATCATCCATACTACATCCCCAGTCACTATCTGTATATCCAATTAGCTTATACTCATATGAAGGTGTATACAAAATCCCAAAGTTCTTTGTTCCACCTATATACCACAATATTCTTTTTCCAGCTTTCCAATGAGTTTCTTTTGGTTTGTCCATAAATCTAGAAATAAGATTAACTCCATGCATTATATCTGGTCTTGTGGTAGTTAGATAAAGGAGGCTTCCAACTAATCTTTTGAATAAACTTGCATCAACATTATGACTTTCATCATTCTTGCTAAGTTTTAAACCCAATGCAACTGGTGTAGGGGCTGGATTCACTTTTTCCATCTTAAATCTCTTCAGAAAATTATTAGCATGCTTACTTTGACATATAAAGATGCCTTCCTCATTTTTCTTTACTTTTATCCCAAGAAAATATCTCATGATCCCTAAATCAGTCATATCAAATTCACTTTTCATGGCTGTCTTGAATGTGTTAATTGGAATATTACCAGTGAATAACAAATCATCTACATACAAACAACTATCAAGATTTATCCTTCATCATTCATTTTGACATACAAAGTTGTTTCATTACCACACTTGTTAAAGCCATTATTTCTAAAATAAGAGTCTATCATGTTGTACCAAGCTCTAGGAGCTTCCTTTAAACCATATAGTGTCTTTTTCAGCTTGCATGCCTTATGTTCTTCTCCAAAGACTTCATATCTGGGTGGTTGTTTTATATACACTTCTTCCTCTAAAATGTCATTCAAAAATTTAATTTAAAGTGCATTTGATAAACCTTCCAATTATTTTGACCTGTTATTGATAAGACCATTCTAATGATATCCAATCTTGCTACGGGTGCAAATGTTTCATTGTAGCTCATGCCTGATTTTTGTGTGAATCCTTTATCTACTAGTCTTGCCTTGTGCTTTTCCAATTTTCCGTTAGCATCATATTTTTTCTTGTAAATCCACTTAACTCCAATCAAATCCTTGCCTTTAAGAAGCTCTACTAGGTCCCAAGTTTCATTCTTTTCTATTGACTGAATTTCTTCATTCATGACTACAACCCATTTGTCATCTTTAATAGCTTCTTCAAAATAAATTGTATCAGCTTGTGTGAAGAAAGAAATATTAGTGCATAAATCATCATTTTTAGCCTCTTGAACTTCATCATAGATGTCCCTAAGACTTCATGTCTTCTTTGAAGCATTTATAGACCTTGATCTTAGTGATGCAAGTGTTGGATTAGAAGACTCGCCGTTGTTATTACTTGTTGGAGTAGTAGTGTTTAGAGTGGTAGGTCTCCTAGTAGGTGTTTTAGGAACATTTGATTTTGTAGTAGGATTCACAAATTGACTTTCATTCTCTTCATTATCTTGTGGAACACTAGCTGCAACTGTAGTTATTTTATCTATGCTGCCATCTCATGCTTCCTCTTCAATAAACTCAACATCATGACTTCTTATAAACTTATTTTTCATAGGATTGTATAGCCTATATGCTTTATATTTTTCACTATATCCCATAAATATACACTTTTCTCCTCTATCATCTAGTTTTTGTCTTAATTCTTCAGGTACCAATGAGTATGACACACAACCAAAGACTCTCAAATGTGATATATTGTGCTTCTTTTTTCTCCAAACTTCTTATGGTGTTGTATTTATCACAAATTTTGTTGGGCATCTATTTAGTAAATATGTTGAACATGCAACTGCTTCCACCCAATACTCATTTGGTAGATGTTTTTCTTTTAACATCATGTCATTTCCATAATTGTTAGATATTTTTCTCTTTTCTGCTCTATTTTGTTGTGGAGTATACCTTGTTGTAAATTGTTTCTTTAGAGCATTTTCTTTACAAGAATTATGCAAATTATTTGATACGTATTCTCCTCCTCAATCCATTCTCAATGCCTTTATGTAGTATCCACTTTCTTTCTCAAGTTTTATCTTAAAAGCGTTAAAGACAAAAAAATACATCTATTTTATATTTTAGAAAATATTTCCAATTTTTTTTGCCGAAATTATCAATAAATGTCAAGAAATAAAGCTTTCCACTCATAGATAGAGTTTGCATTGGTCCACAAAGATCTCAATGCACTATCTCAAGGGGATGTTTTGCTCTATGAGTCTTCCCAACTGAAATTTTTTCTCTATGTTTATTTTCCAAAATACAACTCTCACATGTTGTCTTAAGTGGCTCTATTGGTGGCAATCCATGTACCATTCTTTTCTTATATAATAGTTATAATCCTTTGAAATTCAAATGACCAAACCTTAAATGCCATACCCAAGAATCATTTTTATATGAAGCTTTGAAAGCTAACCAAGCAATATTTTGCAAACCTTGTGGCTCTAAGACCAATTCACTTTGAATCCTGAGTGAGAACATCCTATTTTGGGTCATTTCAACTTTTGCAATTAGTCTATTGCTTGGTTTCTTATCTAGGATCACACATTCACCACTTTCAAAATATATCCTATATCCTTTTTTTACTAGCTGCCCAATGCTTATGAGATTGTGTTGCAATGCAAGAATATAATATACATCAGGAATATATTTTTCTCCTCCTTGCTTAGTTATTGTACTAATTAACCCTTTTCCCACGACTGCAATTTGGTGATCATTTCTTAGTTTAACCTCTGATTTTACAGATTCATCCATGGTTGAAAATATTTCCTTACTCCCACTCATGTGGTTACTACTACCACTATCTAGGAACCATAATTCTTTGGAAATCTCTTGTGCCACATTGCATGTTATCAAAATAATGTTTTGCTCAGTAGTGTTGGGTTGGTTCTCATCTATAAAATGTTCATTTTTCTTATTCATGTCATATTGTCTTTTTCTACATTAAGATGTAAAGTGCCCAAATTTGTTACAATAATGACATTGGATGTTAGATTTATCAGATCTTTCTCCTTGATGATGAATTTGAGGATGATTTCTCCCCCTTCCTGTTGATGATGTGTAATGAGTTTGTGAGCTTGATGTTGGTCTTCTACTCTCAAATTATGCATTTCTTCTTCCTCCTCTTGGTGCAAAATGTCCTCTGCCTTTGCTATAATTTGATGTTCTACTTGTGTTTCCAAATGAAAGCTGAGTTCTGAATGCATTCTCCAATGATGATGCACCTAGTCTATTTAGCATTTTCTCATGTCCCAAGAGTGATCCCATTAATTCATCTATTGATAACTGAGAGAGATCTTTAGCTTCCTCAATGGATGCTATAACTGAATCAAACATTGTATGTAAAATTCTAAGTATCTTTTCTACAACTTGTTGATCCCCAAGGGTTTCTCAATAAGATCTAATCTGATTTACTATTCCCATTGCATGAGTGAAAATGAATCTATTTAATCAGAGTCTTTCATTTGCAAATTTTCAAAGTCTCTTTTAAGATTTTGTAATTTTGTTATTTTTACCTTGCCTGTGCCTTGATATGTTATTTGCAAATTTTCCCATGCTTTTTTTGATCTTGTTGTAGTTGCAACTTTTGGAAAGGTGGAGTCATCCATTTCCAGTTGAATGAAAAATAGTGTTTTAGCATCGTTCTTCTTATTTTTCTTCAATAAACCCTTCTCAACTTGTGAAAGAGCTTGATATGCTTGCTGGTCTTCTGCTTTAGGAAACCCATTTTCAACCAAATCCCAAACAACCTAAGAATGAAAGAGGGTTTTCATTTTAATGATCCAAAAGTAATAATTTTTGCCATTAAAAATTGGAATCTAGGGCTATGAGATGCTTCCACTTGTTCTTGCCATAATTCTCAAAATAAAATTTTATTTTCTCAAAAAATACACCAATAGACTACTTTTAGTCTGTATCAATTCTTCTTTTAACAATAACATGTTCTGGATTCTCCCTTTCTTTATTCAATCCTCTCTCTTTTATCAACTATAAACCCTTGATTTGGATAATGAAAATAAATGAATTCTTAATACACATACAACAGAGAACCTTTCAACCTCTTCACAATTATTCTCTTAACATATGACAACTTGATGAATATTTTAATGATTCTCCTTTTTGTAGTGGCAACGATCTACTTAGATCTCATTTCCTTCCAATGCTATGATCTCCACTTTGAAACAACAATGCCAAGAGATGTATCCACAAGTCTCCTCTCTTACAGTCTTCTTGAAAAAACTTCCTCTGATACTAGTTTCATAGAAAATAAATTACAAAATAATCTTTGTTTCTATTATTGCCAACATAATAGAGGAAAAAGACATAGCAAGAATAGAAAGAAATAGGAAATAACATAGCAGAATACGAAAAGGGAAATGAAAATAGAGATTTGCTTCTGCATTCATAAATATATGCTTTTACATTACTGCCTTTACCATATAGAGTTGTTGATGCTCTTCTTCATCTAAAACAGAGTGTATTTTTCTCCTTCAAAAAAAGAGTATTTTTTATTAACAAAACTTGACTTCACCACACTCTGGAAGTTTCTAGAATACCCTAAAAAGTGTAGATGCATCATAAAAGAAAAGAGAAAGATAGGAAAGATGGAGTAAATGTAGTAGGTGGAGTAGTTGGATGGATGAGACAGGGAAGATTAAATATGTACAGCTCGAAGTCCACGTACACCAACATTCACTTAGATAATTAAATAATATTTTAAAATGTTTTTATCATTTTAAAAATATTAATTATTTATTAGTTGCAAAAATATTTACCTTGTTTATGTTTTTAAATTTATATAAAGACTTATTTATTAGTAGAAATAATTTAAAAAAGTCATATCTTTTCTATTAATCTTCAAATTTCAAAATTATGTTTAATCTTTTTAAAAAAATTCTATCAGAATATATAGTTTATATTTATCTCTACACTACTATAAAGTTCCTTTTATCACCAAGGTTGTCACTAAAGAAGGTGAGAAAGCAATAGTTTCCTTTAAGACATGGGTGCTCTATATTTCTTTATAGAATATTATTAGCTGTAAATAATTAGGTATATTTAAAATAACTTTAATTATTTTGAAGAAAAAATAGTTTTTTAATAGGTTTAAAGTATATTGATTAGTTATTGTTCCAGGCTTAGAACTATAGAACTTAAGAGGTTATTAATTTAGTTTAGTTTCTCAAAGCAGTGTGATCTCTTCATTTAATTTAGTTTCTCAGACATATGTCAAAACAAGATTAATTCAACTCACCGGACGGATGATATCACCAATAATGTGCTAGGGAAAATAAACTCCTCATTATTGTTCAAACAATGCATCTGTATACACCCCGACAAATTTGTCGATTGAAAAACTCAGAACTCGTATATGAGATCTACATTTTATTTGTATAAAGAGCTGTTGAACAAGCTGAGAAATTATATGCAACTTCATAATATGCCAAAACCTTCCAACGGAGGAGAACAGACGTTACAGTTAAGAAAAAAATTTCAACCACTGATAATAAAATTGACCTCTGAGGATGAAGTTGATCCACATTTTGGATTATGATTGTAATGAAATGGATTATAGTCCCAACATCTTCTTTCAGCCCTATAACTTTATCTCTAAATGATAATGAAATACATCTAAAAATAAAAGTTGTATGTTTAATACTTGAATCTGAAAAGTAAACTTAATTAACAATATCTAACGTCTACACAAGTAAATTCTCATCATATATAATTTTTCTCTTCGCCTACATCAGAGCTGCATCCAAGCTTAGAGACTGTCAAAGATCGAGAATAGTAGCAGATATAGGAAAACCTAGGAGGCCCGAAGGTGTCCCAATCCCAATCCAGTTCAGTATTCCTCCTCTCTCACTTGTAGGTTCCGACATGCAAAAACCCTCAGTATGGTAGATATCCCATGATACGCCCACAATTATTTTATTACTGACCGCTAAAGCAAAATTAATGTATTGGCCAAAATTCTCCTATGGAAGAGTCCCTAAAATGTTGAGCTCATCTTTTCTATAGTCGTACTCAATCAATCCCTCTTCACACAGGCAATGCAAGCGCCCAAATGCACTCATGAAACAACTCCATTTGTCAAATCTGATCGGCATAGTTGTCCAGCTTCTAGTGTAGGAATCAAAAACCTCAAAGTTGCCAAAAGATCTGATTACATAAAACTTACCGTCAACAAAAGCACCACTTACATAGTTCAGCTTGTTGTTCATGTCGGGCAGAACATCTCATTTGTCCTCCTCCACATTGTAAACTGAAGTGCTGCAGACTTTTACCAAATCCGGGATATAATCGCATATGTCAGCATTCTTTAAGCCAACATTAACTATTTTATACCCTGCACCAACATAAACTAGTCCGGCATGCTCATCCACTGCAGAGCCAAATTTATGCAGTGCTCCTAGCAATTTCGCACCCTCTCGCCATTTCAAAGAAGTGAAATCATACAACCAAACACTTCCTATAGAGTACGCAAGCAAATCCATGATCAAAACCAGTTTTTGTTTCGCGAAATGGCAGTGAAAGGTGCCCTTAATTTGTGTCGGAACAGGTGGCAGACACTTGCACAAGTTCTTCTGCATGTCGTATATCGCCACTGTGTCCAAAATGTGTTTTATATCCTGAAGTATACAAATCCGTTGCTCTGAAATTTTCAATATTTTTCTTTCTTCATAAAATTGGGGGGTCTTCAATGCGACATTTCAGCTTTTACAGACACATCTAAGGTTGCGATGAGAGTTCAACTCCGCCATTAATAGGCATTTCCACCTGAGGTCATCTGGAAGATGAGGAAACAAAGATCCCATCACGACAAGTTGTATTTTAGTGGAGAATGGTCTGAATCTAAGATTAATGCTATAGCTTATATTTCTTTTATCATCAACGTGATCGTCTGTATTTATATGCAAGCATGTCTTTTATTTTCTTTTCATTCAGCCTACACAAGCTACTAATTTTCTTTATGTTCAGCTGACAGAATTTATTAATGCATTTGAATCATACTGTCAATCTACCTTAGAACCTGGAATGAGAATTGAGGCATGCAATTGAAATTGAGAATTCAATTTTGAAAAGGGAATTCAATTCCCCTTTTCCAATTCCAGGTCAATTCTAGCAATTAAATGGGCCCTAAAGAGTTTTATTTTAGAACTTTCTCCTTCACTTAGATAACTAAATATTATTTTTAAATCTTTTTATCAACCAGCAGAACATTTGGTGGTCTCCTTTTTTTGTTCAGCAAGGGATTCCTCTTGCTAGAATTCAATGGGTTAGTGCTCTTTGGTTTCAAAAGCATGGCATTCAA
The DNA here is from genome assembly GCA_027943335.1 of Chamaecyparis obtusa. Lineage (NCBI taxonomy): Eukaryota > Viridiplantae > Streptophyta > Pinopsida > Cupressales > Cupressaceae > Chamaecyparis > Chamaecyparis obtusa. Next base: position 302,542 of record BSBK01007395.1, read on the forward strand.
ACCCCTAAGGATGTCTTCTCCAGACCCACCATGAGTCTCCGATCCTGGGATGACCTCCGAGTTCAGTTTCGGCTCATCCACCCAGATCGTCAGACTTTCGACTTGCCGGTTTCTGCTATTCCGCCTCACCTCTTGCACAAGTTGGGAATTCAGTCTACCAGAGCATGGTAGAAAGATTGGAAGTGGTATCCTGCCAATCCATTCACTAGTTACAAGACTACGCTTGGGTATTCTTGGCTTATGCCTCATTTACCCATGATTGACTCTCTCAATCACTACTGGCATCTTTCCTCTTCTCAGAAGAGCTGGGGGTGGAGATTTCGCATCATTTGGAATGTTGTTACTGAGCCAAAAATTGCTCATTTTGCATGGTGTTTGTTATACCAGGGCTTGCCCTTGGGAGCTAGGCTCAGGCATATGGGGGTTCCTGACCCTAAATGTCCTTTTTGTGGTCACTCAAAGATGCTCATGCATATTTTCTAGTTTTGTCATCATGCTCAAAACTACTGGAGTTGGATTCATGACTTTTTTGCTTCCTTTAGGCTAGAGCCCTTTTCTTGGCACATGGTTCTTCTCGGTGACTCTCCCAGAATGCCTTCCCAGTTCACCCAGATATGGCACTCTTTTCGGCTGGAAATTTTGTTTACTCTGTGGAAAGATAGAAATGCTGTGCTTTTTTCTCACAGTTGTCAGGATAATCATGTTTCTCTTTTTGATAAAAACTTGTATTTGTAACAATATAATGATGCAGATCTAGGTGCAAGCTAACAAGGTGGCCCTTGAGGTTGCCCACTTACAAGAGTTGCTCTAGCATTGGGGCAATACCCCTTGCACTATTTCTCGAGTGCCTCCAGATTCTCTCTCAACTGACCGTATGCCACCCCGGGGCTGATGTCGTAGCCGGAGCTCCTCTGCCAGACACTCCAGGACTCCACAGCGGTGGCGTCCCCACTCTGCCTCCTCTCCTCCTCGAAGGGATGCGGGTTCTGGGTGGCCTCCTATGCTTGCTTCCACTGCTGCTGCTTTTGCTCGGCCTTCGGCCTATGCTTCTATTAATCAGGGAAAGTTCCCTTACCTGGCACTAGCTATCTCACCCAGGCGGGAGGAAGGAGAAGTTGAAAAAGATCCTAAAGATGGTTGGGCCATTCCCGATCAGACTCCTTAGCCTAATGTCTAAGGCAATCCAGATGACAAAGATCCTCCTCCCTCTTCTGCTACTGCTCTCGCAGCTTGAGGGTTTCTGGTTTTATAGTGTTTTTTTATGAATAGTTGTTTGTTTTTTTCCTTAGTGTCGTGTGAACTTGTGGGGTGATTCATTCCCCCGGCCCCTTTTTTGTGAATATTGTACTTTAATATTTCTATTAATAGTGGAGTCCTCTATTCATAAAAAAAAATATTAATTATTTATTAGTTGCAAAAATATTTACCTTTTTTATCTTTTTAAATTTATGTTCATACTTATTTATTATTAAAAATAATTTAAAGAAGGTTATTTCTTTTCTATTACTTTTCAAATTTCAAAATTATGTTTAATTTTTTTAGAAAAATAATTCTATCATAATATATAGTTTATATATCATATAGATAAACTACAACATAAAGTTGATCAAAAAATACATCTATTTCAGTTACTCATTCTCTCTTTGCTGATGATACATTATTGTTTGGATCAGCCTCTATTAATGAAGCAAAGCAAGTTAAGAAGGTTCTTGATGTGTATACTCATGCTTCTAGTCAGAGAATCAATGCTCAAAAATCCAAAGTCTATATCTTTCATATGGAACGTAAACTGTCAGACAAGATTGTCAATGTTTTAGGCTTTTCCCGTGATGACCTTCCTTTTACTTATTTAGGTGTTCCTTTCTTTATAGGGAAAAATCAACCACCATTTTGGTAGGAAGTTATTAATCGTGTCAAAGCCCGCATTCTTTCCTGGAAGGCTAGATGGTTGTCTCGCTCTCAAGTAGTATCTTGCTTATTAAATTAGTCCTATCAGCTATTTCAAATTATTATTTTTCAGTTTTGGAAGCTCCTAAGTCAGTTCTTAATCAAATTGAAAGTCTTATTAGGCATTTCCTCTAGACTGCTAATATGTTAGGTTAGAAGAAGATTCCTCTTATTTCCTTATCTGATATGTCTCTCACTTCTCCCATGGGTGGGGTTGGTCTTCATAATCTTCCTAGTAGGAACCTGGCTTTTAGTGGTAAATTGGTGTGGAAGATGTATTCTCATCCTGACATTAAGTGGTGCCAATTGATGCAACAAAAATATTTAGATAATTCAAATCCTTCTAGGATTATCTCTTCTTTAGATACCCCAAAGGGGTCTGCCATTTAGAATTTTATGATGAAATCTAGGCATATCATCACTTCCCATGTTTCATGGGAAGTTCATAATGGAGAGTCTGCTATATTTTGGCTTGATTCATGGAATGGATGCCCTCCCTTATTGTCTTTAGACTTATTTAGTGATGTTTGGGAGATTGCTTCTTCTAATTGGGGTTGTTTTCTTATTGATTATGTCTCTGTAGTACATATTCATTCTGGGCTAGTTATTTGGAAGGATTTTCATAATCTTCCAATTGATGACCAAAAGGCTTCTAGTGAAAACCAATTGCTTTTAGAAAGGGTAGTATTTTTATCCAGGGCTCAAGACCAACTTTTTTGGACTCCTTCTGAGAATGGTTCATATTATTTTAAAGAAGGATATGAGCTGCTTCAGTCACTGTAAAATAGTACCATTAAACATAGAGATTTTTCCTTTTGCTAGCATTCGACTATTCTTCCTAAAGCGGGTTGTTTTTCTTTGTTATTTTTGAAAAAAAGAGTGCTAACTAGTGATAGATTAGCTAGACTTAATATTACAACACCTTTTCAATGTGTCATTTGCAATCAAGAGCTAGAGTTAGTTAATTATCTCTTTCTAAATAGCCCACTGGCTCAACTCTATTGGCAATATGTGATGTAGAAAATTAATTTCCTTATGCCTCTCCCATTTGGAATTTGGGATCTGTTTCAATCCTGGCCTATCTTGTGTCATAAATCAATGTTCTCATGTATATGGATTGTTACTCCATCCCTAATTTTGTGGCCTTTATGGTGGGAAAGAAATAAGATATTTTTTTGCAGACAACCTTCTTCTTTTGAGTCTATGTTGTTGTCTCTAGAAAGATCTATTGTGGAAGTTGTTAATTCTTATTCTTGCAAATTTAAGGGTGGTCTAACATTTTCATCTTGGGATAACTCTATGGAAAAAAAATTTAAGGGGCTATAGTTTCCATCACTCCCCTTTCTTGTGTGTCCTAAGGATATATCTTCTGTTAGATCCCAAGTCAAGTGGATTCCTCCCCAACATGATTTTATCAAACTTAATTTTTATGGTGCCTCTAAAGGAAATCTGGGAAATTCACATATTAGCTTTTCTCTTCAGGATTGCTTTGGATCTATTCTCTTTTTTGAGCCTCGACCTATTCCCCCAGGGACAAATAATTTAGCAGAGGCTTTTGCCTTGCTATATGGTCTTTCCGCTCCTAAAAAGTAAAAATGTAATTTTCTCTATATTGAAGGAGATTCTTCAATGATTGTTAATGCTTGTATTTCCAAGTGTGCTTTCTCTCAAAATATTCTCTATCTCTTGGAACAGATTTGGTCCCCTCTAGATTCCTTTTGTTAGAAAGTAAAGTCCACCAAGATAACTAAGAGGGTGGGGTGAATAAGTTATCAGATAATTATAACTTTTATCATCTTCAACAACATTAAACCATATAAGCAATATAATTACCAACCATAGAAAGATATTCATACACAATAACACAATGACACAATATATGTTGACTAGGGAACCTCTTGATCAAAGAGTAAACCCTGATGGGAATGATGCCCACAAAAGATGCACTAATATGAATATTCTTTGTGAGAGGATGGACTATGTTAGGAGTCTTATGAAATACATTCAGTACATATGAATCTTTGTTAGGAGATTTTGAATCTCTGTTAAAAGATTCTAACCCTGTTAAGAGCTATAGAAGACAGAAGGACCCACTGCCCAAAAAGCTTCAGGGTAAGATCACCGAACACACTGTCCAAATAATATTTACATTACTCAACAAAATAATATGTTACCTCTTCTCTGACTATGCCAAACCACACTCATTGTTCCATCAGATCTCAATTTCAGATCTCTATACTTCGCATGTCTTCCTTCACAAATTTGCTTTCATACTTAGCTCTTTTCTTCACTTCATGCATACAACATCACAACTGCTGCTACCATTACACACTTTCGCATTACAACTTCATGCTACTATATAATAATTACACATCAACAAGGAAATATATTCTTTCCTTTATACCACACTCAAATAGTTACAAATGAGTCAGCATACAATTACAAAATAAAAGTTTCCACATGCTACACCAAAATTACATAAAACTGTCAGCTTCCAAATACAATAAATCTTCACTCGTGTGACCTCGAAGTGTGCACTGTTATCCACATCACTATCAATGTGTCTCCAAATTCCATTTAACTACGCAAAACCAGATTCCATCCTGATTAGGAGATATCATCTGATTTCCACAAACTGCTACTCAGGAACACTACCTGAACACTGCTTCCACCAAAATGATCATAACTTTCATGAATCAATGAAAAAATGTTCGCGCTATCAAACATAGACATATGACATATCGAAGAGTATAACCTCAGCATCACATATCTCCAACTACAAAACCCACATGTGCTAATCCAAACTCTATTTGCTTCTCTTCAAGTCTTCGGTAGATCATTGTGTTGACATCAATGACAATCATAGTCATGAATGCAACAACAACTGCTATAGAATGGCTACCAAACACTTTATCATTCATTCCTAACAATCTTCCCCATTGGCATTGATGGAAACATAGATGAAAAACATCCAATGTTCCAAAAATTGAATACTGCAACACTGCTTCTTCAAATCCTCTTCATCAATCAAATCTTGCTTTGTTATCCTATTCAGTTCTCTCCAACAAATGTCTCATATTTTTTTTCATGCATACTTCTCCCCCATTGACATCAATGACATAAATTTCATCACTATGTCAACAACAACTCAATGTCAAAAGATACTTTTCAGAAAATATATTTACTAGAGTCCTCATGACTCAGCTCAAATACACATACTCCCCCATAGAGGAAGTACCAACATCCAGTCCAGAAGAAAGATAAGGATCAAATACTACTGGACTGATGCAACCAAATGCATCATTTCTCAAAAGTAGGTTGGGGCATAACCCCAAGCATACCTCTCAGATACTCAAATGTATCCTTAGGCAAAGGCTTTGTGAATATATATGCTATCTGCTCCTTTGTACTTATGTACTCAAGTCTGACTTCTTTTTCAATAACTTTCTCTCTTACAACATGATACATAATCTCTATATGCTTTGTCTTAGAATGTAATACAAGATTCTTAGACATACTAACTGTACTGGTGTTATCACAATGTATAACAACAGGTTCAACAAATTTTATTCCAATGTCTTTCAGCATCTGCTTCATCCAAATTATGTGGCTACAATTGTTTGCTGCTGCTACATATTCTGCTTCTGCTATACTTTGTGAGATACAATTTTTCTTCTTGCTTAGCTAAGAAAATAATCTTCCTCCAAGGAAAAATGCTCCTCCACTGGTGTTTTTCTTATCATCAACATTGCCTCTCCATTCAACATATGTATATGCACATAGGGTAAAATCATCAAAATTTTCATACCATAATCCATAGTCCATTGTGCCTCTTAAATATCTCAGTATCCTCTTTACTGCTGCATAATGTGATTCTCTAGGTTCAGCTTGAAATCTTGCTACAATTCCAACTGAATGTGCTATATCAGGTCTTGTATGAGTCAAATACTGTAATTCTCCAATGATAGATATGTATTTCTTCTGTTCTACTACAGGAGTCTCATCTTTGCTATATAACTTATGTCCAGTCACCATAGGTGTTCCAACTAGTTTACAATCCTCCATTCCAAATATTTTCAACAAGTCATTCAGGTACTTTGCCTGACTTATAAAGATACCATCATTGTTTTGTGTTATCTGTAATCCCAAACAGTATTTCATTTCACCAATCATACTCATTTCAAATTCAGTCTTCATTTCATCAACAAATTTGTCCCTAGCTTCATCTTCTCCTCCAAAGATAATGTCATCAACAAAAATAACTATAACTAACAAACCATTTTCAATTTCTTTTGTGTAAAGATTGCTATCAGCTATACCTTTTATAAATCCCAACTTTAACAAATACTTATCCAGTCTTGCATACCAAGTTCTAAGTGCTTGTTTAAGTCCATATAAAGCTTTCTTTAATTTACATACCATGTCTCCTTCTTGAGTTAAAGAAAATCCTTCAGGTTGCTCAATGTAGACTTCTTCTTCCAATTCTCCATTTAGAAATGCTAACTTGATGAAGGGTGCTCCCCTTTATGCCACAAACATATAACAAAAATATAAAAACAACAACAATATGCAAGAACAGAAAATTGGCTTCTTATTATCTCCACAAATGTGGAATTACAAACTTTCAGAATTACAATATGCAAAGCCACATGGGCATTCCCTTACAATATTCTATAGGACAAGCCTCGAATCATTACCCAAATCTACCCAGAACTGCCCTAAACAACACTACGGGCCTTCTTAATATAGGCAATTTCCACCGCCTGAGAAGGTTCCAAAAATTTAGCCCTTAGGGCCGACCAAACTTGGAATTATTTTATTTTACAATTTATTACATCAAAGTCAGCTCAAAATGACTTTTGAAACCCAAACAAAAATTTTGAAGGAAAATTATTTTCTGCCATTTCAGGTGACCCAACTTCCGAAGACCATAAGTCATCGCCAGTTGACCCAATTGACTATTATAGCCCCATTCTAGAAATGCCACGAAGTGCTCTACAGGTTTAACCCACACAAGCACTCATCACCCAAATTTTTGACCTCATCTGTGGCCTCTAAAGCCTTCAAAATTGAGTTTAAAGTTTCTGTACCCTGCTGCCAATACCAAAAATCTTCAATATCTTCAAAATTGGACCTAATCTAGCCATGAAACTTTACCGGCAAGCTGATATGACTGAGATGAACCTCCACATGTGAAATCAGAACATTCCGAGATCGTATGACCAACTTACTAAAAATAGCAAGTTTCCATAAATAGCAGCCCTACACAAGATAGCCCTTATTGAATTAAAAAACAAAAATACTTTTGGGTGATGCAAGATTGCTCTTACACCCAGGATGCTCCTACATCAGACACCCGGGGTAATTTGAGAAGTGACCCTGTCACGACTCAGGTGTGTAGAGGAAAACCAAGATGGTTAACCTCCTCCTTTTTCAACCATGATGAATCTTCAACAGGTCATCCTTTCCACTTGACTAGATATTCTTCATATGTCCTGTTCCTTGTGCTTCTGCCAACACGACTATCCAGTATGTCTTCAATCTCCTTGGTATCTGAACTACTTACTGGAATACTCCACGGTGTCACTGTGATCTCATCTTCAACACTTCCATCATGATACTCTATCAAATTTGAAATGTTAAACACTAGTGAAATATTCAGCTCACTAGGTAATTCTCCCTAATATGCATTTCTTGAATCATGCTTCTTCAGTATCTTACATGGTCCAAACTTCTTCATTTTCAGCTTATTACATGTACCAACTGGAAACCACTCCTTCCACAAATGAACCATGACTTCATCCCCAACCTAAAATTCTTTATGCCTCCTTTTCTCATCTACCTTAGCCTTATACTGTGTGTTCATCTTGGTAATGTGCTTCCTCACCTCCCCATGGATGTTCTTCAAATGTTCTACAAAATCCTCAGCTTCAGCACTACTTATTTCTCTTTTAGCTATCTTTCTCAATTCAGATGTATTTCTTGGACTATTTCCATATATAATTTAGAATGGTGATTTGCCAATGCTCTTGTTGACAGAATTATTGTATGCAAATTTTGCCTATGGTAAAATCAAATCCCATCCTATTGACTTGTCTCCAACCAAACATTTCAGAAAATTTCTCAAACTTCTATTCACCACCTATGTCTGTCCATCAGTCTGTGGATGATGTGATGAATTGAACTTCAAATCTATCTTCAACTTTTTCCACAATGTCCACTAGAAATATCCAACAAACTTAGTATCTCAATCTGAAACTATGGTCTTTGGCAAACCATGTAGTCTCACCACTTCTCTGAAAAATAATTCTACTACATGAACAACATCATTTTTCTTCTTGCAGGGAATGAAATGTGCCATCTTTGAAAATCTGTCAACCACCACAAAAATTGAATCATGTCCTCACTGAGTCCTCGGTAAACCAAGAACAAAGTCCAAACTCATATCCTCCCAAGGCTTCTCTGGTATAAGTAATGGCTGATATAACCCTATATTCTGCTTCACTCCTTTCGCCATCTGACATACTCTACAACTCTGTACAAACTTCTTCACATCTTGCTACAACTATGACCAATAATAATTCTCACCAACCAAAGCAAGGGTTTTATCATGACCAAAATATCCAGCCAATCCTCCACTATGCTTCTCTTTGATGAGATTCTCCCTCATAGAACTTCATGGAATGCACAACTGACTCCCTCTAAATAGCATATCATCTTGGATGATGAAATCCAGCCATTTCATCCTGTCTAGAGTAACAGGTTCTGTACAAGCTTTTCAAGCTTCACCAAAATCAAGATCCTCTAGATACAAATTCTTGAGTTCCTTGAACCCAACCACTTCAATCTGCATTTCTATCAGTAATAGTTGCCTTCTGCTAAGAGCATCTACAACCCTGTTAGACTTTCCACTCCTATGTTTCAAAACAAATGTATAACTCTGCAAAAACTCAACCCATTTCAAATGCCTCTGATTCAACTTTCCTTGACTATTCAAATATTGTAAAGCTTGATGAATAGTATACAAAACAACCTCCTTAGGAAGAAGATAATGTCTCCACTTCTTTAATGCCTAAACTATAACATAAAATTTCTGATCATAAACATAATACTTCCTCTTGGCATCATTTAACTTCTCACTGAAATAAGCAACAGGTTTACCTTCTTGGCTCATAACAGCTCCTATTGCAGTACCACTAGCATCACAATCTACTTGAAACACCTTATTAAAATTTGGAAGTGCTAAAATAGGTTGTTCTGTAACTTTTTTTTTCAACAATTGAAAACTCTTTTCTGCCCCTTTAGTCCACTTAAACTTTTTTCTATCCCCTCTCATTGTTTCAGTCAAGGGTCCACAAATACTGCTAAAATTATTGATAAAATTTCTATAAAAGCTAATCAAACCATGAAAAGATCTTACCTCAGTAGCACTCCTTAGAGTAGGCCATTCAAGGATAGCTTGTACCTTCTCTAGGTCCATTTTTAGACCTTCTGCTGAAACTACAAATCTCAAATACACTAACTCTTTCTTCACAAAACTGTACTTCTTCAAATTAATCAATAATTTCTCATCTCTCAGATTCTCAAACACCATACGAATATGCATCATATGTTCCTCCAATGTCTTGTTAAAGATCAAAATATCATCTAGGTAAACAATGACAAACTTACCCAAAAATTCTTTCAGAACCTCGTTCATGAGCCACATGAAAGTGCTCAGTGCATTGGTTATCCCAAAAGGCATGACTAATCACTCATACAATCCTTCCTTTGTCTTGAAGGCAGTCTTCCATTCATCTCCTTCTCTGATCTAAATTTGATGATATCCACTCTTCAGATCTATCTTTGAGAAATACACAGCTCTACTCAAATAGTCCATAATATCATCCATTCATGGCAATGGAAACCTATACTTGATTATGATCTTGTTTATTGCTTTGGAATCTATACACATCCTCCACTCTCCATTCTTCTTTGGTGCTAACACTGCTGGTACAACATAGGGACTCAAACTCTCATGGATCAATCCTTTCTGCAACAACTCATGTACTTGTCTATTCAATTCCTCACTTTCTGCAGGTGTCATTCTATGTGTTGCCTTATTCGAAAAACTCACTCCTGGGATCAAGTCCATCTGATGACTGATCTTCCTGACTGGTGGTAATCCATCAAGCACATTATCGGATATAATATCTTGAAACTCATCGAACAAATCTACAACTTCTACAGGAACATCTTCTACTTTCTCCTTACCAGCTTTTGGAATTAAAGAAAAATACACATGCTTGTGCCTCATACCATCTAGGAACTTTCTTCCATCAACAAAAGTTATTCTTGCACTACCACATACCTTTTCTTTTGTGTCATTCAATGGCTTTAGCTTATGTCACATTCCATCCTTTGTAAGAGAATAGGTATTTGCACGACCATCATGTACAACACATCTGTCAAACTACCATGGTCTACCCAACAACATATGACATACATCTATAGATATGATATCACATAGTACCTCATCTTGGTGCCCACCAATCTTTAACTTCACTAGGCATTGCTCATTGACCATGACCTTGTGGTCATCCTTTACCTAGGCAATCCAATATGGATGTGGGTGCTTCTGTCTCTTGAGCTTCAGCTTTGTCACCATCTCTTCTGACACCAAATTGTCAGTGCTTCCACTATCAATAATCACATCACAACACTTACCCTCACACTTTCACCTGGTGTGAAATAGGCTCCTCCTTTGTTTAGGTTCATTCTCACCACTCAACAGGACTCTTTTGTTAATCAATGTTTCTCCTCTTTTAGCATCTTCAGAATGTGACGATCTGGCATCTTCATCTATATGTGCAACTCTAGCCCTTCATTTCTCCTATCTATCCTTCCTTGGCATTGAGAACATTCAAATGTCCTATGACCTTCTTCTCCACAATAAAAACATGTTACATGGAAGCCTCCCCTTCTAGATCCTTGTCCTCTTTCTCTTCCTCTCTGATCTCTATTATTTTGAACCTGGAAGTGATTGGAATTATTTCCTCTCTGATTTTGGCTGCTTCTGGCCTCATCCTTATTTTTTCGATCTTCATTTCGGCCACCATATGACCATCCACTAGATCTTCCACCACGACCTCTTCCATTTTGTCTTCTCTCAAACTTCTTGTTCAGCTTTTCCTCTACTTTTAGGGCAAACTGGTATGCTTCCTCAATACTATTCATTCAAACTAGATTCAACTCCTCCTGAATGCTTGGCCTTAACCCATTAAGGTATCGAGAAAATTTCTCCTTATCAGCTTCTGCATGGCCTATTCTGATGAGGAGTCGATAGAACTCCTCTGTATACTCCTGAACAGATCTTCCTGCTTTCTTCAAACTTTGCATTTTCTTTAGTGGGTCAAGCTCATAATCAACAGGAATGAACTATCACTTCAATTTATCCACCATCCAATCCCATCTTGTGATTTTATCTTTCCCTGTTCTATTTTTCTCCAATTGAATTTCTTGCCACCAGATCTTCGCATGACCTTTCAGTTTGGCCTTCGCAAATTTGACCCTATCAAGATCCTCAACATCTTCATAGTCAAAATATTTCTCACATTCATTGATCTAGTTGATCAATTCCTCTAGGTTAAGATTTTCAAAAAATGTAGGAGCCTCAATCTTAGGTCTTTTCCCAATCTTTGAAATGGTTCGAAAAAGTCTTTCTTCCTCCCGGTTCACAATTTCGGCTTCTCCTTCTTGATATTCTTCTTCAGCTTCATCCTCACTTTTATCTCTGACATTAAGATTCATTCCTCTGTAAATCTCTTCTTGCAATGCTCGCACTTTTCTCTACAGCTCTCTAACCTCAGGTGTCACAGCACCAGCTCTTCCGCCACATTCTCTTCGTGCAGGCATTTTTGCTATGCGTGCTGAAACCCAAACCATGGTCCTAGTGCAAACTGTCTCACAGTCGGCAATTTTTTTACACACTCAAGAACTCCTACTTTAATACCACTTGATGAAGGGTGCTCCCCTTTATACCACAAACATATAACAGAAATAGAGAAACAACAACAATATGCAAGAACAAAAAAATGGCTTCTTATTATCTCCACAAATGTGGAATTACAAACTTTCAGAATTACAATATGCAAAGCCACATGGGCATTCCCTTACAATATTCTGTAGGACAAGCCTTGAATCATTACCCAAATCTACCCAGAACTGCCCTAGACAACACTACAGGCCTTCTTTATATAGGCAATTTCCACCGCCCGAAAAGGTTCCAAAAATTTAGCAATTAGGGCCGACCAAACTTGGAATTATTTTATTTTACAATTTATTACATCAAAGTTGGCTCAAAATGATTTTTGAAACCCAAATAGAAATTTTGAAGAAAAATTATTTTCTGCCATTTCATGTGACCCAACTTCCGAAGACCATAAGTCATCGCTAGTTGACCGATTGACTATTATAACCCCATTTTGGAAATGCCACAAAGTTCTCTACAAGCTTGACCCATGCAGTGCCTGTCACCCAAATTTTCAACCTCATCTGGGGCCTCTAAAGCCTTCAAAACTGAGTTCAAAGTTTCTATACCCTGCTGCCAATACCGAAATTCTTCAATATCTTCAAAACTGGACCTGATCTTGTCATAAAACTTTACCGACAGGCTGATACAATTGAGATGAACCTCCACATGTGAAATCAAAACATTCTGAGATTGTTGACCAACTTACTAAAAATAGCAAGTTTCCATAAATAGCAGCCCTACACAAGATAACCTTTATTGAATTCAAAAACAAAAATATTTTTGGGTGATGCAAGATTTCTCTTACACCCAGGATGCTCCTGCATCATGACTTCACATCCATCTGATACACTTTGAATTTCTTGTAAGTTGCATATGCCAAAAAGATTCTTACTACTTCAATTCTTGCAACAGGTGCAAAGTTTTCATCATAGTCAATTCCTTCTTGTTGTGGGTAACCCTTACATACCAATCTTGCTTTGTTTCTCACTACTTTTCCTTGTTCATTCATCTTGTTTCTGAATACCCATTTAGTTCCAATAACATTCTTGTCTTTAGGTCTAGGGACCAATTCCCATGTCTTATTCTTTTCAATTTGATCTAGTTCTTCCTTCATAGCATTAGTCTAACTTTCATCTTCACAAGCTTCATTAGTAGTCTTAGGTTCAATTTGAGAAATCAAACATAATTGTTCTTGTGCCTTATTTCGAGTAAGAACTCCTCTTTTGATGATCCCAATAATCTATTCAAAAGGATGATTCCTTAAGAAACTCTTGCTAGGTGTCACTATCTCAGATCTCTCTTCAGATATAGGTTCTTTAAAAACTTCACTATGGCTTTCATTAAAAAAATCGCTGTTAGTTTCATAAAACAATTCAGTAGTTCTAGTATTAGGCTTAGGATGAGTTTCTTCATTAGATTCATAATCAAGCATTCTTTCCTGAATTTTGAACTTTTCATCAACTTTAACATTTGCGCTCTCAACAATAGTCTCTGTTCTTTTATTGAAACATCTATATTCTCTTCTTTTCAAAGAATATCCAATAAATATACCTTCATCACTTCTAGGATCAAACTTTCCAATATCATCATCTCTCTTTATATAACATTTTCTTCCAAAAATTCTAAAATACTTAACTGAGGGTGCATATCCAAACCATAATTCATAAGGTGTCTTGTATGTGTCTACTCTGATTTGTACTATGTTCATTGTGTATATTGTTGTGTTCACTGCTTCTCTCTAGAATATTTTTGCCAAATTATTTTCAAATAACATAGCTCTTACTACTTTAGTCACTTGTCTATTCCTTCTTTCTGCAATGTCATTTTGTTCAGGTGTTCTAGGAGCTAAATATTGTCTTTTAATGCCATTTTTTTCACAAAAGTTGTTAAACTCTCTAGAAGTAAATTCTCCACCTCTATCAGATCTTAAACATTTAATCTTCATTCTAGATTCATTCTCAACTTTATTCTTAACAATTTTAAACTTATCAAATGCTTCAGATTTTTCTTTAAGAAATGTAATCCACATCATTCTTGTAAAGTCATCAAGAAGAAACATAAAATACCTTTCTCCATAGAATCCTCTAGTCCTGCTAGGACCACTCAAATCTATATGAACAATCTCAAACTTCTCTATAGATGTAAACTTCTTACTAGGAAAAGAACTCTTCTTTTTAGCCATTACACATTCTTTGCAAATCATGTTAGTAGGCTTCATAATTCTAGGTAAATCTCTTATTGCAAATGTAGTACTTATTTTTACAATGTTATCAAAGTTTATATGACAAAACCTTCTATGCCATAACCAACTATCATCAATTTTAGTAATCAAACATGTCATCTCAGTAGGATTCAACTGAAATACATTACCTCTGGTTCTAGATCTAGTTCCAATCAGATTTCCATCTTTATCTTTTATTACACAAGTTTTCTCAGTAAACCAACATGATATCCCTTATCAACTAACTATCCAACACTCAAAAGATTATGTTTCAATCCATTCACAAAATAAATATCATCAGTATTAGTCTTTCCATCAAGAGTAATAGATCCTATACCTTTGATCAAACAAGGTGCATTGTTTCCAACTCTAACTACTCCACCATCATATTCATTCAACTTTATGAACTTTTTCATGTCTCTAGTCATATGATGTGAACAACCACTATCTATAATCGAATCAGCTTTCTTTTCAACTTGAGAAACTAAGGCTTTTTCTTCCTTAACATTAGATTCAGGATTTTCTTCTTTAATTGCTACAAATCCTATGTCATCATTATTCTCAGTATCACTTTCACTTAAAGTTCTTTCTACACTAGTTTCAAGATCTTCATCATTAGCATAATAACATTCCTTAGATCTTCTAGGTTTGAAATTGCTTTTGTACTTTTTAACTCTCTTTGGACATTTAGATGCAAAATGACCATATTCTTGACAAGTCCAACATTAAAAAAATTTCTTACAGTCTAGTTCTCTTTTCACAAGCAAGGCAATACCTTCTTCAATCTTATTGTCTTCTTCATTTCTAGATCTGTTGCTGCTAGCATAGTCTCCACTCACACTGATGCTTCTTGACAAAGTAGGGTGAACACTAAGAGCACTGAATGTTGTCTCCATTCTAGGTAAGTCTCCTGATAATCTTAGGTTCATTTCTATTGCTTCCAATCTTCCAAGAAGAGTCTCTCTTGTAAATTTTGTTGTACAAGGTATCACTTGTTCAATCATCTATGTTGTCTGCTTAAATACAGGAGTCAATGTCCTTAGAATTTTCCATATCACTTCATTCTCTGTCTTTGTTCCTCTATAAGATTTTATACCTGAAATGATCTCTGACATTCTACCAATATAACTTCTAACAGATTCATCTTCCAACATTCTTATATCTTCAAATGCACATATCCAATTATGTAATCTAACTCTTTTTGCATGTTCATCACCTTCAAAATTAGAGTGTAAAGCATTCCAAATTTCATGAGATTTTTTCAAATATTTTACCTGACTATACTCATTCTCTAGTAGTGCTATCAAAAGTTCTTCTCTTGCAAGTATGCTACACATGAATAGATCTCTCTCTTCCGCAGTACATGTTTCAAGATTGTCCTCTTCAATGATAGTCTTATTATTCTTTATAATCAACCAATAACCTAGTCCTAAACATAATAGGTGTCTTCATCTTTTCTTTTTAGCTGTCAAAATTTACTCCATCAAACTTAGGGCTTTCTTTCCTAAAATTCACCATGGATCTCCTTAAGTTGTTAAACTTCTCTTTCAAGGACCTGCCACTCTGATACCAATTATTAGAAAGTAAAGTCCACCAAGATAACTGAGAGGGGGGGTGAATCAGTTATCAAATAATTATAACTTTTATCATCTTCAACAATATTAAACCATATAGGTTATATAATTACCAACCATAGAAAGATATTCATACACAATAACACAATGAAACAAGATATGTTGATTAGGGAACCTCTTGATCAAAGAGTAAACCCCGGTGGAAATGATGCCCACAAAAGATGCACTAATATGAATATTCCTTGTGAGAGGATGGACTCTGTTAGGCATCTTATGAAATACATTCAATAAATATGAATCCTTGTTAGGAGATTTTGAATCTCTCTTAAAAGATTCTAACCCTGTTAAGAGTTATAGAAGATAGAAGGAACCACTACCCAAACAACTTCAGGGTAAGATCACTAAACACACTGTCTAAATAATCTTTACATTACTCAATAGAATAATATTTTACCTCTTCTCTGACTATGCCAAACCAAACTCACTATTACATTAGATCTCAATTTCAGATCTCTGTACTTCGCATGTATTCCTTCATAAATTCACTTTCATACTTAGCTCTTTTCTTCACTTCATGCATACAGCATCACAACTGCTGCTACCATTACACACTTTCACATTACAACTTCATGCTACTACATAATAATTACACATCAACAAGGAAATACATTCTTTGCTTTATACCACACTCAAATAATTACAAATGAGTCGGCATACAATTACAAAATAAAAGTTTCCACACGCTACACCAAAACTACATAAAACTATCGGCTTCCAAATACAATAAATCTTCACTCGTGTGAGCTCAAAGTCTACATAGTCATCCATGTCACTATCAATGTGTCTCCAACTTCCCTTTAACTGCACAAAACTAGATTCCATCCCGATTAGGAGATATCATCTGATTTCCACAAACCGCTACTCAGGAACACTGCCTAAACACTGCTTACATCAAAATGATCATAAATTTCATGAATCAATGAATTACTCTCTGTGCTCTTAACCATAGAGATATGACATATCAAAGAGTATAACCTCAACATCGCATAGCTCCAACTGCAATAACCCATGTGCACTAATCCAAACTCTATCTGCTTCTTTGCAAGTCTTTGGTAGATCACTATGTTGATATCAATGACAATCATAGTCATGAATGCAACAACAACTACTACAGAATGGATGCCAAACACTTTAGCATTCATTCCTAACACCTTCTTTGAGTTTTATATATCCCACATTTTTAGACAAGGGAATAATTTAGCAGATGGTCTCTCTAAGGTTGGCTTGGAGGGATCCACCTTATGTTTCCCCTCCATGTCTGTATCCCTTGAATCTCATCCTTATATTTTCAAAATTATAGATTCTGAGTCGATCTCTTTACCCTCTTTGTAATCTGTTATTTTTTACATATCTTGAAGATTGATTGGCTCAGCTTGATTTAGTCAGAAGCCCATTTCAATTTTTACCTTCTAATCATTTGTGCTTGGCATTTATCTTTATTCTTTGTACGATAGTTATGTCATGAATTTATTGATCTAACTAGTTATCATAATTGGTCATGTTTTGTTCTCTATAGCTAGCTTCATGGCATGGTAAGGATCATATTTTAGCTCATGTCTACAATTTTTGAAATATGTTCATTCAAGTCTTTTAATTAATCATGATGTCTATTCCATTATGATTTTCCTAACCAATTTGTGCCACTAATGGATCCGATTTGACTAAGTTATGAATTGCAATGCTTTATAAACTCCACATGGCATTGTGTTAATTTCATGATGGCTCCATTGCACGTGCCTTGGATTTTTTAAAAATCTGCTAGTTTGTGTGGCTTAATTGGTTTGTCTAATCTCATGCTTCCTCAGTCTTTTCTGTATTTATCACTCTTTTGATTTGATGTGTGCCTTCTTATATATGATTTCTCTCGCTACTATGCCATGTTTTATTTGGGTAAGCTTTTGTTCTATGCTTATTCACTATAATGGCTTCTTCAAGACTTGCAGATGAATTCAAGCCTTTGAATTTGAGGGTTTTCTTACCTTCTGATGAATTGGAGCTTCCATTTGAAGGTAAAAATTTGGATGAATTACTTGATTATATGTTCCATGTTCATTGTCCAAAATGTCGAAGGTGTGTCTATCATTTAATTGAGGAATCTATTCTATCTCCAAGCTCTATGAGAATTATGTTTCCTTCATAGATAGTCTTTGTATTTTGCTCTATATTTCTAGATCTTTCTCAATCTTGGTTGTTGCTATATCATGTGGCTAATGCTAGTATATGTCCTAAGTTTATTTAGAATGACAAATTGTTGGCTGTTTTCCAAGGGTACAATCTCTAGGAAGGAGAAGCATGTGTGGGTGGTATCTTTCTGCGACACTTGCTATTGAACTCGGATAAGTTTGTTATGATTTATGGGGCAATTAAAGATAGCATAGCTTCCTCTTCTATCAAACCTCTGGACTTCATTAGTTATAGGAACTCGGTTGATGTTGCTTATTGGGGAAAGACATTTTCCAAAACATATGCCAATTTGGGTCTCCTAGCTCATTCTGAGGCAATCTCTCATGCTAACATTTCTCCTCAAGATGCTTTGTCTATTGTTGAAGGAAGATTTTCTAACATGGCTCTGTTCAGTTCATCAGTACCTTTGATAAATCTCGAGTTGGAACCAGTTAGAGGAAATCTTACTTCTTCTTGGCATTTTGTGGATGATTTTGCTACTGGTTCTTCTATTCATGCTAAGGCTGATAGATTATGGAGTTCATTTTCTTTTACCCATCCTTCTCACCTTGGGGATGGAAGTGAGCAGTCCGAGGCTTGATTTTATATCATCTGCTTTAGCTTATCTCATATTACTGTGTATCTTCAAGCTCTCTTTTTGTTGTGTTGTAGGTCCTTATTTTCACCTGATCTACTTGGATCATAGTCTTTTTGGGTGCTTCTCTATGGTCACTGAATATTTGGCTCACTTCATGTTTGTCGACTACTATAATTCTGCATCATTCATACTATTTCTTTTTACACAAATGTATATTAGCCTTTGGCAATTTTTGTTGTATATTTTGGTAGGGGTTTATGGTCATATGTATATATTTCATTACTATTTTGTAAGGCTTTTGGCTTGATGGGTTCCCCTACCTAAACAAAATTTGGATTACTTTGTGATAAAGTAGGGGTCATGGATTATTGCATACATCCACCCCTTAATCTTTATGGGGGATTGGGAATGTTGCTTTTTAATATTTTATATGTAGTGGGCTTATGTCTGGATTTTGTAACTAAGATCACAAAATTGAAAAACTTGCAGACTTGTCTACCTCTTGTAAATATGGGTAACGAATTGAGTTTTTCTTTGCTAGTTCTTTTCTCTAGGAGCCCTTTTTTGAACAAGTTTTATTAATAAAAAATATAAAAATCTTGCCAAAAAAAAACAAAACATAAAGTTGATCAACTTTATTTGTCTCTACATCACTATAAGGGTTCCTTTATCGCCAAAGTTGCCACTAAAGGAGGTGAGAAATCAATAGTTTCCTTTAGGAAATAAGTGCCCTATATTTCTTCATGGAATATTATTAGCTATAAATAAATAGTTATAGGGTCAACCCACAATATTGGGTTACACTATTTGGCCTGGATGGATACTGAACTTTACATTTTGAAAAAAACTTTTAGATTCAGATTCATATTGTCGTTGAACCGTTCGAAATCAAAGGATGAAGTAAATTAGAGTCTTTTAAGACTTTCTGTATATATATATATATATATATATATATATATATATATATATATATATATATATATATATATATATATATATATATATATATATATATATATATATATATATATATATATATATATATATATATATATATATATATATATATGTATATTTGTATGTGTATGTGTATATATGTATATAATTTATTTGAATATTTTTTTCTTTCTCCCACGAAAATTGGTATGGGGCTGAAAATGACATTTTGAGATAGTAACATTATTTTCATAGAGCACAACTTTTTTTTGTAAAATAGATATAAATGTGATTCTTTCAAATTTAGTTTTGTAACATCCATATGAAGGGCATGCAATTGTTTTCATGATATTGTGATGATTATTGCATATTTTATTAATGTTTGAAGTTGACTAAATCATAATTTTGATATACCATTACTACATAGTTTATAACTTTTTGTGTATTTATTGAAATTCAAATTTTTTTTTTTCCATAGAAAGTAGACTCGAAGATGGAGGGCACTGTTATTTTTTATTTTATTTTTTTCCAATTTTCTACTATTTTTCATTGAACGCCAAACTCGAGGGTTTATATTTGTTAAAAAACCTACATTTGATTAACATCAAAAAACATATACATAATAAACTCAAAAATTGCCAAATCTATAATCATTAGAAAGCTAGTTCCGAGTACTTCTACTATTGAAAAGGATGTCTCCTTATTGTTCCATTTGATCCCCACACATGAGCTTTGAAGCCATGAAATGTTCATAATTTTATCAAACACTACAAATTGCCCTTACTCAGGGATTTTCAATAGAAAGTACTTTTGATCAAAAGCACCTAGTTTTGATAGAAAGTACTTTCGATAGAAAGTACTTTGCATAAAACTATACAAATTTCCCTTAAACATGCAATTTTCATATATGTTAAAAGTACTTTTGATCAAAATTTCTAGTTTCGATAGAAAGTAGATAGTACTTTCTATCAAAAGTATGTTAGTAAATCTAAGATTTTGTGATTTTCGGGATGAATTCCTTCCTCCAAAAAATTGTAACCCACTATTGTGGGTTCACCCTATATTTAAAATAATTTTAGTTATTTTGAAGAAAAATATTTTTTTAATGTTTAAAGCATATTTATTAGTTCTTATTCTAGGCTTAGAACTATAGAATTTAATAGGTTTTTTTTTTTTTTAATAAATCAGTTATTCAAATTTTTCATATTTCAACTGTATTTATGTTAATTAAAATTTAAATACAATTTTAAAAAGACACATTTTAGAAATTATTTTTCTATCATTTCACTGGATAGAAAAATTTAGCGAAATACACATTTTATATAGGATAATGTAGCATGCTCAATTTCTACAGAAATGCTCACTTGTGGGATAACTTATTTCTTGCATTTCTAGGACCAATTTATTATTATTGGAGTTGATGAGAAAACAACCCACAACTCCCAAAAACACCTGCAGGAAAACACATGTCACAGAAAGAGAGAGAAGAAGCAAGAAACTATGGAGACCTGAATGCATTGGTCCATGAGAGAGGAGAAATCATTCTTGATGTGCAAAAACAAAAGTTGCAATTCTATAATGAATAATTTTTTACAATCTATTATTAAAACAAAGGAGATCAATCCTTATAAAAGGAGATTTGAAAAACTAAAAGGGTAAAACCTAGGCTACACAATAATAATTAATAAAGCAATTAATTATTATATGCCTAAAGTTTAGCTTAAGTAGAAATAGGTAATGAGTGACTTATTAATTAAATAAAAAATAATTTAATTAATCAATAAACACTTTACTCTAACACCCCCATTAAGATAAACTTTGGGAGAAGCTAAAAACCTAGAAATAACTATAGAAAGCAAATGGGTCCCAGCAAAAAAAGGCCTGATCAGGTACCCAAGTACAAAATAGAGAGTCTCTATAAAGCAGAGAAATAAGAAAAATCACATGGGAAAAACTCTACTCTAAAAAGAGACAAAGACTAGTCTGAAGGACTGAAGAAACCTCCAAAATTAGGAATGTTCGAGAAAATAGGAACAAGGATGAACATGTACAACATCACTGAAGCAAGAAGTTGCACACTCTCTCAAGAAGTAATTGATGATTAGAAGATCCTCCACTAAAATATGACTAGGTAGAGAAGACTGTAATTGGCATGAGTGCCCTAAAATGACACTACTCCAATCAACAGGCAAACAAAGGCAAATAGCTAAAGTTGAAGATACAAAATACTATAATCTGCATGAGTTCCCTCAAATGATACTACTCGAATCAAGAGGAAAAAAAAGGAAAACACCTAAACTTGAAAATAAAGATGGCATAAAAATACGAAAGTCTAAAGAGATGATCAATCGAAGCTAGAAGAGTGCATCCAAAAATAGGAAAGAAAGAGTGCCCATATGGTAAATGATCCATCTCACCGATATGCATAGGTACCCAGCCGGTGCATCCACCTAGTACATAGAATCAAATATGAATACATAGCTCACACTATCGAACCAAGGAAGCAATAGAACTAGCAGTAGAAACCCCCCCATAATCTTGACAAGGGAGTAATGACAGGTACACTGAAAAGATCAGCCAATATGAACTACATGAGAGAGTATAAACACATATTGAGATACCTAAGGCTAATATAATTGGAGGAACACTCACATGAAAAAAGTAGATAGAAAACAAAGGAAAACATCAAACTCCCCTAACACTTTATAATGTAGTACGAGTATATAGAGCACGAACATGTGCAAAATCTCATATATGCAATAGAATGACATTTTATCTGAGTGCATGTGCATAAAAGAATGCTACAAAAATGAAGTATACATTGCTCAAAGAATATAGAAGGCTTCTGAAACAAAAGATCATCCTAAGATGAGCCATCCCTCAAAGGGAAGAGATCTCAAGACCTGTAACATCCAAGATATCCACCAGATTGCAAAAATGCAAGAATCTGAATAAAATGAACTTGGAGAAGAATCTGGAAAAATTCCTCATAGAATTAGAAATTTCTCTA
This sequence comes from Chamaecyparis obtusa, assembly GCA_027943335.1. Lineage (NCBI taxonomy): Eukaryota > Viridiplantae > Streptophyta > Pinopsida > Cupressales > Cupressaceae > Chamaecyparis > Chamaecyparis obtusa. The sequence continues at coordinate 325,063 of BSBK01007395.1, forward strand.
AACAACCTTTCCAATGATATATCATTTTTGCAAAATGGAGTTCGGATGTGCAAGATAGAGCTCCCGGAGTGCAAAACTAAACATATGTCTTTGACATTAAAAAAATCATCAAAAAATAAAAATTAGAAATTCAAACCTCTAGATCTGGATAGAGCTTTGAACAAGCTTTCTGACAATATCTTGTTTTCCCGATTTTTGCACTGTATGCTCAAGTTATGAGCAAAATACCAACTACTATGCTGGAGGGCCCAAAAATGGTGCAAATGATGATGATGCATGCTAACGTCACCAAATGATGAGCTTGAATTTGATGGCCAAATGGCCATGGCCACCCAATTTTTTTTCAAAATCACTACGCACCTCAGGATGCCTACCTATTCATACAATTTTTTTCCTCGATTTGCGAGCTAGATTTGTTTTGTCTTGATTTGTGTGCCAGGTTGTCTGGTACCAAAAAAATACCCCAAAATGCAAAGTTGTCCAAATTGGATGTACCTTGTATGGAAATAGGGGTTTTTGGGCATTGTAGACACAACCATGACATCTGTTTGGGCCAGAAATGCTCCAAAAAATAGTAACCACCTCTAGTTCTATGCTAGGGCATATTGCAAAAACAATTTACCACAGATTTCAAGTTTGTCCAAATTGGAAAAATTTTATATGGATCTGGGGGTTCTTGGGCTCTCTAAACAAAATGGTGAGGTCTTCTTAAGCCCAAAGTGACCATAAAAAGAGGTCCCCCCAGATTTGACAAAAACCCTTATGAAAAATTTAGATTTGATGAACACGACCAAATCTCTCAAGAAGAGGACATGAACAAATAGATCTGAAGCTCTGATACCATATTGGAGTTGATGAGAAAATAACTCAAAGCTCCCAAGAACACCTTCTTGCAAACACCTATCACAGAAAGAGAGAGAAGAAGTAAGAAGCTATGGAGGCCTGAATGCATTGATCCATGAGAGAGGAGAAATCATTCTTGATGCACAAAAACAAAAGTTGCAATTCAATAATGAATAATCTATTACAATATGTTATTAAAAAAAGGAGATCAATCCTTATAAAAGGAGATCTGAAAACCTAAAAAGGTAAAACCTAGGTTGCACAATAATAATTAATTAAGTAATTAATTATTATATGCCTAAAGTTTAGCTTAAGTAGAAAGAGGTAATAAGTGTCACATTCTATGATTTTTCTACTACAAAAAAAATAAAAATAAAAATTCAATTTGATAAAGTTTAGACTAAGTTAACGTGGTCAGACAAGAGATTTTTTATATTTTGGAAACTTGTAGATGAAAAATAATAATTAATTATTTACATGGAAAAAAATTATTAAAAAATACGTGTCACATTTGGATAGGATTTTAATACTTATATCTAGAATCTTGTAAAAGAAAATTATCATTTGATTGTGTTTAAGTTGGTCAGACATACACCTACTTCTTTTTTTCCTGAATTTTTTCGCACTACTACATTGAAATTTAAAATTTTCAACATATAGAATGATTGTTTTAAAAAAAGGCCTAATATCTTAGAAACTAAATTGAATTTTCTAAAAATTATATTCTTACATATTTTTGATATAATGTTTGTTAGGAATAGTCCCAAGAGATAACCGAGAGGGGGGGGGGGGGGGGGGGGGTGAATCGGTTATCTACAAGATTCAATTATTTATCCAATTAAGTATAGATTAACATTAACCATAAACACAATTAAAGAACACTTAAAACAATACCAAGATGTTGGTTATGGGGAAACTGAAATAGGTAAAAACCTTGATGAGAATTAACACTCACTATAAGCTACACTAGTATATAGTGATCCTTGTTAGAAGATCTTACAATCCTATTAGGAGTTGATATATACAATGCATTAAGTAGAGTGACCTGGTCAAGGGTCGGACCCTGTTAGGAGTCTTTTACAATTAACCCTATTAGGGGTGAGGATGCACTATCTGAGAGCTCACTCCTTAAAGGGGTGAAGACTGCAACCTTCTCGATAACATATATGCACTATATCTGGAGTTTGGTGAGCTACTATGTAGACCTGTTGTCTAGATCAGTTCCAATGAATATCATACACTTACTTCTTTGTCACATAGACCTTCTACTGATGGCACAATACTTCGCAACTTCTTCTATGCTCTGTATTCTTCAATTGTCTGCCATACTTAGCAATCACAAAATGAATAGCTATAAGTATCTTTCCTCTAAATGATATAATCAAGTTGGCCTATTAGATTCACCTTTAAATCATATTAGAGAAATAATAAAACTATCCAATAACATCTCTATCAGCTCTATTAAGTACCCAACACAAACTCGGACCTGTCCTACTCAATATGAGTATACGCGTCACTTCACACTATTGGCTATTAACTAATACTTTCTCCTCGTGCTAAATTACATCATGCACTCTTAGCCAAACTTTATTGAATCTATTCCAAACTCTCATCCAAGAACTCATACCAAAATGATAGGCACAACTCTTGTACCAATATAATCTCTGTCGACTCCTCTGGATAAACTCAAGAAACTATAACTATCTACTTTTGACATCATAACTCAACTTGTACTGCATATTAGACTCTATGTCCATGAACATAACTTCATACATATGTCTACAACATACATATAAATGCACAAGGCTTCATGACAACCGTACTGGGAATCTCATACCGAACTCTATCTATAGTTCTATCAAGAACACTGCTAACACAAATTGCTACACAACTATCTATACTCATAATCAACCTTTGCGTCCATGATATAATGCTGATAACATATCCATGCAATATATGCTCAAGTCTCACTGCATAAGACTTCCATGCACGTTGTTTACCATATGTTGTCATCAATAACAAACATACAGTCAACACTATCTTGCTGACAAATCTCCAACAATCTCCCCCTTTGGCATTGATGGCAACATATGGAATAAAAAATACCACCAATCCAAACGTCCAATTATTTTATAACATTCTCCATTTCCTTATCAAAACTCCCCCAAGGGTGAATCCTCCATCTACTATGGAATGCTCTGAATATCTACTGCATATTTTTACCATATATTCCCCCTTCATGCTCCTTAGCTATACTATTTTCCATGACTATATACTCCATCTTTTTGTGTTTTTCAAGACTATATACTACTCCCCCTTTGACATCAATGGAAAATGGTTCTACAAACATTTAAGCATTGGTACTAATCTTGAGGTATATTAATCAACCATTCATCAATCACTGAGGACTGATGTACTCATGCAAACTCTAATCAGATTTAGGAAAGGGAATTACTCCCATCTTATCCCTAAGATACTCAAAAGTATCCTTAGGTAAAGACTTGGTGAATATATCTACTAACTGATCTTTAGTACTCACATATTCCAACTTTGCTTCTTTCTCTGCAACTTTCTCTCTTAGGAAGTGATATTTTATCTCAATGTGTTTTGTCTTTGCATGCATCATAGGGTTCTTTGACATATTAATAGTCCTAGTGTCATCACAATGAATAACAATAGGATAATCAATCTAAATGCCAAAATATTTTATCATCTACTTGATCCAAATAATTGTAGAGAAAATTAATGTTGTTTCCACATACTCTACTTCTGATGTTGACTAAGAAATACAATTTTTCTTCTTGCTTGTCAAAGTGACTAATCTATCACTAAGGAATACTGCTCCTCCTGATGTACTCTTTCTATCATCCACACAACCTGCCCAATTTCCATCCATATAGACATGAAGTTCTACATTTTCTGAGTTAGGATACCATAAATCATAGTCTATAGTCCCTTTCGAGTATCTAAATATCCTCTTTACTTCCATGAGATGACTTTGTTTAGGCACTGTTACAAATCTTCCAACAATACCAAGTACATTGGAAATATCAGGTCTATCTTGAGTAAGATATATGAGTTTACCAATCATAGACTTATACAAGGTTATGTCTATTGTTGGGGAGTCATCTTCTTTAGTAAGCTTGCATCCTATTATCATAGGGGTTGTTATTGCTTTTCAATCATGCATCTTGAATTTCTTAAATATCTCTTTTACATACTTAGTTTAATTAATGAAAATACCTTTCTCTGTCTATTGTACATTTAATCCCAAAAAGTATTTTATAGGTCCAATCATGCTCATTTCAAACTTGCTTTACATCTCCTTAGAAAATTTTGCACTAATCTTTTCATTACCACCAAAGATAATGTCATCCACCAATATAGCAACTAGCAATAGTCCTTTAGGTGTCTCTCTTATAAACAAGTTACAATATGTTGCTCCTTTCTTGAATCCAACCTTGGTCAAGTATCCATCAAGTCTTTCATACCAAGCTCTTGGGGATTTTTTAAGTCCATAGAGTTCTTTCATCAATCTGCATACCAGATCAAATTTGTTTGATAAAGTAAATCCTTTTGGCTGCTCAATGTATACTTCTTCCTTCAACTCTCCATTCAGGAATGTTGACTTAACATCAATCTAATAAACTTTGAAGTTCTTGAATGTAGCATAGGCTAGAAATAACTTTATGGCTTCTACTATAGTCATAGGTGCAAATGTATCTGAATAATCAATAACTTCTCTTTGCGCATATCCATTACATACTTGTCTAGCTTTGTGTTAGTACTATGAAAAATCCATGTGGTTTTGAGCCTGTGTTCATAAAATTTTCCTAAGGTCATGTTCGGTACTTGAAAAGAACAGTTTAAAGACCTGAGTTCAAGAGCATATAGAAATAGGCCTAATGAATTTCATGAGGTACAACTTGGGGAATGGGTTCAACACCTTTCATTTGATGTATGCAGTGGGTTCCAACTCTTAAATTTTAAATTTGAGATGTTTGGGGAGTAGCCATTTTGAGGTGTTCACCTAAATCTACATATTTTGCCTAAGTGTCAGATCATTGTAGCAAGTCCTGTTTGTATTTGAATATCTGGTGTCCTGTTAAGTTTCATGGCCCGCCGCTTTGGGACTGTTTATAATGTATATCAGAGAGCTTAAGTTTGAAAGCTCAAGCCTTTTCGAATCCGTTTGATTAGATTTTGAATCCCCAAAAGTTGGCTTTCCAATTTTTTCCTATTTCTATAATCTGCCTGATTTTAGTCAGTGGCCCTATTTGACTGGTCATATCTCTGATCTAGTCAACCCATTTGAGGAATTTCCTTTTGCATCATATTCCACAGGTCAAATACTTACTATGTTTTAATTTTTAGGCCATGATGAATCCATTTTCCCTGTTTGTCGATTTGATTCTATTGTAGTTTCTAACATTTTAACGAGGATCAGTTGCACAGTTTAGTCGGAGGCCCTGTTTGGATGAGTGCATTATTTGCCCTGTCATTGATCAAGATGTACTAGTTTTTGCATCATGTTGAAGGTATGGGAATGAGTCATCTTGCCAATTTTTAGCCCCCCATGTGCTCGTTTGACATGTTTGTCAAAGCCTTTCTGTTTGCAATTTCTTAGTTTCTGCAGCAATGCACGGTTCAATTTTGTGAGTGGCTCACTTTAGGATCTTACTATTTGCGCCCAGATCGACGTCAAACATAATTGAAGGATATTCCATGATGTGGACCTAGAAGTGTACTTGCCTCAGATTTTTCAAGTCTCTGCTAATCCAATTGATCACTTTGCTCGATCAATTCCAAATACAACTACTATTTTTTTGCCTTTCAGTTCAAAGTGTTATAAGTGACCGATTTTAGGGATTAAGTATTGATAATTAGTGGATCACTTTGGATTTCTGATTGTAGCCTTGTTTTCTATGAGTGAAAAAGATCATCTATCTAGGGCTTCAAACCATGAAGGTTTCATTTGATTAGATTGCAATGTCAGGCGAAAGGTGTTCAAAAGATGACGAAAAGTGCAGATAGTAAACTTTGCAAAGTAGTCATTTTCGTAAATTTGTAGCTTTTGAATGGATAATCATCTCCAGTTGGCGGTTGGTTTTTTTCGATCCTTGCATATGAAATTTCTTCTAGATTTGATCGTTTTCCCTCAGCTCATCGTTTGATATTTTTGATTCAGCTCCTTCCGAGGCAGTTGGCAGTGATTTTGAGTTTTTACTTGTCAGCAATTCTGAACAGGCATTTTCAACTTTTAAAATCTCTCGCCTCATTCATTTATAGGCGAAGCTGTCTGACAATGTATTTCTCTGTAGTACAAGGTTCGTATCCACCTAGTTTCAGCATCTGGAAATAAGTCAGGCTTAGTGTTTTAAAGTTGTGACTGGAGGCATTTTAATCATTTTTGGCGACTGGCGAAATCGTAGAATTTGAAGTTTTTAAAAGTTTCTAGTTATCCAGATTGGATCCAGTTGTGACTGAAAGTCGTTTGGGTAATATTTTTGAAGTCCAAGCATGTGAGTTCGAAATTTTTTTAGGTTGGACCCACCAAGGTCCAGCCTACTTCATTTTTTTTTAATTAAAATTTTGCCGACTACATAAAGCTACTAGCAAATTAATGGATTGAATGAAGTATCAGTGGATCAAGATAGGTTTTCTTGATCTCACATCAATGTATATCTTGGAGTTGTTTCTTCTTTGAAAGTATGTCATTTAATTACAAGTAGGAAGAATGACACATTTTGAAAAGGGGGATTTTAATTAGCAAAGAGGACAGCCCAAAGATTCTCGAAATGTTTAAGGAAGGAGTTTTAAAATGGGGTGCTATCAAGCTACTGGCAATTGATGGATTTGAAGAGGAGGCTGAAGAATATCAAATTAAGTATCAATATATTTCAACACATGTCATTTCTGGGGAGATGTGCAGCATAAGCATGGAGTACCATGCCCTCCATATGATCAAAATAACCATGCATATGAAATTTAAGCACACTAATTGAAGGATTGTGTGTATTATATATATGAAGACTGCACGTTTTTATTTGTTAAAGGTTACATGCACCAATTAATGGCGCATGTATACAGGAGATGGTTTACAACATTTTTTGAATTTCATATGCACCAATTTTGTTGTGCATGCTTCTTGTGGGTGCTGCGTAGATTTTGGAGTCCCACACATCATGCCAAGGGTGCTGCTTGCAGCACAAAGGGAAGTAGAGGCTTGAGTTTTTGTTGAGAGCAACCACCTTTCCATTGTATAGTTCAGGATGATACAATTATTGGGAAATGATAAATGGTATTTGCACCAAATAGATAGAGCCTGCAAAGAATTAATTGATGGCTGCAAACATTTTAGGAGGCGTATATGCTAAATGAGCTGGGTTGTGCACCATTTTAGAGCATCTATATAATCCTTAGGCTGCCTACGTTGAAGACATAATGGAGGCTACCAAGCGTCCTCCTTCTCCCTCATCCACTATGTGATTAGAGTATGCACGCATGTTATTGATTGTTGAACGCACCAAGGTAAGTGCTCCAGGCTAGGCACTATGCAAAGTGTATGTGTATGCTCAAAGATATACACTCTAGTTTGCAAAGGCAGGTGCGTATTGGATTGCTGCTCACTTTTTTTATAGTGAAGAATGTGCAAGGTAAAGTGGAGAGCTTGACAACAAGGTTTGGGCTTTGTTATATGCCAAGTGTCATTGCATACACAATTGTTTTAATGAATTAATGACAATGCTGGAAAGCTTAATCTTTTAGAGGAAGCTTTTATTGAGATGATTGAGTCAAGCAAGAGAATGAGGACTTGTTCCATCACTTACAGTTCATAATTTCATGATTTCTTCTTTGCATAAAGCATCCATGTATGATGCTGCTAGCCAGTTGTGGGAAGAAATGTCTATTGCAGGAGTGATGCCACGCACCATGGGAAGTCTGGACACTACTAGACATGTTCCTTACACACAAGAGGGGTTGCTATTTCTTTACGGAGCTATCACACACCATTGTAAAGTGTTGTTAGCTCCAAACTATTTTCCATGCACCATTTAGGAGTGTTGCTTTGCGGGCTCCAGGCACAAAGAAGCATATGCTGCAAGCAGAATCAAATACACAGATACATATGAGAGATGAGGTGATGTATGCACCCAAAAGATGAGGGGAGTTTGCGTGAGCCCTGTGCAAGCTTGTGTGAGCTTTTCACAGACAACACATTACTTCCTCGCATTGCACTTTCCTCCTCCTTCATGTGTTGTTTGCAGAAGATAGAGAGGCTGGGTATATTCAAATGGGATGTTTTGCTCTAGGTGTTGCAGGCCGAAAAGGGTTGGGGTCGATATGTGCAATGGCTCATCCAAAGGAGGTTTGTGGTCTTTAGTCACACATTCGTCCAACTTAATAAATATTTTATTGTTTAAATACGAAGACACTCAATTACTTTGTAAAGCAAAGAGTAAAGAGAAAGGGGCTTTGTGTGTGGAGGCGACCGGATTTCGTGGGGCTGCCCAACTGGGTGCTCATATTTTGAAGGAAAATATATTATTCAGTAGGAACTTAGTCCCACATTGATGCTGCCAGGGAAAGCTAAGATATTTATAAGAAAAAGCACACACATTCAAGTTGTCTCAAGCGGATGCCCATCTATGGAGCTTTGTCATGTGCGCAGAAATTGAGGAGATAAGTGGATGATGATGTGGATGGCGGACCCCATATGCAAGGTTATGTATTTTGATGAAAAGTAAATATGCAGGTCTATTGACACCTCAAGATCTGTGCCCAGCATCCAACGGATGTCACCAAAGCGCTAAGGAGGAGATGCACGCCAATTGACACCTCAAGATCTGTGCCCAGCATCCAACAGACGTCACCAAAGCGCTAAGGAGGAGATGCACACCAATTAACATAGCAGATTAAGCGACATGCTGACACCTGTCACCTGATTACATGGCATCATGTTGCAGTTTGGCACTTAGGTGGATCCATGGACCAATCAAAATGTGACACTTGGCAAAGGATGGTGACAAGGCAGAGCCTTGGTAGATGGTCAGCTGTCTTGGGATTCATGCCAATCCAATGGTCATTGTTGATCCGCTAAAATAAAGTTGCTCATTTGTTAACTTGGTGAAATGGTGACAATGTGACATGTCCCGAGGTGAGCTAGAAGATAGACACCCAGTCAGTGGGCCAGCAAATCACAGAGTGACAAGTGGCAGAGGGTGTCATGACAGGTTTGACATGGCGATGAGTTGGACCAGTGGACAAATTAGGTGATGCCAAGAGGCATGGTGCCCACCTCAAAATTTGAGTTCTCCATAGATATTTAATTTCAAAATTGTAAAGTTTCAGCTATATTCAAATTCAAAAATTGAAATAATGCAGCTGTTCATGGAAAATAAGGTTAGAGGCCATAGTTTTTACCCAAATATGCAAGTGTTATATGTTTTCGAAATTGGCACGAAATGAGTTTTCCAATGGCAGTGCTAAAAATGAGATTTGACAAAGTTGGTGAGAGCAGTAATGGACTGTGTAATTTCGAGATCAATTTTGGGTAAAGATGCAGATTTTTGTAAAGGAAGTTTCTAGAATGTAATTCATATCAAATTTTTCTAAGATATTTTTTGAGAGTCTTAGGGTTGACTGTGTTGCCCTAAAAATGCCCTAAATGATCTTTTCTCATTGCATGCTTGTTCCTATAAAGGAATTTTTGTGATCATTTAGAAAGGGCTGGCTGGAAATTCTTGACACAGGAAGCTGAAAAGCTAAGTGTGTATCCTCAGTCCAGATTGTAATATGTTTTGCTAAGTTGTGTTAATACAGTGGAAAAACTTTATGTATCTTTCACATATTGTCTAGGTGTTGTATTCTAAAATGGTTTGTAATACAGGAACTTGAGTCCTCATACTTAATGCAGATTTTAGTTTTTAGATCTCTCCTTCAGTTCTGTTTCTTGGGTTTTGAGTTTTTTGACTCTTTGCACAAGGTTTACTTGTGTATATGTTTGATATCTTAGCCTTGATGTAGGATCAGGTTAAAAGTCTCTGAGTGAAACATAAATTCATTTGGTTCAGTCAGGAAGGATGTTTGTAAGCAGTGTATGAATCTAGTTTGTTGTGTTTATGGCTTGGAATCTATGTTCTTTTATTCTATATCTATCTCAAATATATTGCCCAATGGATAAGGCACTGATCATAAGCTAGTATCCCCTATACTATTACATGTTTGGCATGGTTGTTTAAATTCTATGAGAAAGCATTAAATCAATACTAGTGTTTTACTTTTTATTTACTTTATATGTTATTCTACCTAGTGATGGAGATTCAATGAGTAATAGGTTGTTACTTAGTACTTTCTCATTGTTATCTATTGTAAGATCTAGTATTAGATAAGAAACAAAGTTATAAATATTGGATCAGGTGTACCCACCTTGGTTTTGCAGAGCCAGAAGTGAAGAGGGCAGTCTTGTCCCTATAGTTGGTCCAGTTGCGTAGAGATTTCTCATATTTGGAATTAACCAATCCTTAACATTAGTCATAGGCATATTGGTATCTCATGGAGTGTAAAATCTTTTGAAGAACCAACAAAATGAGGACTCCGCTGGGGATAGAGATTGTAATCATGAGTAAATAGTGCAGGTTCCAAGTTGAGTTGGACTCCTAACCTGCCTATTTCAATCAGTTGATATCTCTAGTGTTATAAATTATTTATAAATAATACAAGTAGGAGTAGAGCTTTGACTCTTGGCCGACTTATTTGTTATCTAGTGGTTTCCATTGAAGTGCAAAGAGTCAGTTTGAAAATTTTTGATAACATCTCACCAAGTTGTGAGTGGCGACTCTGAGATCCTTTGTTTGATCAGTGTGTGATTAAAGTAAAAGATATGATGTATTTTCAATCTTGATAAATAGTGCATATACCCTGTTGAAGTTTTGTTGTGTTGGTGGAAAGAAATACAGAAAGAGTTTTCAGCGGTTAAAGTGTTTGTCCTCTTCAAAGAGGTGGTGGCTGTACAATTGTTTCAGTAAAGCAAATTTCAAATTCAGAGGCTTTCCATCCAGCAAGTTGAGTTTCAACTTCTACACTTCTAGGTATTTTTGATCTTCATGTGTTTCTCCATAAGATCAGTTGTAAAATATTTTGTTCCCTATCAAGCATTTCAACACCAATAAGAAGGGAAGAGTAACATAAAATAGTTTCATGTTTCTATGTTGAATATCTTGTCATGAAACTTTAAATTTACTATCATAGAGGTTCGAATGTTTTGGTATACCTCTTAAAAAGACAAAATAAGATGAATAGTTCTCATCTTGTTTCAAACCAAATGAGTAATCAACAAATAAGTCAACCTAGAAGGCTATTCTTTGTCAAAATGGATAGAGCTCTAAGTTGTGATCATGTTCATGGATCCCCAAATTATTTTCCTAGTAAGGTCATTAATTTTATTCCAGTCTTTGATGATCAGTCATATTCAACACTTGAACATGTTCTAGCATTCTTCAGATTCATTGTAAAATATCAGATTTATGATGAAGATGTCTGCATGATATTTTTTGGGAGATCCCTCAAAGGGGTTACAACTGATTGGTACTCGAGTTTACCCCCAAAATACATCTCCTCATTGATTGATTTCAAGTGGTTGTTCTTAGAAGAATTTTATGATGATGATGAATGGGATAAGTTGCAAAAGGATCATCCACAAAGAAAGAATACAAACAGTATTCCAAAATAGCTCATGTTTAAAGATAAGAATGTTTCTCATAATGATAAAGTTATGTCAGAAGAAATTTCAACTTGTAATAGTGATAAAGAATAAAATTCAATGTATGAAAGGTCTTCTATTGATTAAGAGAGGTCTGCATTTGAAAATGAAAACTATTTGAATGAAGACTTTGATAAAGATGTCAAGTATGAATTGCTTCCGGACTTGTGTGAACCAGTGCTAAAAAATCAGGACAACATTTCTCATGATTCCAAAAGTTACATTGATTATGATTCTTTACCGATTGAGGAAGTGTGTTCTTCTAATAATGAAAATAATGAGGATTCTGATATGAATGATGTGAGTACTTTTGCTCAAGAAGATGTGATGCATATAGACGAGTCAGGTTCTCCTTCTCTCAGCAGTGATGAAATCTCTAATTTTTTGACAGCTGAATATAATAAATATACACATATATCTAGTTAGCAAATGTTAGGCCCTGTTGATTTTTGTTTTCATATTAAAAATGTTGCAGAAGATTTGTATAAGTATGAATCTTTTGGTGAGAATGATCAGGGTATGGGTTCTTGTAATGATCACGAGTTGGTTGCGGATAAAAAATCATATTGTGGGGATATGGCAGAGAGATTTTCTTATGAACAGCTCTATGCAAATAAAAATGATGATGTTGTTTCCTTTTGTGTCGGTGATGCTGGTTATGATGCTGATAGAGAATTTAATGAATGTCAAGAGGTTGAAGAGGAGTCTAAGGTAAATAATGTTTTTATAAAATTTGTAGATCTCTCTTTTTATTAGCATAAGAGAACAATCTTCTTGTCTCAGTATAAGAAAGATTTGTGCAAATGGGGAATAGATGATTATGATGCAGATGAAAGTTCCTATAGTGATGGCTTTGCACAAGATAATATGAGCCAAGAGTCTGCAGCCCCTATTTCAAATAAGAAAGAAGTTTTCAACATCAAACAAGAAGCCAAGGGAAATGAACATGAAGTCCAAAATCCACTAAGTAGTGAAGAAATCTTAGCGTTATTGGCTATTGATTTTTAGAGGTATGCCTCCAATGTGGATTCTACTCTACAATATCTAGTTGACATGTGTTTTGACATGAATGATAAGGCATGTGTTCAAAATATTGAAGACAATGATTTATGTTTTCATGAATCCTCTTCATGTGCTAAATTTACAGAAGAAGATAAAGAAGATCGTGATAGTGTGTTGTCCTATCATAAAAAAAATTGATTATGAACAAGTTTCTTGTTCAGTTTCTTTTCCTTCTTTTGATAAGTATGATAGCGATTGTGACAGTGTTGAGGACAACAAGTTTATTGATAAAAGTGATGATATGGATCAGTTGTCCATGTGTCACAATGATGATGAAAATCTTTTGCACTTGGTTCATGATTCAGATTGTGAGTACATCCTAGAGGAACCAAGTTACTCAATGGCTGAGACATTTCATATGGATAAAGCTAATGATCCAATTCATTTTCAGTCAGGTGAGTTCCTAGTAATGCATATGGATCATTACATTTTATCTTTTGATGCATTATTAGATGAGTGTTATGTTTCCAATCCTCAAGAAGAGATAAATGATGTTCGATATTTCTTGGAATATGAGCATGGTGGTGACTGGAAGAATGTGGGCTATAACAAAAACAAAATTATTTTACATCTCAGGAATGTCCACATATGTAAACAACGAAATAGTCATGGTACTTTCAGATTGCTTATTTCATATGAGGATGAAAACCATATTTATGATAGAGGAAAGTGGTGATTTCAATTTGATGGTTGTTGGCCATTTGTAAGTGATGTATATATTGTATAGTTGCTTTGCCTTCAGTTGTGTTTTTCTTTTAGCAAGTTTCTCAGTTTTTGAGAGAGAGTAGGTAGTCGGTTTTCATTTTTGAGTGGTTTGTTGTACCAAAGATTCTTGAATTCTCTGCATGCCCGCAAGGGGCACGTGTCCCCAATTAGAGCCGCTATTAGTACTATGAAAAATTGATGTGATTTTGAGCCCGTGTTCATAAAATTTTCCTAAGGTAATGTTAGGTACTTCAAAAGAATAGTTTAAAGACCTGAGTTCAAGAGCATATAATAATGGGCCTGATGAATTTCATGAGGTACAACTTCGGGAATGGGTTTGAAACCTTTCGTTTGATGTATGCAATGGGTTACAACTCCTAAATTTTAAATCTGAGATGTTTGGGGAGTAGCCATTTTGAGGTGTTCACCTAAATCTACATTTTTTGCCTAAGTGTCAGATCACTGTAGCAGGTCCTATTTGTATTTCAATATCTAGTGTCCTGTTAAGTTTCATGTCCCACCGCTTTGGGAATGTTTACAATGTATATCAGAGAGCTTATGTTCAGAAGCTCAAGCCTTTTCGAATCTGTTTGATTAGATTTTGAATCCCCCAAAGTTGGCTTTCCAATTTTTTCCTATCTCTAATCTGCCCGATTTTAGTCAGTGGTCCTGTTTGACTGGTCATATCTCTGATCCAGTTGACTCTTTTGAGGAATTTCCTTTTGCATCAATTCCAGGGGTCAAATACTTCCCAAGTTTCAATTTTTAGGCCATGATAAATCCATTTGCCCTGTTTGTCGATCTGATTCCGTTTGTAGTTTCTAACATTTTAATGAGGATCAGTTGCACAGTTTAGTTGGAGGGCCTATTTGGATGAGTGCATTATTTTCCCTATCATTGATCAAGATGTATCGGTTTTTGCATCATGTTGAAGGTATGGGAATGAGTCATCTTGTCGATTTTCAGCCCCCCATGTGCTCGTTTGACATGTTTGTCGAAGCCTTTATGTTTGTAATTTCTTAGCTTTTGTAGCAGTGCACGGTTTAGTTTTGTGAGTGGCTCAATTTGAGATCTTACTATTTGCGCCTAGATCGAGGTCAAGCATAATTGAAGGCTATTCCATGATGTGGAACTGGAAGTGTACTTGCCTCAGATTTTTCAAGTCTCTGCTAATCCAATTGATCACTTTGCTCGATCAATTCGAAATACAACTTCTATTGTTTTACTGCCTTTCAGTTCAGAGAGTTAATAAGTGTCCAATTTTAGGGATTAAGTATTGATAATCAGTGGATCACTTTGGATTTCCGATTATAGCCTTGTTTTCTATGTGTGAAAAAGATCATCTATGCAGGGTTTCAAACCATGAAGGTTTCATTTGATCAGATTGCAAGGTCAGGCGAAAGGTGTTCAAAAGATGATGAAAAGTGTAGATAGAAAACTCTGCAAAGTAGTCATTTTCATAAATTCATAGCTTTTGAATGGATAATCATCTCCAATTGGTGGTTGGTTTTTTTTGATCCTTGCATATGAAATTTCTTCTAGATTCGATCGTTCAACCTCAGCTCATCATTTGATTTTTTCATTCAGCTCCTTCTGAGGCAGGTCGCAATGATTTTCAGTTTTTGCTTGCCAACAATTATGAACAGGTGTTTTCAACTTTTAAAATCTCTCGCCTCGTTCATTTATAGTAGAAGCCTTCTAACAAGGTATTTCTCTGTAGTACAAGGTTCATATCCCCCCAGTTTTAGCATCTGGAAATAAGTCAGGCTCAGTGTTTTAAAGTCGCGACTGGAGGCATTTTAATCATTTTTGGCGACTGGCAAAATGGTAGAATTTGAAGTTTTTAAAACTTTCCAATTATCCGGATTGGATGCAGTTGTGACTAAAAGTTGTTTGCGTAATATTTTTGAAGTCCAGGCATGTGAGTTCAAAATTTTTTTAGGTCGGACCCACTTGGGTCCAGACTGCTTCATTTTTTTTTAATTAAAATTTTGCCGACTACATAGAGCTACCGACAAATTAATAGATTGAATAAAGTATCAGTGGATCAAGATAGGTTTTCTTGATCTCACACCAATGTAAATCTTGGAGTTGTTTCTTCTTCGAAAGTATGTCATTTAATTAAAAACAGGAAGAATGACACATTTTGTAAAGGGGGATTTTAATTAGGAAAGAGGACAGCCCAAAGATTCTCGAAATGTTTAAGGAAGGAGTTTTAAAATGGGGTGCTATCAAGCTACTGGCAATTGATGGATTTGAAGAGGAGGCTGAAGAATATCAAATTAAGTATCAATATGTTTCAACACGTCATTTCTAGGGAGATGTGCAGCATAAGCATGGAGTACCATGCCCTCCATATGATCAAAATAACCATGCATATGAAATTTGAGCACACCAATTGAAGGATTGTGCATATTATATATATGAAGTCTGCAAGTTTTTATTTGTTAAAGGCTACGTGCACCAATTAATGGCGCATGTATACAGGAGATGGTTTGCAACATTTGTTGAATTTCATATGCACCAATTTTGCTATGCATGCTTCTTGTGGTGCTGCATAGATTTTGGAGTCCCACACATCATTCCAAGGGTGCTACTTGCAGCACAAAGGGAAGTAGAGGCTTGAGTTTTTGTTGAGAGCAGCCACCTTTCCATTTTATAGTTCAGGATGATACAATTATTGGGAAATGACAAATGGTATTTGGACCAAATGGATAGAGCCTGCAAAGAATTAATTGATGGTTGCAAACATTTTGGGAGGTGTATATGCTAAATGAGCTGTGTTGTGCACCATTTTAGAGCATCTATATACTCCTTAGGCTGCCTACATTGAAGACATCGTGGAGGCTACCAAACATCCTCCTTCTCCCTCATGCACTACATGATTAGAGTATGCACACATGTTATTGATTGCTAAAGGCACCAAGGTAAGTGCTTGAGGCTAGGCACTATGGAAAGTGTATGTGTATGCTCAGAGATATACACTCTAGTTTGCAAAGGCAGGTGCGTATTGGATTGCTGCTCACTTGTTTTATAATGAAGAATGTACAAGGTAAAGTGGAGAGCTTGATAACAAGGTTTGGGCTTTGTTATATGCCAAGTGTCATTGCATACACAATTGTTTTAACGAATTAATGACAATGCTAGAAAGCTTAATCTTTCAGAGGAAGATTTTATTGAGATGATTGAGTCAAGCAAGAGAACGAGGACTTGTTCCATTACTTACAGTTCATAATTTCATGATTTCTTCTTTGCATAAAGCATCCATGTATGATGTTGCTAGCTAGTTGTGGGAAGAAATGTCTATTGCAGGAGTGATGCCAGGCACCATGGGAAGTCTAGACACTGTCAGACATGTTCCTTACACACAAGAGGGTTTGCTATTTCTTTAGAGAGCTGTCACACAGCATTGTAAAGTGTTGTTAGCTCCAAAATATTTGCCACATAGCATTTAGGAGTGTTTCTATGTGGGGTCTAAGAAATAAGAAGCATATGCCGAAAGCACAAGTAAATACACAGATACATATGAGAGATGAGGTGCTGTATGCACCCAAAAAATAAGGGGAGTTTGTGTGAGCCCTGTCCAGGCTTGTGTGAGCTTTTCACGGACATCACATCACTCCCTTGCATTGCACTTTCCTCCTCCTTCGTGTGTTGTTTGTAGAAGATAGAGAGGCTGGGTATATTCAAATGGGATGTTGTGCTCTGGGTGTTGCAGGCTGAAAAGGGTTGGGGTCAATATGTGCAAGCACTCGTCCAAAGGAGGCTTGTCATCTTTAGTCCCACATTCCACCAGCTTAGTAAATATGTATTGTTTAAATACGAAGACACTCAATTACTTTGTAAAGAAAAGAGTAAATAGAAAGGGGCTTTGTGTGTTGAGCTAACCGGATTAGCTGGGGCCACCCAGCCAGGTGCTCATATTTTGAAGGAAAATTTATTATTCAACAAGAACTTAGGCCCAATTTATTATTTAGCAGGAACTGAGTCCCACATTGATGCCGCTAGGGAAAGCTAAGATATTTAAAAGAAAAAGCACACACATTCAAGTTGTCTCAAGTGGACTCCCATATATGGAGCCCTCTCACGTGTGCGGAAATTGAGAAGATAAGTGAATAATGACGTGGATTGTGGGCCCCATACGTGAGGTAATGTATTTTGATGAAAAGTAAATATGCAGGTCTGTTGACACCTGTCACTTGATCACGTGGCATGATGTTGCATTTTGGCACCTAGGTGGATGTGTGGACCAACTGAAATGTGACACTTGGCAAAGGATGGTTACAAAGTAGAGCCTTGAGCAGATGGTCAGCTACCTTGGGATTTGTCCCAATCCAGTGGTCATTGTTGATATGCTAAAATAAAGTTTCTCACTCGTTAACTTGGTGAAATGGTGACAATGTGACACGTGTCCCGAGGTGAGTTGGAAGATAGACACCCAGTCAGCGGGCCAGCAAATCATAAAGTGACAAGTGGCCGAGGGTGTGATGACAGGGCTGACATGGCGATGAGTTGGACCAGTGGACAAATATGGTGATGCCAAGTGGCATGGGGCCCACCTCAAAATTTTTGTTCTCCATAGATATTTAATTATGAAATTGTAAAGTTTCAGCTATATTCAAATTCAAAAATTTAAATAATGTAGCTGTTTATGGAAAATAAGGTTTGAGGGCTTTATTTTTACCAAAATATGAAAGTGTTATATGTTTTTAGAATCGGCACAAAATGACCTTTCCAATGCCAGTACTAAAAATGAGATTCGACAAAGTTGGTGAGAGCAGTAATGGACTGTGTAGTTCTGAGGTCAATTTTGGGTAAAGATGCAAATTTTTGTAAAGGAAGTTTCTAGAATGTAATTCATATTAGATTTTTCTAGGATATTTTTTGAGATTCTTAGGGTTGACTGTGTTGCCCTAAAAATGCGCTAAATGATCTTTTCTCATTGTATTCTTGTTCCTATAAAGGGATTTTTGGGATCATTTAGAAAGGGCTAGTTGGAAATTCTTGACATAGGAAGCTGAAAAGCTAAGTGTGTATCCTCAGTCCAGATTGTAATATGTTTTGCTAAGTTATGTTAATACAATGGAAAAACCTTATGTATCTTTTGCATATTGTCTAGGTGTTGTATTCTAAAATGGTTCGTAATACAGGAACTTGAGTCCTCATACTTAATGCAGTTTTCAGTTTTGAAATCTCTCCTTCAGTTGTGTTTCTTGGGTTTTGAGTTTCTTGACTCTTTGCACAGGGTTTACTTGTGTATATGTTTTATCTCTCAGCCTTGATCTAGGATCAAGTTAAAATTCTTTGAGTGAAACATAAATTCATTTGGTTAAGTTAGGAAGGATGTTTGTAAGCAGTGTATGAATCTGGTTTGTTGTGTTGATGGCTTGGAATCTGTGTTCTTGTATTCTGTATCTATCTCAGATATATTGCCCAATGGATAAGGCACTAATCATAAGCTAGTATCCCCTGTACTATTACATGTTTGACATGGTTGTTTACATTCTGTAAGAAAGCATTAAATCAATACCAGTCTTTTACTTTTTATTTACTTTATATGTTATTCGACCCAGTGATGGAGATTCAATGAGTAATAGGTTGTTACTTAGTACTTTCTCACTGTTATTTGTTGTAAGATCCAGTATTAGATAAGAAACAAATTTATAACTATTGGATCAGGTGTACCCGCCTTGGTTTTGCAGAGCCAGAAGTGAAGAGGGCAGTCTTGTCCCTATAGTTGGTCCAGTTGCGTAGAGATTTCTCATATTTGGAATTAACCAATCCTTAACATTAGTCATAGGCATATTGGTATCTCATGGAGTGTAAAATCTTTTGAAGAACCAACACTTTGTTTCTTACTACTGTACCATCTTTATTCATCTTATTTCTAAATATCCACTTGGTTCCAATTACATTTTTATCAGTAGGTCTAGGTACCAATTCCCATGTATCATTTTTAATTATTTGATCTAACACTTCTTTCATTGCATCATTGTAATGTGAATCATTACATGCATCTTCAACACTCAAAGGTTCAATTTGTGAAAGTAAACATACCGGTTCATTTCCTATTAAACTTTTTGCCTTTGATCTGGTCATGAATTTATTGCTCTAATCTCCAATGATGTCTTCTTTTGAATGATATCTAGATGTAAATTTTGGAACATCAGGTGTGTCTTTCTCATCTTCTTTTTATGTTTCTTCTTCACTTGTCTCGGGGTTGTTAAATAGAACATTAATGCTATCAAACATTTCTTCAACAACAGCTTCACTAATGATAGGTCTAGGTTCTTTTCAATCATAGGTGCATAATCATGATATCTCTCTTGAATCATAAACTTTTCCTCAATCTTAACATGATCACTTTTCATGATATTCTTCAATCTCAAATTGAAACATCTATGTAACCAAGAAAAATACCTTCATCACTTCTTGCATCAAACTTTCCAATGGCTTCATCTCTCTTGATGTAGCACTTGCTTCCAAAGATTCTAAAGTATTTCACTGTAGGTACATTACAAAACCACAGCTCATAAGGAATCTTGTTTTCCCTAGGCCTTAACTAAATTCTATTGATAATATAGACTGTTGTATTGACCGTATATCTCCAATAGGTGTGTGCCACATTTCCATCAATGATGATAGTGCACCTTGTGTCAAGGATGATCCTATTCCTTCTTTCTATAATTCCATTATGTTGAGGGGTTCTAGGTGTAGTTAACTGTCTCTTTATGCCATGTTCTTCACAATACTCATAAAATCTGCCAGAGGTGAATTCTTCTCCTCTATCTGATCTTAGGCATTTTATCTTCAATCCAGACTCATTTTTAACCTTAGCTTTGAATATTTTGAACTTATCAAATGCTTCTGATTTATCTTTTAAGAATGCAACCCACATCATTCTAGAATAATCATTAGCAAACAAAATAAAGTATCTTTTACCATAATATGATCTTGTTTGAGTTGGTCCACATAAGTTTGTATGTATTAGATCTAACTTGTTCTCTGCTGACTTGTTCCTTCTTCTAAATGAATTGTTCACATGTTTTCCCATTGTATATTCTCTTCATATTGTATCAACTAGTTTTTTTATGATAGGAAGATCTCTTACTGCTTTTACATTGCTTATCTTTACTATATTGTCAAAATTGATGTTACATAGTCTTTTGTGCCATAATCATCTATCATCTACTTTAGAAAAAAACAACTTACTTCAGGATTAACATGAAAGACACTACCTTTAGTCTTTGAACCTCATGCAATCATATCTCCTTTGTTGTTATTAATGATGCACTTGTTGTCCTTGAATTCCAACTGATATCCTTTGTCAAGCAGTTGTCCAACATTAAGATGGTTATGCTGCAAACCATAAACATATAGAGCATCATCAGCGATGTTCTTTCCATCCAAGGTGATAGCTCCTCTACCAATGATAGGTTTAGGAGTTTTATCTCCAAATCTAACCAAGCCACCTTTGTATCTATCCAAATGTACAAATCTATCCTTGTCTCCTATCATGTGATGTGAGCAATCGATGTCAATGATCCAATCTATTTTGATGTCAGCTTGTAAAATGAGTGCTAACCTTGTGCTTTCTTTTCATCTTTAAGGTCCATCTCATCAAAAATTTTCTCCATTTATTCAAGAGAAATGAATCCAATTTCATCTTCTACTAAATCATCATTTGATGCTCCATCTCCAACATAGTAACATTCTTTTTTATACTTAGGCTTATAGTTAGTTTTGAACTTCTTAACTCTAGTAGGACACTTTGATGCAAAGTGACCAATCTTGTTACATGAAAAGCATTTAGATGGTAACTGACCTTCATATTTACCTTTTCCTTTCCTTTGTTTCTTGGAAATCAAAGCAATGAAATCATCTAGTTCTTTCTCCTCATCATCATAATCAAAATTACCATAAGTGTTCAAAGATTTCTTACCATGGACTAATGCTTTGAAGGTTGTCTCACTTTTAGGCTCTGACTTCAAACTTGATATCTCAAAAACTAAAATATTTTTGATTAAGGTCTCTCTCTTGAAGTTTTTTGAAAATTTCATTATCTCATCAAGGATGTTAATCTTGTTCTCATACTCTGGTGTCAAAGTAGTCATTAATTTTTTGATTATGTCTTCTTCGAAAATCTCTCCACCATTGTTTCTGATTCCTACCACTGCTTCATTAGTCCCCTGATTGTAGGCTCTAATGTTCTCCTCAGGAAACATCTCCAATGTATTGTACTTTTTATTCCATGTTTTTTTGTCTGCATTCTTTTCTTTGATGTCTCCCTCAAATATGTCTTCTAGGTACCTTCATATCTTGTAGGCAATATCTACTTTCTTGATTTCTAAAAATTCACTATTAGACAAGGCACTGATAAGAGTTTCTTTGCCAATTTCATTTTGATGGAACAATTCATTTTTCTTAGTGGTTGCATCATCCTTTGCAAGATCATGTAGAGAGGGAATCTTCACTTCTCTAATAGCTACTTCAAAGACCTCAAAAGCAATGCACTGTAAATGTGTCATCATCTTGTTCTTCCAGTCTAGATAGATCTTTCCATCAAACTTAGGACTATCTTTTCTAAAGAATTCCATCTGATCAACCTCAAGCTGTTTAAATTTCCCTTTGAGGCACTTGGGCTCTGATACCAATTATTAGGAATATTCCCAAGAGATAACTGAGAGTGTGGGGGGGGGGTGAATAATTTATCTACAAGATTCAATTATTTATCCAATTAAGTATAGAGTAAAATTAACCATAAACACAATGAAAGAAAACTTAACACAACACCAAGATTTTGGTTACGGGGAAAACCAAATAGGTAAAAACCCTGGTGGGAATTAACACCCACTATAAACTACACTAGTGTATAATGATCCCTATTAGAAGATCTTACAACCTTGTTAGGAGTTAATATTTACAATGCATTAAGTATAGTGAACTGGTCAAGGGTCGAACCTAGTTAGGAGTCTTTTACAATTAACCCTGTTAGGGGTGAGGATGCACTGTCTAAGAGCTCACTGCTCAAATGGGTGAAGGTTGCAACCTTCTGCATAAAAGATATAAACTATATCTAGAGTTTGGTGAACTATGATGTAGACCTGTTGTCTGGATCAGTTCTAATGAATAATATACACTTACATCTTTGTCACATAGTCCTTCTACTGATGGCACAATACTATGAAACTTCTTCTCTGCTCTATATTCTTTAACTCTCTTCCATACTTAGCAATCACAAAATGACTACCTATAACTATCTTTCCTCTAAATGATATAATCAAGTCCACCTATTAGAGCCACCTTGAAATCATATTAGAGAATCAATAAAACTCTCCAATAACATCTCTGTTGGCTCTACTAAGCACACAACACAAATTGGGACCTGTCTAACTCAATATTAGTAGATACATCACTTCACACTGTCGGCTCCACTAAATTAACTAATACTTTCTCCTATTGTTGAATTAAATCATGCGCTCTTAGCCAAATGTTATTGAATCTCTTCCAAACACTAATCCAAGCACGCATACAAAAATGATAGGTGCAACTCCTGTCCCAATATAATCTCTATCAAGTCCTCTGGATAAACTCAGGAAACTGTAACTGTCAACTATTGACATCATAACTCAACTTTTACTACATACAAGACTCAGCATCCAATAACGTAGCTTCATACATATGTCTAAAACATACATATAAACATGCAAGGCTTCATGACAACCATACTGAGAATCTCATACCAAACTATGTCTGTATCTCTATAAGTAACAATGCTGACATAAACTGCTACACAATTGTCTATACTCATAATGAACCTCTAGATCCATGACATAATGTTGATAACATATCCATGCAACATATGCTCAAGGCTCACTGCATAAGACTTCCACACACGCTACTTACCATATGTTTTCATCAATGACAAACATACAGTTAGTACTGGGTTGCAGGAAAATCTCCAACAATATTTATAACTTGTTCAAATTTTTATGTACAATTTCCTAAACCTGATTTTCTAAATTTTCATTGCCACT
Organism: Chamaecyparis obtusa; assembly: GCA_027943335.1. Taxonomy (NCBI): domain Eukaryota; kingdom Viridiplantae; phylum Streptophyta; class Pinopsida; order Cupressales; family Cupressaceae; genus Chamaecyparis; species Chamaecyparis obtusa. The sequence goes on from BSBK01007395.1 coordinate 348,472, forward strand.
TAAGGGCCTAGTTTGGCATATTATGATCCTACACATACCCACAAGGAAATAAGAACAACTTGAATTAGAGCAATGTGGAGTGCTACAAATACAATAAATTCGGGCATTACGTGCAAGTAAATACTAAAAAAGGAAAAGTGACAAGTCAAAGAATAGTGCAATATGGGTGATTTAAATGTGGGTGAAGGAAAATAATCTATATCCTTAATCATGTGTGACATTGGTGAAGATTTAGTTCATGGAATATGGTATTTAGATGGTAGATTTAGTAACCATGTGAGTAGATGAACTTTTATTTTCTTTCATTGATAAAATTTAAAGTCTATGATTAAAATGAAGAAGAATGCAACTATTCCAATTTTGAGAAAATGATCTATTATGATATACACCAAGCAATCTAAGAAGAAGAAGATCTAAAATGTCTAATCTTCTCCTTGTAAAAATCACAATCTAGTAAGTGTTAGATAACTCATCCAAAATAGATACGAAGTGCTGATGGAGAATGGTCATTGTTTCATTTATGAAATATATCGAAGTAATAATGTAGATGAAGTAGTCCAAATGACAACTTGATGTTTTCTTTGAGGACCAAGACATTATTCTCTTCACATTCTGTAGTTGCACCACCCAAGAAATCATGTACTACAACTTACAAAACCAATCAACATTCAAGAGTGTGATTAAAGATCCCTCCAAGTTGTGACATCTAAGTTATAAACATCTTGCCTATGATGGTTTGAGTTTATTATCCAAGAAAAGAATGGCAGATGATTTTCCTATAATTGTAGAGTCTAGTAGAAAGTGTGAGGCTTTCATTTTGGGTAAGTAACAGAGGGTTCCCTTTAAATCTAGTAACTCTAGAAGGGAAAGATCACCAATAGAGGAGGTGTATACAGATCTAGTTGGTCGTATGAAAACTACATCCATCGAGGGGAGAGATTATTTTATGACCTTTATTGATAATTTCAGTTGTAGGACATGGGCTTATTTTTTGAATTATTTAAATCTAAATAATTTGATAATTTTTTGTTATTTAAAGGCTAAGATAGAAAAGAAAGTAGACATTATATCAAATTCATAAGGTCTGTTAAAAGGGGTGAGTATACCTCGAATCAATTTGTAAGTTATAAAAATATATCTTTGATATATTTCTTTATCTATGGGGATTGTTGGGGTTGATGATGGGGAATATAAGATCTACCCTTAAATTTAAATTTGCAAAGGAGAGAACCAAATTGATCAACCAAAAGGTTAATACACAAAAGAATCAATCTATGGAGAATGTGAATGAGGGAGATAATATTATATTTTGGTATGGAAAGTATGTGATAAAAAATTATGAATAAATGATGAAAAATGTTATGGACATAAAACAAGAGTACTTATCTTGAAAGGAGGCTGATGCAGAAATCACTATTTTCTGATGTCTGTGTTCAGTTTTAGGAGATTCTGCAACCTACTCCGGAATGAAAATGCTGAGACAGAGAAAACCCATAAAAATTTTTGTCTTTCAAAGCCAGGTCAACTTTGAACTAGACAGTGGGGCACAATCTTACCCCCCACTAAAGGTTGACTTTGACCCGAAACAACTCCAACAAAAATTTTGTTCGTGGATCTCAAAAGCTTGCTGAAAAGGGTATCCAGATCTACACTTTAATTCACTATCTTGTACCTGTACCTACAAGAAAAATGGTTTTGTTTCTTGGATGAGGGGTTTTCCTTAGTCAAACCCCAATTTGGAATCAACCTTAATAATGGAATTGAAATAGAGAATGCTAGCAAGTTGTAGAAATAGATCTAACAATGAAGTTATGATATTCAATAAAAATGCAATTGTATTTCAAATGTAAACACATATATTGATATGAAAGCTTGAAGATAACATTAAAAAATATAAATCAAAACCTCCATGATTGTATACTTGGAATCCACCTTGAGGAAAGAATAAATGGATCTTGAAGATGAACAAAGGATCTTGAAGGAAGATCACACCATCATGATGGATAGATCGAGGGTTTGAATGATGAATCTTGAATGCTTGAACTAAATCCCTTCAAAGGCTTGAATGCTTGAATCCTTGATATTCAATGGAGAACTTGAATGCTTGAATGGATGATGGCTTGAATGATTTCTTTCTTTGAGAAAACCTTGAGCACTTGAACTCAAAACTTGATGCCTTAATCATGAAAGTGGATGCCTAAAATGAGAGAGGAAGGCCTCCTTTAATAGTGATCTAGGGCACAAACTTTTGGAGAGGCCAACATGGGAGAATTAAATCCCAATTAACCTTAACCCCTAGAAATGGACCTAAATTAAATATCATTTAAGAGTTCATCATTCCAAAATTGGAAATAGCCAATCTAGAAGTGGGAAATAAAACTTTCTGAAGCCCAACATCTTGAAACCTCTGGAACTTAAAAATTGGACCTAGGATTAGGGTTGAGGTTGACTCTACCGTAGGTCAGAGTCAAGGTTGACCTTGACCTAGGAGGTTGACTTTGACCCTAAGATGGCAGATTTCAAATTCTCAGGACTAGGTGCCAGAAAAAGGTTGGAAATAGATGGAGAGAGAAGCATAGTAGGGGGAAAAGCCAGTTTCATACAAAGACCAATTCAAGGCACTTGACATGACTCTAGACCACTTACTTAGATGGCTAAATCCTCTTAACATGGAATTTCTTCCATTTTTAGATGATACATTAAGCCCCCACTTTAGCAAGAGTATGGACTCGATGCAAACTCTTGGTAAAGGAGAAGAAAGAAGAGATCCAAGTGGATTCACAATGAGATAAAATAACACTTAGCTAAGGACACAAGCCCCCAGGCTAAGGATTATAACTCAACATACATGCATGAGGGTGTGAAAAACAAAGAGAAAACCAAAAGAACCACTAAAAGACACAAACCCAAATCAACTAGTAAAGAAAACCTCACTGAGAAATATTTCCTATACTAATATTATATTAGGAAAGCTATCATTAAAACATAAATTATTATATAAGAAAGATAAGAGAAACACTATAAATAACATAGCTTCATGATCCAGTCCTACTAGCATGAAAGAAAAAAGAGAGAAAGGAGAAAGTGATTACCTCTCCCAGTAAGATGTCCACCTTACCGTGAATCACACTGGAGGGAGATCTCAAACAAGTAGCAAGACCCAATAGTTTACCCAACAACTATGCTTTGAAATTGTAACGCATCTTTTGATGGTTTCTAGAATATCCATAGATCCACCTTCTTGTATGGCTATGAGTCTGAATATGAAATGTGTGTCTCCACGGGATTTAAAAACTTATGTGTGTTACCTTTGGAAGATTTATCATATTGAAAATTGAAAAATGTGTGTCTCCTCAGGATTTAGAAACTTATGTGCATTACCATCGAAAGATTTAGCATATTGAAAATTGAAAAATGTGCGTCTCTTTAGGATTTAGAAACTTATGTGCATTACCTTCAAAAGATTTAGCATATTGAAAATTGAAAAATGTGCGTCTCTTCAGGATTTAGTAACTTATGTGTGTTACCATTAGAGAATTTAGCATCTAAATGAAAAACTATAGTACAAGGGAGACCCTATATATGCCCCCTCCTTATCATGGTTGTCTACTAGACATGGTAAGGAAGAGGAAGAGGATACCTACTTCACAATGTAAGGAGATATCTTGTTTAACAACAATGTACACCATATTCTTAGTGAGGGGAATTGACCCCTACATCCAAGAGCATAGATAATTGTGAAAAGGATATGTCACTTATGGAAAAGGACCCTCAAAGAAAATTATCTTATCAACAAGACCCCCACCATAGAGGAGTTCTTTAGATAAAATATCATCTTTCAAAGATAAGCTAGGTGGGAACAAAGATTCAATCATCAATCATCCTGCAATGAAGAGGAATAGGAATCTATGGAATGAGAGAAATAAATCTAACACCAAAGCAATGGTAAGAGTCTATAAAGAATATCATGTACAAAATAAAGAAGAGGTGATGACCTAGGACAACAACCTCTCACATAAAAGGATATCCATGCTCAAAACATATGTCAGTATAATGAAACAATGTTGCAATATAAACAAATGCCACTAATCTAAGGAAAGAAACTCCCTAGACAAAGAGAAGGAAGAAAGAACCTTGCCCCCTAGGGATGAAGACAAGGGATACCTTTCCAAAAAAAAATATCTTGAATAATAAAAAAAAGAATCTATGGATGATTATAAACATAATACAAAACCATAGAGAGATAGGATAGAAAGAATATCGATTAAGCTCAAGACACAATATATGCTAAAATTCTAATGGATCCTAGGAGACTGGTTGAAAATACACCTCTTGCCCCCTAGTAGAGAGACAAGAGGAGAAGAAATCTATATTATATCATAATGAGCGGTATCCCCTATATCAAAATTATGAAGGAATTGTAAAACTGCATGAGAGTGAGATGTAATTCCTAAAGCAGCTCTTTCCCTAACATATAACTTGAAATGCTTACAATCAACAAGTAAATGTGTATTACTATAGTGAAAAGGACATTTGTACTTGGATAAAGCATCTTTTGGAATAGGTTTAAATATTTCTTTCTTGGACTTCATCAACTGGACATACACCCTCTTAACTATATCTTGATGAGTATCAGTATTATCTAATTTAGGTGTAGGGAGAAGAACATGAAGAGGAGGATGACGATCAACATCACCCACCTTGAATTGAGATTCTGAACAACCAACACCATGCATATCTTTTTTAGGGGGTAGATGAACTAGATACTTTATACCATGCTCATTAACTCCAATCCCTAAACCTCTGTAACCTTGTTTAGTCATCATATTGAATTATGTAGTGTACATATCATGTAAAGCTTCTACAAGAGGTGATTCTTTATAATGCTCATAAGTAAAGGTTGTGTAAGGTGGAATAATAGGTTTTGAAGAAGTTTCTTTACCCTTTCCTTTAATATCATCATGAATCAGAGGAGAAGGTAAATCAAAGAACTCTTGCACATCTGCATCCTGAACTATAGCTTGAATCCCATCATTAGTATGGGAAGAACTAGGATTAACAGATGGAGAATTAGGCATTAGATTAGGAATAAGAAGCTTATGAATCAAATTAGGAATGATAGGATTAGGATTAGGAAGATTAGGAGATGGTGTATCATCTACCAAATCCTTCACATAATCCAAAAGAGAAATAAGTCTACCACATGAATCTTTAATGAAAGTTTTGAAAGTAGGAAGACTAGTATCGGTCAATTTCACAAAAGCATAGGCAAGTCTAAAATGAAGAGTCATCAACATAATTAAGTGAATGATACTCTCATAAACACCATAGGTATGGTAAAGAGATACTAAAAGAAGGGTAATAAAGAACATAATCACACACCAAAGAATCTTAGAAATCTTCATAGTAAATGAAATGCAAGAAATTTTTATTTTTTTTGGATTTTGTTGAATTTATAGATTTTTTGTATTTTTGAATTTAAAATGCAAGAGCATAAAGACACTCTAATCTTGATGCAAGAAAACAAAAGATCTAACACCAAAAAGGAGTTGTCTATCATGGGTTCACCAAAATGTAAGATATAAAAATATATCTTTGATATATTTTTATATCTATGGGTGTTGTTAGGGTTGATGATGGGGAATATAAGATCTACCCTTAAATCAAAATTCCCAAAGGAGATATCCAAATTGATCGACCAAAAGGTTAATACACAAAAGAATCAATCTATGGAGAATGTGAACGAGGCAGAGAATCTTATATTTTGGTATGGAAAGTATGTGATAACAAAGTATGAATAAATGATGGAAAATGTTATGGACATAAAATTTGAGTACTTATCTTGAAAGGAGGGTGATGCGAAAATCACTTTTTTCTGATGTATGTGTTCAGTTTCAGGAGATTCTGCAATTTTCTCTGGACTGGAAATGTCGAGATAGAGAAAACCCATTAATTTTTGTCTTTCAAAGCTAGGTTGACTTTGACCTAGATAGTAGGGCACAATCTTACCCCTGATTAAAGGTTGACTGTGACCTGAAATAGCTTTGACAAAAATTCTTTTCGTAGATCCAAGAAGTTCACCGAAAAGGGTATCTAGATTTGCACTTTAATTCGATGTCCTATACCTATACCTGCAAGAAAAATGGTTTTGTTTTTTGGATGAGGGGTTTTCCTTAGTCAAACCCTGGTTTGGAATCAACCTTAATAATGGAATTAAAATGGAGAATGCTAGCAAGTAGTAGAAATAGATCTAACAATGAAGCTATGATATCAATAGATATGCAATTGTATTTCAAATATAAACAAGTATATTGATATGAAAGCTTGAACATAACATTAAAAAATATAAATCAAAACCTCCATGATTGTATGCTTGGAATCCACCTTGAGGCAAGAGTGAATGGATCTTGAAGATGAACAAAGGATCTTGAAGGAAGATCACATTATCATGATGGATAGATCTAGGGTTTGAATGATCAATCTTGAACGCTTGAACCAAATCCCTTCAAAGGATTGAATGCTTAAATCCTTGATTTTGAATGGAGAACTTGAATTCTTGAATGGATGATGGCTTGAATGCTTTCTTTGTTTGATAAAACCTTGAGCACTTGATGCCTTCATCATGAAAGTGGATGCCTGAAATGAGAGAGGAAGGCCTCCTTTTATAGTGATCTAGGGCACAAATTTCTAGAGAGGCCAACATTGGAGAATTAAATCCCAATTAACCTTGACCCTTAGAAATGGACCTAAATTAAATATCATTTAAGATTTTATCATTCCAAAATCTGAAACAACTGACCCAAAAGCAGGAAATAAAACCTTTTGAAGCTCGACATCCCGAAACCTCTAGAACTTGAAAATTGGACCTAGGGTTGGGGTCAAGGTCAACTCTTCCCTAGGTCAGAGTTGAAATTGACTCTACCCTAGGTTAGAGTTGAGGTTGACCTTGACCTAAGAGGTTGACTTTGACCGTGAGATGGTGGATTTCAAATTCTTAGGACTAGGTGCAAGAAAAAGGATGGAAATAGGTGGAGAGTGAAGTAGAATAGGGGAAAAAAGATAGATTCATGCAAAGACCAATTCAAGGCACTTGACATGACCGAAGACCACTTACTCCGAGGGCTAAATGTTCTTAACATGGAAGTGCTTCCATTTTAAGATGATACACAATTTATAAATTTTTACAAGAAATATGGCACAAAGGAGTTAACAACCAATTATACTCCATTGAAAAATAGAGTGGATGAAAGAAAAATTAGGGCCATTGTTAAAATGTAAAGGAGTATGATGATGCAAAAGAATCCCTAATGAATATTAGGTCCAAAGGATGTAAAAATAGTTGTATATTTGATAAATAGAAGTCTTACAAGGGTAGTTCATGTAAAAGCTAGATTCATGCAAAGACCAATTCAAGGCACTTGACATGACCCAAGACCACTTACTCAGAGGGCTAAATGTTCTTAACATGGAAGTGCTTCCATTTTAAGATGATACACAATTTATAAATTTTAACAAGAAATATGGCATAAAGGAGTTAACAACCAATTATACTCCATAAAAAAATAGAGTAGATGAAAGAAAAATTAGGGCCATTGTTAAAATTTAAAGGATTATGATGATGTAAAAGAATCCTTAATGAATATTAGGTCCAGAGGATGTAGAAATAGTTGTATATTTGATAAATAGAAGTCTTACAAAGGTAGTTCATGACAAGATTTCTCTTGAAGCATGAGAAAAACATAAATGAATGGTGAAACACTTGAGAGTGTTTGGGTATATAGCATATCAACATGTACCAAAGGGGAAAAGGAAAAGTTAGATGATCAGGGCATGAAGTGCATCTTCCCAGGATATAGTATTGAATCAAAGGCATATAGGTTGTATAACCTAATCACCAAGAAGATCATCACTAATAGATATGTGGAGTTCATTAACAACAAGGCATCAAATGACTCGATGGATATATCTAAAAGAACTTCAAGTAAAATACCTATTATTTATGAAGAATATGAGTTTGGTCATTAAACATATGATGCAAGATCATATATAAAGAACTCTTGATATCTCTTGACAAATCTTGACAAAAATAAATAAAAAGAGAAATGGCCACATATAGCTAGAGAATTTGCTTCTGATACCTCTGGACAGCTATGGATTGATATAAAAATATCTATAGATGGCTCTAGATGGATCCTTATTGTGCCTACACAATACACCAATATTAGTAGTGAGAGTTATGTTCCCATTCATTCCCTTATGCAAAGAAAGACCAAGAGTCTAAGGGAGATCTACCAAGGTGAAAGGTATGAAGAATATTTTGATGAGAACATCTATTTTGCATTATGTTATCATAGTGATTCAATTTATTTTTAAGATGTTGTAAAAGAGGATAAGTGGTGTGAGGCCATGGGTGAGAAAATTTAATAAAAAGAAAGAGAACTTGGAATGTAACTGATTTTCCTCTCAATAAGTAAGTCATTTAGGTTAAATAGATCTACAAGACCATGTATCGCCCTACTAGGCAACCCAAGAGGACAAGACATAAAACCTCTATAAAATGCAAGTAGTGAATTTTTTGAATTTTTTGAATTTATTTTAACTAGAATAATATTCATCATTACACTTCATATTTCTAAAAGAAGAAATAATTTTCTACTACTTGAATGTAAGATTTATACAACTTAAGTCCTCTCGGGTTCCCTAACGTCGCTACTAAAGCAACATCATATAAACCATTTACATGCATAAGATATTCATGGAATCATGAGCTTAAAAGATCTACATTCATTTTAATGCACCAAGTTAAATGTCCCTAACTTATTTCTTTTATTAAACATAGGTTAATCATCCAACATCATTATTCCTTTTATCAACTCATTCCATAAATTCATATTGATTTCATCTACATCTACTATCCTTTATATCACTTTTCTCTAATAATTTAGGTAAGAGATTAATATTCATTAAGGTAGGCATTATCCTAGGTATTTCATTAACATGAACCAAGTATTAACATTATAATCAAGTTACTATTTTATTGCATTATTTCATAACCATTCATTGTTAATAATTCCAATCACTACCTATCATTTCTCAATAATTTCCTTGGATCTTTTCATCAAGAGAGAATACATTATTTTTGTGATACATCATTATATATAACTATATTTAAGATTATTTCCTTTACATATGGACAACATAAGAGGATAGGAGAAATAACATAAATACTTTCTTTTAATGCTAGTAACATGTCCAATATTCCACATTCTTTTCCCTTTCTTTTACCTAGAACTACCCATTCCCTTAGCATTGCCTTGAATTGAGATTACATCAATACTACAAGACTCCTTTTAGGAGATTAAAATTACATGAATATAGATACATAAGTACATCTCAACATATTAAAATATCCAATAAGAAATCTTCAACTGCAGATTTGGAAAGGAATATGTGCTAGGATCATCCAAAGAATCACGATCAATACCTCGATATAAATATTAACCACCCAACCATGTGGAACCAATAGGGCCACTCCCCTGAGCTAGGAGATAGAACCAAAGGCCCATACAAGAGGTAACAACTGGGAAATTCCTAAAGTGGTGATAAAATTTACCCAAAGTCACAACACAAAAGAAAAGACAAGAAGACCACAAGGACTACCAGAGGCATGATCAAATTTGGTAGAGACTCTAAGCTACAAGCTAGGTGAGTGTCATCACATAGCCCTCACCCCTTGGGTTATCCTGGTACTAGCCACTCTTGGCCCCGGCCCCCAAGTAGGCACATGCGGAACCGAATGCCTCTCGTACAGACAAGGTCATCCAGTCGTACCTACGCATAGGTACCTTCTCCCACTCCCATCTTTAGTATTTACTAGCACTAAAGGCATGGGTGAGGCACAATTAATCTTGATTAGTGTGTAATTTCCCATTCCAATAATCTCCCATTCCCAATTCATTTGTTTAGGTTATCACTTGATTAAATAACTCATAGTAGGTTATCCTGGTACTAGCCACTTAGGGCCCCGACCCCTCACTATGAGCCACTCACCTAGTGTACTTAGGCTCCCTAACATACATATAAAAATCATAAGAACATAATAGATTCATCATCAAGAATTCATATCAATTCCATAACAACATTTGATTGAGTTTAGGAAAACATATGTTGTCCCTAGTCCACTTGACAACCCTAAACCCAATATGACATTCAGAATGTTCCAAACATATAAGAAGACATCCAAGTACTATTATAAACATATTCATAGTATAAATAGATCTAATTAACCAAAAACAAATTCTAATAGCCTCTGGTAACTATACGAAACCTTAAAACTTAATGATGTTCTTAAACTGAATTATTTCAAGCAAGGATTAAATGCAAAGAATAGTCATCATAGAACAGTCAACCATATCTTCCACAAAAAAAAAAATAAAGGAAATCGCTATGGTGGAGATTTAGATAACATAATTATGGACTCTCAATTTGATTTTTAGGAAGATCCAATGGTGGGAAAGAAAGTTATGACTTCTGGTTTAAAATAGAAAATTCTGGTTAGAGTTCAGACCTGCCTTCACTAAAACGGTTGTAATTTTCACAAAACATAATTAAAATTGAAAAAACCAATTGGAAATTAAATATAAGACTTAATAGAATCTCTGATATCAAATTAAAACTTTTATATGATCATATCAGCCTGTAGCATATGAATACATTTGACAGAAAATTCAGAATCAAGAATGGACAGGCATAGTCTGCCAAAATGTCAAAAATAAAGCATTAATTCGACCCTAAAAATAAAATCAGAGAGATACCCATTTGAGATCTGTGAATTTTACTTCCATAAAATCAATTTAGTAAAACCCTAAATTTAATTTAAATTATTATAATAATAGATCTCCAAAAATAGGTTGCTAAAAACCCTAGGAAAACACATGCCAATTCTTACAAATAAAAACTCAAAACTTTAAAATAACCATAGAAATGAAAAGTAAAGATATAATAAATAATGATAATATATAAATAGATTCATAATCTATCAGACACATAAAGTAACTAAAATATTCAATCCATACCTCATGTCCTACGAAGGTTGAATCGAGGAAGGAAGGAAACAAAAGAGAAGACAATTCCAAACTTGAGATGCATCCTTCAAACCCTATCCACTTTCAGAAATCTCCATGAAAGAAAGAAATAATTCCACAGCAAAGAATCCCTCTCTCAACTACTGAAATTCTCACAAAAATGTCTCTCTCCCAAAAGCAAAGATAACCAAAAATTCTTAAAGACATATGCTTACAAACTCTCCCTCACATCTCCAAGTTTTCTCTCCAAAATCTCCATGAAAAGTAAGGCCATCCTCTCCTCAATGCTTCAGCCCCAAAATCTCCTCCCTTCAAATGAGAAATTAGTGCATATAAATAGATTTCCAAAGGTTGAGAGGAAAAGTAACCAACTCCCAACTAACTATTAACTAAAGGGTATTATAAAATAACTTAATATCATACAACTATATTACTCAAATATACAATAAAAGATTATTTGTATTCATTCATACACATATGTAATATTATCCTAACATATATGCATATGCCATCACTAATTACATCAATATCTATATATATAACCTATCCTCATTATTAATAATTAACAATTGAGAATAATATACCTCACATTATTTAATATTTAATTATTAATAATATTATACTTTACATTAATCCCAAAATATACACCATCAACAATATCTACAATAATTAACATATAATCACATATAAATTATATATATATAAATACATATATGTGTGCACCCATATATATATTTCCATATATATATATATATATATATATATATATATATATATATATATATGCCAAATACCAAACACTATAATCTATAAGATTATGAAGTAGTAGATCACAATATTATTACCTATTTATAATTTCTATAGGATATAACACTGAGGTAGAATAAAATCACATGCCTCAAAATAAATCTAATCATCGAAAGAGGCCATAAAAATCAACAATGAAACATATCGAGAAAACCATAAGATCAAACAAGGTCAACCAAAGTCAACAAGGAAAGTCAAGCCAAACTCCTGAAACACAACATAGAAAGATTAACTAAGAATCATACCAAGAAGGAGAAATAAATAAAATGAGTAAACAAATCATACAACCAAATGAATTCAAGTGGCCACAAGGCACTAACTACAACCATGCCCAATCGGGTGCGTTGGATCTGGGTTTTTGACCCAAAGGTTGACTGACAAAGAAGGAACCCTAATATTCCCAAATTGGAATAATAACAAAGGAAGACTCATATAGGGGCCTTAGTACTATCTCCATAACAACAACCATCGAGGATTTGAGGGCATGCTCAGACCTGTGAAGCTAGGTGAAGTCGATGCTAGGTACCTGCAAGCCTGCATCACAAAGAAGAAATACATATGCACGAATATACATATAAAAGAAAACATTGCAGACAGATGACTAGGATCGATACATCGTGTGGACCTCAGCTATGTGAGTAACTACGACTTTGTCCTGAATCATGAAAACACATCATGTATATATATACACTCAAAGCATGTGGCATCATCATAACAAAGGTTAGAATCTCAAGCATTGTGTTAGTCTCTTATCAATACTAATAATAAATCAACATAATCAAATCATCAAGTGAGATACAAGATTCATCCAAAGTAACCTTAATAGAAGAAAATATAAATAACCACTTATATATATCTATCAAGTACATATCATATAACATCCTAACTATGTTCATAAAGGTCTTGTAGGTACTCAATACATACATGGAGATAAATACATACAAAAATGATACCTTTAGATAGTATGTCTGATATTAGAATCATTGAGTACTAGCTTATGAAATTATTATAAACAACTATAGGAATAGATCAAACAAGTATCATGTACAACTTAAGCTGTAAGAAAACATCGAAGGATCTTAATTCTTTCAAAAACACAAAACTTATATTAGGGTTAGAGGGGTATTACATCCTCCCCCACTAAGATTCAACTTACTCCTGGAAGTCGGGAATGTGAACTATATATCACACATTATCTAACAGAATTATATTATTACTATTCTAGATCCTAATTTAATGACTGCACACATTCTTCTCCTATCAAGAGTTTTGGTAAATCCTATCTTATTACAACTTTAGTGTAGATTAACTCAATTCAATTACTAATGACTTTCAAAAAGAATTACCTATGTGAGTCTATCACTTTATGCAGTAAGTTTGTTAACAAGATACTTGAAATTACATCAAAATTATTGTTATCAAGTCGAAACTCTAAGGTATTCATGTTTACTCACTAATATCAATATATTAGGAAATTGCATGTTTTACCAACTAAGATTATCACTTCCTTTCACAATATCAAAGTTCCTATCTATGGTAACCAGTATAAAAAAAGAAAGAATTTATGATATATTTTCCCTTTTGAGACATAATCTAACCCTACATAATACAACTTGTGAGACCTTATTACAAATAGGGTCCAAAATTTGTGTCCCTTACAAGCTATGAATACCAAACATAGAGAGGTATGTAACATTTATATTTGTTATGATCATGAAGGGAATACATCAAATAATTTTTATTTACTTTTGTAATCATGAAAATAAAACAATTTAGATACTTGAAACTTACCATTTTCATTAACACATAGTTTTATAAGAAATATTTCTTTCCATCAAAGCTTTAAGTAGAATTCCAATGACATAGGACACACAAATTTTACAATATACATATTCTAAGTCATCTTTCATAATAGTTGTAGTGCTTGATTTCCAAAAACACATTCACACCCTAGAGGAGATCTAAACAATTTACAATTTATTGCACCATTATTCATTGAGTTGGGATCCCTTCTTAAAGCTTACTATTTATATATGCACTTTTCCCTAATTTGCATGTCAGGAGGTTTCCATATAGCATTTACTTAAGAGTTATTTCAAATTCTTTATTTCATAATGATCATAGATCCATCAAGAGAGAAAGAAGTATACGAGTCCTACTACTATAACCACAACATCTAAATTAATAACATTAACTACTGTACATAACTTTAATTTATACCCTTTACCTATTTGAAACATTACCCTCATACACTTTAAGTAAGTCATTTAGGTTAAATAGATCTACAAGACCAAGTACAATGCTAATGAAGAATAGATAGACACAAGGCATAATTAGTTGTAGGGGGTACAAACAATAGTTTGTAAATTATTATTATGGGATGTATGCCCTTGTTTTGAGGGAAATTATGTGTATTATCATAGAAATTATATCCAAACACAAGTGCAAGGCATTTGAAATGGATGTGAGGTCAACCTTATTGAATAGAGTGTTGAAAGAAGAGGTATATGTGGAACAACCACCTGATTATGAAGTTTCAGGTGGAGAAGACAAGGTGTGTAGGATAAAAAAATATCTTTACAAACTTAAGTTGTTAGGATTGAACAAAACTGAGAGGGGGAGTGGGGTGAATTAGCTTTCTAGAAATTTTAAGATTATTAAAATGATTGCACAACCATAAACCAAATATAACTAAAATAAAATAATAGAAATGTAAACAAATAATCCACAATATTATGAAAAGGTGAGTTTTGTGTGGAAACCCTATTAGGTAAAAAACCATAGTGGGAATGGAACTGACAAATGATTATTCTAGAAAATTAATAACCCTTTTAAATTTTTGAATATGGAAAGGGGAATGCACTTGCACTTAGAAACACTCCCTAGAGCTCACTTCTTAGATTACAACATATAAAGTCTTACTTCCACACAAAATATTTTGACTACAATCCAAAATAGTGTACTAAGAAATAGCATCAATTATGCCTATATAGTTCCATGTAGGTACAATATAAAATTCATCATTCTAACTTCCACATTCAATATCTTTGCACATACAATGTGTCTTCTTATCATATCTATATTTCACTCTCAAATTAACTTAAAAACTTTATCTTATATACCTGATTCAAAACAATAATATCTTAACTTGTCAACCTAAAGAACATAAATTGTATCATGTATAAAATCAACCAAATCAATTCACAAATATTCATGCTAACCTCAAAAAACATCATCAACAACTTAGAAGTTACCATGTAAAATCCATCAATGAAAAATGTCAAATCAATTAAATCATCGTTCTATTAGTATTGTTGATTGGTGCAATAGCTGACTATCACTATTCTTTGCACTTGACTACTAAACCAATGCTCAAAAATTTATTACTCAAACATATGAAAATATCAACAAGTGTGATGATATAATAATATAATATATTCAATGTATAATAATATCTTAATTGTATAACTCAGTCATCAAACTCTATTGACCATACTATTTTATTTACAGAACATCACATACTATCCCTATTCTTCCATACTTAGCCAAATTATCAATATTTCCTTTGGTATCAAAACAATAAAAAAAGTAACCATGAGAATCATGTATCATTTTCATCAATAACAACATCCAAGCTATCATTCAGTGTCTCTTGCGAGGGATCTCCAATTTTTTCATTGATGACAACACTTAGTGAAAAATGACTAAGTGTCCTAGAAAAATGCCAAACTCCAAAAAGATCTCTCCCTAACCAAAAAATTGTACTCCCCCTGAGCTAAATATTTCATTTTTTTCTCCTTATCTCTCCCTCTTTGACATCAATACAAAAGGCTAGAATCTTCCCCAAAATTTGACAACCAAAATCCTATATATTTTGCCTATATATTACAAATATGAAAAAATACTTACAAGAGCTTGAAAATATCTAATAAATTATTCATCAAAGTTGCAAAATCTGTATCCCATATTTTCTTAATACTCTTAGAAATCTCAATTTTCCAATAGATAGCATAAGCCAACTTCTCGAGTTCAAGAAAATTAAGTACATCAAGATATTCATAAGTTTCCTTCGCTGGTAAAAGCCTAATTGAGTGTCACCTTTTAGGCTAACTCAAATCAATCAGCCTAGTTAGAATTAGCCGAGTCTAACTGGGCTGAGTACATAGGAGCCACGTGGCACCGAATGGCATCTGCGTGCCCTAGAAGATTGGGCTAAGTGGTACTCAACCGAGTGAGACTCGACCGAGTCTAAATAATATTTTAAATATCAAAATAATTCAAAGCCCCTAATTTTCACACTATTTGGCTTCTCGCAAGGGGCCGACCCATAGGGGGACTCAGCCCTAGGGGGACTTGGCCTAGTCAGACTCAACCGAGTCTACCTAGGTGGCATGCCATGTTGGTAGCCAAACCTCCAAAAATACTAAAAAATCAAAATTTTGCACTTTTACTATTCCTTTCTCTAATCAAAATAGAAAATGCTAAAAAAATAAAAGTACGCTTTTTTATATCTCAGAAGTATGATTTTGGACATATAAATTTTATATTGTTTCAACTACAAAACATTAAACAATTTGCTAAAAACTACATGTAGGTATATTAAACTTTGAGAAGATGTTGATTCTGAAAATATAGAAAAATACTAAATCAATTCAAAAAAAATTGAAAATCATATATGACACTAGAGGAGAGAGTACTCTTAAATAATATGTAATTTATTTGGTTTTTGGTATATTTTTTATAGGGGAAAACTGACGGGAGACAAAAACTATTGATTTCAGGTAAGTTCTATTAGGAATGGGAACACTGAGAGAGGGGGGGGGGGGGGGGGCTGAATGAGTGTTCACTATATTTCAACTTTTTACTTTAACCTATAAACTAGAATTAAATGCTTAAGTACATAAATGAACATCCACATAAACATGAAATCAACACATAACACCAATATGGTTATGGGGAAACCCAAATAGGTAAAAACCCCGATGGGAATTGACACCCACTAGTATTTTGTACTAGTGTTTAGTGATCCTTGTTAGAAGATCCTTAATTCTGTTGGGAGTTGCTTTACAATGTATTAAGTATAGTAGACCTTGATAAGGGTTAGACCCTGTTAGGAGTCTTTTACAATAGTCCCTATTAGGGGAGTGGACGCACTGTCCTAGAGCTCACTACTCAAGTGTTGAAGGCTACAACCTTCTAATCTTAGATACACACTATATCTGCTGGATGAACTCTCACTGTGACACTGCTTGTAAGATCAGTTCCTTTGATGCGCTGATTCTTTGACCTTTAGCAAAGCTCTAATACATCTTATAGAATTTTTGCACAATTCTACTCTGCTTATTACTACTCTCTTTCTACTTCCATTCTAAATACAATGGGTGCATCTCATATTTATATGCCCATACAAAATAAACAACTAGGTCGGCCCTTAGACCTATTACATACAATGCTTCCAAATGAATTGGCTCAAGTGTGTTTACAAACAAACATATACATATGTAGACAACCTAATTACAATAGGTGTATAGCCTTTACATTATTAGATTATAACCGCAACTCAAAATGCTAACAGTTGGCTGCTTACTCTGTTCTTCATTGGCACACACTGGTTGTGCAACTTCAACTACTTGTATCTTTCTCATACTTTCATATCTGATCATACACTCATAGACTAAGCATGAATTTATTCTAACTTAACTTTTAGGGTGCATACCATAACTCAATCATACGCACGTGCGCTGATGCTCTGAGCTGCAGGAACTCTGTACACTGTCCAGTCTTCAACACTTAACTGATTTTTGATCTTCTCATCAAGTGCACTGACTCCAAACTATTATATGACTTTGTTTCCATAATGAAAACAATATATTAAGTCATATAGATCAGTATAGCCAACTTGCCAATAATCTCCCCCTTTGCCATTGATGGCAACAAAGGAATATGGTGAAGTTGCTAACTGTCCTTAATAAAAAACACTTTTTTTCATCTATACATACACTTATATCTCCCTATACATATTATGATCCATATTCTATACACAACTCCCCCTTTGAAATTAATGACAAAGGCATTTCAAAAACTGTATCTATACATACTTACTGAGGAAAACATCCGAATATGCTATCTCTAGGTTTTGGATCTCCTTCTTCCAAAATGTGATCAAAGATTTTACTATATGTAGATGGGCACATAGTGCATAGTGTAGCTTCTCCATCTTCTTCAAGTCATTGTTAGGATCATGATCATATGTTAACATTGTGGCGTCTATGTCCTTGATGTTCTGATTAAGTATATCTAATGAGGGTGCAAGAGCATTCCGAAGCTATGTTTGCCTTGCCCTGATCTTTGACATTTCTTTTTCTTCCTACTCAATATTTTCTATTTGTTGTTGGTATACATTATTACACCTGTTTAAATCTGTGGATGTCTCTTTCACTGAGCTCTTGACTTGCTCAATCATAGCTTCTGCCACTTTTATTTTCTTGAAGTGGGCATCGATAAGCTTATCCTGGTCCATGCATTCTATAATGATTTTTCTTCCTTGATCTATAAATTCTTTCAAGGATGCTTGACTAGTCTTAAGTGAGCTTAGGTAAAGTGAAAAGTTGCTCATTAATTCATTCAACTTCTTCTTTAAGTAATTTTCTTCTGCAACTAGGGATATAGATTCTTCAAGGCTTGAGAAATTACTTTTGAAATGTGAGATGACTGTACTCACATCATCAACAAAATGTATTTTTGACACTTTCTTGTCCTTTGGCAATAAATTGTTCAGAATGTTTACTAATTCTACCAGGAGGGGATTCCTCATCACTTTTTTTCCTTTGGCCTTTTCCATGGCTAGGATGCTAAATTTTATCAGATCTTCTTCTTTCCATGAGTCCAAACTAGATGTGTCAGGTGTCAAACTTGACAACAATGTTGCTGAAGGAGTGATGGGAGTGTTATCCATCACTTCTTGTTTTACCTTGATTGACATTTCATCTTTTTTCTCACTTTCTTTTACCTTTTCTTATTCTATTTTTTCTTTTTCTATTTCTTTTTCTTCTTCTTTCTCATCATCAATCAATACTTCTTCTTGATAAGTGGGAGGTGTGTTATTGCATAACATTTCAGCTTCTTGTGTGCTCACAAAAGCTTCCTCAAACTTATCCAAGTCATTGTATGTGGTCACTATTGCAATCTCTACATTGTCAATGAAGATTGTATCATCTTTTTGTGTATCTGTCATGGGCACAAAATTTACTACCTTTGTAGGTGTTACCACTGTAGGCGCTGAATCCCAAGGACCTTTAAATGGTATATTGGTGGTCTCTGCTGATTTCTCTTGCTCGCTAGGTTCTTGAGTGATGGGCCCAGACTTAGGTTTCATGTGCTTCTCTAAGAATACCTTCTCAAAGGCCTTCTCTATTTCCTTAGTTATCAGCTCATAGTCTTTGTTCATAATGTGTAGTGTTCTCATCTTTTTCCTTAAGTGTGGCTTCACCAAATTCAATAACAGTGTCTTTTCTTCAATAGAACATACTGGAAGATTGGAATCAAGTGTTTGTTCCCTGATTTTGAAGTCTTCTTTAGTGGCTTGTCTCTTCAAGGTATCCATAATCTCCCATACCTTATCTGGAATAGTTGTCTTCAATTCAAGAACTATCTTCTTGAATTTTATCATGTGTTTGATTAGCATCTCACGAATCTCTGACTTGTCAATTTCATGATATTTTTCATAGAAATTGGCTATCTAATCTAGCCTTCCTTCTTCTACTACTCTAGTCCTTAACACTTGAAGACTAGGTATGAATCCTACTTCCAGAGATCACTGCACATTTTTCAATTTTCTTCTTGTGGTTCTAGTTGAAGGGTGACTTGTGGTGGTTTGTTTTCTCCTCTTGGGAATCATAGGAAATTTATATGTGGACTCAACATCAACTATAATAGTGGGTGCAAGACTAATATCATCAATTTTACCTTGTTTATCCTTTGGATCATCAGTCTTCTCAATCTTTACCTTTTTCATCTTGTGATCATCAAACTTAGCTTCCACTGTGGATGCACTCTCAATTTCCAAAGAAATATTTTCTTCCCTTGCTTTGTCTAGGTCTACTTGTGTTACTCCATGAATTCTAAGTATCTCAGATGTAATCTTAGAGGCTTTCCTCTTAGTTGTTGTGCTATTTAGTTTAGCATCTATCTCTCTTGTCTTCTCCTCATAAGTTCCCCATCTTGGCTCATTAGGGTTAGTAGGAGATGAAAGCAATACTTGAGAATATGCTTCTAAAACATGTTCCTCTACTTCATATCTAAGTGGATGAATCCACTTTGTTCTAGGTACAACTGCCTCCATGCATGCTATATCTATTGCAACCATAAAACAAATAGTATCCTTGTATTTCTCAACTATGTTTTCTAGAACTTTGTACCTCATTTGCATCTTGACCCTAAAGGTCTTCAACTCCAATATTATGTAATCTCTCAAAAAACTTTCAGTGGATGCCTTGTAAGATATATGTGGCAAGGTTGGAATGGACTTGTCCAAATATGAATATGATACTTTCCAAACTATATGAAGGTACATGTAAATGATCAAAGACCCAAAGATGAATATCTTGGTCTTATCATGCTTGATTGCATTGATGTTGTCAATCAAATATGCATGCAATATCTCACATAGATTGAACTCTCCATCTTCCTTCACAAGTCTAATGACTGCTAGAATTGTGCCCGCAGACACACTATTCACCCTGCTGGTGTGATGAAACCTATATCCAAGTATCATGGACATCAATTTGATGTCAGCTTGTTCAATAGGCTCAATTTTCATCCCATGCTTATCACTCCTTGACTTACATGTTTTCTCAACAATTTTCTTGACATACTTACCCATAGGAATGACGGTGCCAAACTTAGATAGACCTATCATCTCATATATTAGGTCACTAGTGATTCTTACTGGCACATCACCTGTCCAAAATAGGTCATCATGAATTCTGATCAAAATTATTTTAATCCATTATGTCTCATAGAACTCATATGCTATAGCATACTCCACTATAGGGTGATCATTCCACTTCGCATATTCATCTAAGATGGTATTGTCTGGTTTTTGCATGGTTTCCATGTGCACCCTTAGTTTGTCCAATCCTGCTAGTTCCTTCTTGCAGTAAATGTATTCCCTAATGTCTGCGACATCCATAATGCCCATAGGTGTGTGGGAGAATGCTCCCTCTAAGTCATCTAGGGTAGACTTAAATGAATTCTTTTTAAAGACATATCTTTTCTTTTCTGCAACATCAAATACTATGGGAGTGGCAATCACTTACTTGATTTAATGCTTTCCAAATATTCTCTGAGATAATCTGAAGACTTCTGAATCAGCACGATGAACTAGGGTTTCTACAACCAATCAAATGAACTACTAATCACTAATGGATCAATCTGAAAATCTTCACAATAACTTCTAAAGCTCTTTCTACTCTCCAAATGCTCTAAATTCGAATGCAATGAGTAATCAAAAAGATTTATGTGTACTTAAAGTGAAAATTCTACCATTAATGCTTGACACATAAACTAAGCTATCACTTCGAAATTTCTATCTTTCATTCAGCAAAGAATCAACAAGTGCACTCTTGTACGAAGGTTTCTCTAGTCTCCAAAAGCTTAAGTCCAAAGGCTCATACTCTGAGAGTGAGTATACCAGCCACACAAGGATCTAGAGCTAAATTATCTCCCCCTGTGACCCTGAGGGCTATTCATCTAGATGTAGAGGGTGTGTCCATTTTGGATGCATCCAATACATACTAATCAACCTTGTCCTTCTTTTTTCCTAACCAAATCAAGCTCGCATCCTTTGAAGATTTCAAAAAATTGACTTCTCCTTTCGGATCCAAAACTAGTTCTTCTAGCTTTTTAGGGCTTTCCTGATGTTGCATCCTTGATCTATAGAACTTTGAGATATGTCCAGTCTTGTTGCAAGAGTGACAAATGATTGGAGGCCTTATAGTCCTCTGCGCATTGAAATGAGTCACCATCTTATATTATTTAGCTGAGTGACCATTATAGTTACATATCTGACATGTAACATTTTGAGAGCTTCTTATAATTGGTTGATTCTTATTTCCTTGATTATGGGTCTTGTTCTTTTGGTTTTTCCTGCAATTCATAGCTCTATGACCAAATTTATTGCATGAATAACAGTAACAATTGAAAGGTCTTACCTATGTATAGTTCCTTGCTATGTGTCCATGCTTGTTACATGCATAATAGGTGCGGTCTATAGGCTTGTGCTCATTCTTAGGTGGTTTAGTATGATCCTTGGTCTAATTAAAAGTTTCTTTAGCATCTGAGGTGCCTTCTAGTGCTTTCATTCTTGCTCACATGCTATCAATATGATTCTGTGCTTCATTGTATCTAATGCAACTAGTATCTCCTTTAGCTCTTCTTGCATATAACTGAGATTCTATTAAATCAAAACTGGTGTCTAATTTATCAATGCGATTCTTAGCCTCTTTCAATTTAGATTCCAAGCTTTCCTTGTTGTTTCTTAGTTCTAATATTTCCATGTTTGCTTGCCTTAATTCTTCATTCAATTGAAGGTTCTCTTTGACTTGTTCATCATAGACTTCTTGATTGTTAGTTAGCTTATCATCAAACTCTTCAAGTTGTTCTTTTAAGGATTTATTTTCTTCATTGAGCTTCTTGACCATTGTCCCTAGATCACTAGTAGAGCATTCTTTCAAATCTTTACTTAACCTTTTGATGACTATATGAGCATCATTGAGTTTATCCCTTAGTTCTTCAATTTCTCTTTCAGACTTGTCTAGGTCTTCAAGAGCAGCTACCAAATTTCTTTTTAGATGTTTCATTTCTACTTTGTCCATGATCTCCTCAAGTGGTTAAACTTATTTGTTGAGGACCTACGCTCTGATACCAATTGTTAGGAATGGGAACACTGAGAAGGGGGGGGGGGTGAATCAATGTTCATTATTTAAACTTTTTACTTTAACCTATAAACTGAACTTAAATGCTTAAGTACTAAAATGAACATCCACATAAACATGAAACATGAAATCAACACATAAAACCAATATAGTTTTTGGGAAACCCAAATAGGTAAAAACCTCGATGGGAATTGACACCCACTAATATTATGTACTAGTGTTTAGTGATCCTTGTTAGAAGATCCTTAACCTTGTTAGGAGTTTATTTACAATGTATTAAGTATAGTAGACCTTGATAAGGGTCAGACCCTATTAGGAGTCTTTTACAATAGTCCTTGTTAGGGGAGTGGATGCACTATCCTAGAGCTCACTGCTCAAGTGTTGAAGGCTACAACCTTCTGATCTCAAATACACACTATATCTGCTGGATGAACTGTCACTATGACACTTCTTGTCAAATTAGTTCCTTTTATGCGATGATGCTTTGACCTCTTGAAAAGCTCTAATACATCTTACAAAGTTTTTGCACACTTCTGATCTACTTATTAGTACTCTCTATCCACTTCCATGCTAAATACAATGGGCGCATCTCATATTTATATATGTATACAAAATAAACAAGTAGGTTGGCCCTTAGACCTATTACATACAATGATTCCAAATGAATTGGCTCAAGCGTGTTTACAAAAAAACATATACATATGTTAGCAACCTAATTACAATAGGCATATGGCCTTTACATCATTATATTATAACTGCAACTCAAAATGCTAACAATCAGTTGCTTACTATGTTCTTCACTGGCACACACTAGTTGTGCAACTTCAACTGCTTGTATCTTTCTCATACTTGCATATCTGATCATGCGCTCATAGACTAAGCATGAATGTAGTCTAACTAACTTAAATTCCATGGGGAATACCATAACTTGGTCGTATGCATGTGTAGTGATGCTTTGAGCTGCAGGAACTCTATACATTATCTAGTGTTCAACACTTAACTGATTTATGATCTTCTCATCAAGTGCACTAACTCCAAACTTCTATATGACTTTGTTGCCATAATAAAAATACTATATTAAGTCATATACATCAGTATAGCCAACTTGCCAACAAGTTTGACTTTGAATACTTATAACGGGTAAACTATAGGTCAAAAACACTTCTTTCCTTTTTCTTGCACTAGATATACGTGTCATCTAAACCATATTCTGAATTGGGAGGGAAAAATAATGTTTTACTTGTAATGATTTGATGGGAAGTAAACTCCATGATTTGTAGTATTTTTTAGAATATGAAAAATAAACCTAAAAAATTAAAAACCATATCAATTTTTTCTAAAATTAATTTTTAAAAATTATAGACGTAAAACTCATCATATCTTACACATTTCATTAGTTTACATCATCTTCAAATTCTCAGTAGAAATGTGACTTTTATGCCCTTGAAGTTTTTCATTTTTGGTGTTGTTAGCCTTTTCCTTTGTAAAAGGGTGACAAATTATTGTTCTTTTACCCTTGCCTCCTTCAAACCTCTCAACAAAATATCAACTTTAGGAACAAGTAAGCTCAACAACTTACTAATCCTTCCCTTCACTATATCTCTCTTAGTGACAAGTGTTTTGATTTTATTATTTAAATATGTCACTTGGACTACATGAACCAAGGCTAATTTCTTCAAAGGATTAAATACTTGTGAAATTTTAGTTAGCTTGACTTCACTATCCTTTATGATTTTTTCAATATCAGATACACATTTAGGATATTCAATACACGATTTATAAGTTTTACCTCCTTTTTCTAATGCATCCTTGAACTTTCGAATAAAAACTACCAATGATATTTTAATACTGGAAATCAATGAGTTTAAATGAGTGAATCTTCTGGCATCAAATTTATTCTTAAATTTTACCAGTGGTGACTTCTCCAAAGAATAAAAATGAGTGTTAATTGAATTGAACAACCTTTCAATCTGAAATAATGTGGACTCTTTCTAATCTACAAAATATGTAGTCCAATGATTTTTCTCAAAACTTTAGATACAAGGGAAAGTAACTAATTACCTTTCTTATGTGTCTATAAGATCTAGCTCCTTGGTTTGGCTTAAATCTACCAAAGAAAGTCCCATCAACTAAACTGGTCTGAAAGTGTCCACCCAAATTGGACCTTGAGTAATTTTGAAGTCATCCGTATCAAATTTATCCTCTATAAATTATTTTCTAATGCTTTTATAGTGTCTCTTACCTCCAATTGATCCTCAAATTTACCCTCAACAGTCTCCTCTCTAACTCTTTCTTGAGTCTAATCAATCATTGCATCTCCATCTTCTCTGGTTTCACTACCCATCTGATTGTCATTGACTATTTTTTGTTTCAAGTTCACCTTTATCCTCCTCTACATTTTCCTTGGACCTATCCATTTGATCATCTACATTTTTTAACTATCTCTTATTCCTCCTTCTTACCATGCACATAATCTTCTTTTGTCATAGTCATCTTAATGTTAGGAACTCTAGGAATTCCATACTCATCATCATCATCCATAGAACGAACTAAAAATAAAATTGGAACACAATAGATAAAGACATACGGATCTTCATTAGTCATTACAAAAGATGTATCCATATTATCAAAGAGCTTATTGTCATCAACATAAATTTTTTCAGGATTTTTGTAATAAAAATTTTAGTTTCTTTGATAACTTCAATTTTCTTTCTAACTATTAGCTTCTTAATCCTTGACTTAACCATCAATTCCTTCTTTTTCTCTTCAAGAATATTATCTATTTCTTCCTTCGCAATAACAAGATAGAGATTGACTAGTGTCCTCTCTTTGATCCTCTTATCCTCAACCTGAGGTGTCAACCTTCTTGTGTCAATAATGTCAATTAGCTCATGAGGAATGACCCCTTAAATTATCTCAACCAAAACTCTATTATACTTGTTCAAATAGGAGATCACTCCATCTTCTAACAATATTTTCTCTCTTTAGGTATGTGCAGGATCATGATATGCCAAAGAGTGGTGATGTGAAAAAGTACTAATTGATAACTTCAAAAAATAACTATAACTTTCAAACAATATAACATTTTTGAAATCTAAAATATATATCACATTATATGCTTCACCTAATACAATAGTAATAGACAATATTTTCAATTTGATGAAGTTTAGACTAAGTTAAGGTGGTCAGACATGAAATTTTTATATTCAAGAAAATTTGTAGGTGATAAATCATAATTAATTAATTATTTGGAAAAAAAATACAAAGAAACATCACATCCGGACACGAGTCTACTACTTTTATCTAGAATCTTATAAAAAAATATTATGTTTTGAGTTTGTTTAATATGGTCATACATACACCTACTTGTTATCTTTCTAGTCCTAATTGATAGACTTATTGAAAAATAACTATAACTTTCAAATTGTATAATATTTTAAATCCAAAACACATGTCACATTCTATTCTTTTCCTACTACAATAAATAAAATAAAATTTCAATTTGATTAATTTTAAACTAAGTTAATGTGGTCAGACATGAGAGTTTTTGTATTCTAGAAAACTTGTATAAGAAAAATCATAGTTAATTATTTACTTGGAAACAAATTACAATAAAATATGTGTCACATCCAGAAATAAGTCGACTACTTATATCTAGAGTCCTGTTAAAAAAAATGTTCATTTGATTTTGTTTAAGGTGGTCAAACATACAGGGTAGTGGGTTACAATTTTTTGGAGGAAGGAATTCATCTTGAAAATCATGAAAGCTTGGATTTACTCACATACTTTCAATAGAAAGTACTTTCTATCGAAACTAGAACTTTCGATCGAAAGTAATTTTGATATAAAGTAGTTTCTATCGAAAGTACTTTTAATTTTTATGAAAATTCCATGTTTAAGGGAAATTTGTATAGTTTTATGTAAAGTACTTTCTATTGAAAGTCCCTAAGTAAGGGCAATTTGCAGAGTTGGATAAAATTCTGAATATTCCATGGCTTGGGGCTCAAGTGCGGGGGTTAAATGGAACAATAAGGAGACATCCTTTTGCATAGAAAAAGTACTTAGAATGATATTTCTAATGATTATAGAGTATACCTACAAGTATGTGTAGGATCATGGTATGCCAAAAAGTGGGGATGTGAAAAAGAAGTCCTGATTGATAGACTCTTTGAAAAACAACTATAACTTTCAAACAATATAACATTTTTTAAATTTGAAATATATATAAAATTCTATGCTTCACCTAATACAATAATAATAAACAATTCTTTCAAATTTATGAAGTTTAGACTAAGTTAAGGTGGTTAGACACAAGAGTGTTTATATTTAGGAAACGTTGTAACAAAAAAATCATAATTAATTATTTATTTGGAAAAAAAAAAACATCACACCCAGATATGAGTCTACTACTTTTATCTAAAATCTTATAAAAAAATATAATCATTTGATTTTGTTTAATGTGGTTAGACATACACCTACTTATTATCTTTCTAGTCCTGATTGATAGAATTATTGAAAAATAGCTATAACTTTCAAATTGTATAACATTTTTTAAATTTAAAATATGTGTCACATTCTATGATTTTTCTACTATAAGAAAAACAAAAAAAGTTTTTAATTTGATAAATCTTAGACTAAGTTAACGTGGTCAGATACGAGAATTTTTGTATTCTAGAAAAGTTGTAGAAGAAAAATCATAATTAATTATTTACTTCAAAATAAATTATAAAAAAATATGTGTCACATATGTATATGAGTCTACTACTTATGTCTAGAATCTTGTAAAAAACATTATCATTTGATTGTGTTTAAGGTGGTCAAACATACACCTACTTATTTTTTTCCTGAAATTTTCAATGTACTACATTGAAATTTGAAATTTCCAACATATAGAATAATTTAATTTCAAAAAAGGCCTAGTATCTTAGAGACTAAATTCAATTTTCTACAGATTCTCTTATTACAAATTTTTGATATAATATTTATAACTTGTTCAAATTTTTATGTCAACTTTCCTAAACCTGATTTTTTGAATTTTCATTGCCACTTAAGGGCCTAGTTTGGCCTACCATGATCCTGCACATTCCCCTACTTATTTTTTTCCTGAAATTTTTGTACTACTACATTGAAATTTGAAATTTTCAACATATAGCAGAATTAGTTTCCAAAAAAATCCTATTATCTTAAAAACTAAATTCAATTTTATATAGATTCTCTTCTTACATATTTTTGATATAATATTTATAAATTATTTAAAATTTTATGTCAACTTTCCTAAATCTGATTTTATGAATTTTCATTGTCACTTAAGGGCCTAGTTTGGCATACCATGATCCTGCACATACCCTTCTCATAAAATATATTGTAATACCTCTTTAACTAAACTAGTATGCCATGAAATTTCATGTTCTTCAAAACATCATTTAATAAGAAATGTGGTTTACCTATATCAACTTTAGAATCCATAGCCATAGGTGTTGGCATTAAGCAGAATTGCCACTAGTGACAACACTTATTTGCATTCTGAGCGCAAACCGAGCAAAATAGTGCAAACCGAGCAGAACAGTGCAAACTGAGCAAGATAGTGCAAACCGAGCAAGACAGTGCAAACCAAACAAGATAGTGCAAACCGAGCAGGACAGTGTAAACCGAGTAACATTATGTCTACTGAGTCACCAGTATTTACCGAGTTCAAAACCTACTGAGTGGTTAGTATGAACCGTGCCTTCACTTCTACCGAGTGCATGATGATGCCGAGTAATGCAGTGGACGCCAAGTATCAAAAAGTCACCGAGTTAGTTTGCAAGAACTGTGTAACCATACTTGGGCTGACTTAGTAGCACTTATGTTTATTTGTCAAGCCGACTTTGTAATTGTAATTGTAATTAATTGTTTAGACTTGTATATAAACAATGTTGTAAAAATGTCAAGATATATGAAATGAGTATGAATGTGAAAAACAAAGAAAGGCAAAGATAAGCGAATTACAAAGGGCTACAGCAGTATAAGGAACAACAAAGACAAATTCATCACAGAAGGTGATCAGTACATCAGCGAATCTCAATCAGCAATCCAGTTGCAAAGCAAGAGATCTACTATTTCATCCTAACAGGTGAATCAGTACTAAAATCCTTTAACCGGGTAGACTTAACAGTCTTTTGTAAAATCTCTTTACCAAGTGCGTACTTCATTGTATGTTTGTAAATCCTTTAACAGGGTGGATTTAGCAATCCTTATTGCTCCTAGCAGGGCAGATCATCAGAAGTGATCAAATTGTAAGCCTTAACTGGCCAACTTTATACTGCAGTACTAAAGCTTTGTGGGTTTCATCCCCACCCCAGTTTTACTTTCTTTTTGGAAGGTTTCTGGGTAACCAAATCTATGTGTCATTGTTGTGAATGATTTTAAGTTTCATGCTTTCTATATGCAAAAGGTTAAAGTGAATTATATGTTAATACATCTGTAATTGAAAGAAAATTTGGAGTTACTGATTCACCCCTCCCCTCTTAGTAACTTGGTTAATTACTGAATATTTCCAACAATTGGTATTAGAGCAGCATTGGTTCTCAAGATTAAGCTTAACTAGCTTGAGCAAAGATCCAGGACAATGGAGGTATTTAAACTGAACAAGGTGATTGAAAATGAAAAGCTAGATCTAGAAATGGCCATAGCTAAACTTAAAGAAGCAAAAGAACATCTTTCCCAATCCCTAAGAAGAAGGAAGGAACTTGCAAATTAGATGAATGATTAGAATTACATTGAAGAAATGATTGAAGATCTTTTTCCCTCAAATAGCTCAGATGAAGCAAACAATGCTGTCAAAGAACTCCTAGAAAAGAATGGGTATCTGCAAGAAGAAGTGAGAAAATTAAAAAGAGAACAAGAGCTACACTCTACAAGATTTTGTGAGATCTTAGAACAAAGAAACAAGTTGAAAGATGAATTAGATGAAAGGAACAATGAAGTCCAAAATAAAACCCTTCAGCTAGAAAACCTAATTGATCAGATCTCCCATACAAATGAGGAAATTCTGAATCTAAGATCAGAAATAGAAAGCACAAGAGAAGAACTAAGATCTGAAAAGGAAATCAATCTAAGATTGGTGGATGACCTAAACACCGAAAAACAAATCAATGAAGGAATGCTGAAAAGCCAAGAAGACTTGAATCAGCTGTATGAATGAAATCTTCATAGGTAGAAAGGAAAAGTAGGACTTGGATACAAAGGAGAAGGTGAATCTTCTAAGCAAGGTACTCAAAGAAATCAGAAACCTACTTGTAATCATTGTGGTAAAATAGGACATACTTCAAATAAATGTTGGAGCAATGAAAAAGTAGAATTCAATGGAAAATGCTACAACTGCAATCAACATGGTCACAAAGCAAATGAATGCAGGGAAAAACCAAGATTCAGAGGTAACTGTCACAAATGCAACAAACAAGGTCACAAGGCATCCAAGTGCAGATCCAAAACATTCAATCCAGCAGAACAAATTATGAAAGCAATGTTTGGATGGGACTACAACACCTGGTGTAGATGTCATTATTGTGGAGAATATGGACACATTGGCATGAACTACATAAAACATCATCTAAGGAAAAGAGATACTACCGTAAGATGCTTCAAATGCACTAAACTCGGTCACATAGCCAGAAATTGCATGAATGCTAGTGAAGTTGAAGATGGAAAGAAGAATGAAGCAACTAAGGTCAGGAAACAGGTGAGACAAAAGTGGATTCCTAAATCTACCGAGTAAACCAGTCCAAGTAATGCAATGGGTGACTCTACCGACTCAAACTAAATTTCCAAGAAAGCACTGGAACTGTATTCTCATAGACAAATTTCAAGCAGTTCCAGAACCAAATTAAAAGAAAGATCTAAATCAGCATACAAGATGCAATAAGATCACAAGAAGGTCGGTATCAATTTTCACCGAGCAAGGTCGGTACCAGTCTTTACCGAGCGAGGTCGGAGCAATATGAATTCTCGAGTTCACTGAGTTGCAAAGTCTTTACCGAGCAATTAATTCTTAGTGGGTGACATTCTGTCAGAATTCATACCTTAATTTGTACTGAGCATTAATGACAGAGTTGTAAACAAAAGGCAAGAAATCAAACTCATTCTTCACCGCGAACTTTAGCACTTTGAGAGCAGAAAATTTCAAGAGCAATCTAGCGATTCAAACACTTTTGTGAAAAGAATTTTCTATGAGCTACCATGGCATCATCTAGCACTTTAGCGAAGAAAGGATTAGAAATGTTAGTCCAAGGGGAATGGAGAGCACCAGATTTAAAAATCGTGCCCGTAATTGCAGCAGCCCTAGACCCAAATGGAGCTCAATCTCAGATTCCTCCTAAGGTACTACTTATTAACGATATTCACAATCATTTCAACTATGCAATTCAAGAAATGGGAAACCTAGAGCTAGATATTGTGCGTGAGGAACTATGTGTGGATGGTATTCTAAAACCCAAACACAAACATCTGGAAGAGAAAGGATTAGTTCACATTGCACATTTACCTCGAAACTTTTGGGAGAAATGGGTTAGATACATTCTCAGCCGTGTACATGATGGCAAGATTTGGCTTGAGCAACCCATAGAGATCACCAAGAAGATGATTCATCAAATCATCGATCTTCCCATGTTGAACAAAGCAAAAAATACCAAAACCCTAGGTCAGCTGGAACTGGAAAAGAAAACCCTAGCCGAGTGGGATGGTAGAGGCATGAAAGTAAGCAGCATTACTGATGCTGAACTGAAGTTTGGTACACACATAATTGCCCATAAAATTTACAGTTCAAGTCGATAGAATTGTGTCTCCTGTGAAGCCATTGACCTAGCATACAAAGTGGTCAAGAATAACTTATCATTTGACCTAGCAGATTTGTTGTTAAAACAGTTTAACAAGAACATGGAAAGCATTCAAACTTCCAAAAACAATCCATGTAAGTTTGGATCTCTACTGGTTTGTTTATTCTTCTATGTTCAGAAATTCTTCCCTTCCAAAGGAAAAGTAGTATGGAGAAAAGATGTGCCAGTCCTTTATGAGATAAATGAATACATTTCAGAAATGGGTGAAAATTTTGAAAGCATCATGGTTAGTTATTTTGAGTCTTTCAAAGAGAAAATGAATGACAGATTCCAGATTCCATAGAAGTTGGTGGAAGATTATAAAGATGACATTTGTTTCATGGTGGACTATGACAATGTATATATTCAAGCAACTAAACCGAGGATTGTACATGCAAAACCTCTTCCTTATGAGGTAAACATTGATGAAACCAAGAATATCATTGAAGCCCTTCTTAATCAGCCTGTTAATCCCAAAGCTCCATATTTTGGAACATACGATGAAGCTAAGGTGAGAATTGAATTAAGCATAAAGCTTCCACAGGCGGTAAATAAAGGAAAGAAGAGGATAGCCAAAATGCAAATGCTAACCAAGGACAAAGGAGAAAATGATGAAGAAGAAGAGGAAAAGGATGAGAAGTCAGAGGAACCAGAACCTACAAAGAAGAAAGGAAAGGTATTCATCACTAAGGCACCTAAGCCTCCCACTACTGTATTTACAAGGAGAAGTGCAAGAGGTAAGGCAGACAAGGCAGACAAGGCAGACAAAGATATAGTATTCAAAAGGCCTCCTCTAAATTTTCAAGAGAGGATCAAACTTTTTGGAGAAGGATCAGGATCTGGAGTAAGTAATATAAAATCTTTTAAATATGAAACAAGATCAAAAATAGAATAGAAGGAAATAGAAGATGTTGTCATTGAAAAGATGGGACAGTGGAAATACTCTCCTGATGAAATAGCCCCACAGGTTCTAGCAGCTTTATTAGATCCAATAAAAATGAGGTGGACAAATGCAAAGCAAACTGTAAAAGACATATTTGATCAAACCCTAAGACAGTTAATGCTGAGCTTGAAAAATGATGAAATAAAGAAGGCATTGAAGGAGAATGAAAATAAGATGACACTAAAGTTCAATACTTGTTTGATTCTGATCAACAATATTGAATCGGTTGTGAAGGCTGCAAATGCCACATGGAAAAACATATACCATCTTCACCAACCGAGTATTGAAATAGTTATAATAAAGGACATTGAAGATGACAGTGATGAACAGGAAGAAGCCACTGAGGTAGATGATACTATGAGGATAGCGGCAGAAGTCATTGCATCACTTCCTACCTCTCCAGTAAAAGTTTCTACATCTAGCCCGGAGACACCTTCAAGCATGGTTGTGACAACTTCAACATTTGTCCAATCACCTATGGCAACAACAGAAGCAACTACCATTTCTTCTACCGAGTTACAGTCTCCTACTTCATCAATTTTTCCAGTAGTAAGTATTCCAATTTTTGATTCTACAAGTGTAAATATTTTAAGTTCTCCAGTAGATAGTATACCAGTCTCTATAGCCAGTCCTACTATGTCTACTGTCACTACTACTAAGGCATTAAGTATAGATAAGCCTAAGGCTCAACCGAGTATAAAATTTTTGGGTAAGAATATAGTAGAGGATATAGACCTAGATGAAGAAATAGAGATTCCAACATTAGATTTTGCAAATCTATCAGCGGACCAAATGCAAAATATAGGTGAAATCCTCCAAAGGAAAGCAAAGAAAAAGAAGCTTAAAGAGGAGAGAGACAAGGAATATCAAATCATTAAGCATGCTAAGGACATTTTGTCTGATGCATTAGGTATTAAAGTAGACTCCTCTCAACATATTTTGTTACAATTAGCAGAAGCAGTAAATAAATACAATGAGGATTCATTTGGGATAGAAAAGTTAGTTGAAAGAGCTGAGAAGAGATTCAACAATAAAGTGCTTGAGCACATTGCTCAGCACATAGCTATTAATCAAGTGGAATTGTCTTTAGTTTTGTCAAACATTGAATCTACCTATTCGAATGTTACCTCTCTTTTGGCTAGATTGTGCAATATTGTCGAGTTCACAAAGGATGTCAAGGATAAAATGAATAAAATTGATGAGGATTTGAAGATTAGCATACAGAAGCTGCATTTTGAACCAATTTCAAGCTCTTCTCATCACATGAAAATCTCATACCTATCAAATATGCAGTCAGATCTACTGAAAGAAGACACAAGGATCTGGTCCACACTGCTAGACATCTAGAACATGATCCTTCCCATCATGAATACAATGTATAAGCACATTGAACATTCCAAAACATTGATTCATGACAATCAGTTCTCTATAGCAGATCACATGATTGAACTCTCTGCAGAAGTCCAAATTGCAATCCAAACATGCAAGATTCTGCAAGAAAATTGGGACAGAACCCTGGCACTAATAATGAAGGTACATTTTGTTTTTTTATCAAATTTTGGATTCTCTCTGTAAATCACTTGTATATACACCTTTGGCATTATCGCCAAAAAGGGGGAGATATGTATAGAAGGAGATATGTATAGAAGAAGATTTGTATAGAAGAAAAAGTTAGCACATTGAAAGGGGGAGATAATTTATAAAGCCCTATGACAAAGACAAATTTTGACTCAGCAGGATTCATAAGTTTTGGGCAATAAGTGTTTTTGTCACTAATGCCAAAGGGGGAGATTGTTGGCATTAAGCAGAATTGCCACTAGTGACAACACTTATTTGCATTCTGAGTGCAAACTGAGCAAAATAGTGCAAACCGAGCAGAACAGTGCAAACTGAGCAAGACAGTGCAAACCAAGCAAGATAGTGCAAACTGAACAAGATAGTGCAAACCAAGCAGGACAGTGTAAACCAAGTAACATTATGTCTACCGAGTCACCAGTATTTACCGAGTTCAAAACCTGCCGAGTGGTTAGTATGAACCGTGCCTTCACTTCTACCGAGTGCATGATGATGCCGAGTAATGCAATGGACGCTGAGTATCAGAAAGTCGCCGAGTTAGTTTGTAGGAACCGTGTAACCGTACTTGGGCCGACTTTGTAGCACTTATGTTTATTTGTCAAGCTGACTTTGTAATTGTAATTGTAATTAATTGTTTATAATTGTATATAAACAATGTTGTAAAAATGTCAAGATATATGAAATGAGTATGAATGTGAAAAACAAAGAAAGGTAGAGATAAGCGAATTACAAAGGGCTACAACAGTATAAGGAACAACAAAGACAAATTCATCA
Source organism: Chamaecyparis obtusa (assembly GCA_027943335.1). NCBI lineage: Eukaryota > Viridiplantae > Streptophyta > Pinopsida > Cupressales > Cupressaceae > Chamaecyparis > Chamaecyparis obtusa. The sequence goes on from BSBK01007395.1 coordinate 383,441, forward strand.
TAGAAGGTGATCAGTACATCAGCGAATCTCAATCAGCAATCCAGTTGCAAAGCAAGAGATCTATTGTTTCATCCTAACAGGTGAATCAGTACAAAAATCCTTTAACCGGGTAGACTTAACAGTCTTTTGTAAAATCTCTTTACCGAGTGCATACTTCATTGTATGTTTGTAAATCCTTTAATAGGGTGGATTTAGAAATCCTTATTGCTCCTAGCAGGGCAGATCATCAAAAGTGATCAAATTGTAAGCCTTAACCGGCCAACTTTATACTGCAGTACTAAAGCTTTGTGGGTTTCATCCCCACCCCAGTTTTACTTTCTTTTTGGAAGGTTTCTGGGTAACCAAATCTATGTGTCATTGTTGTGAATGCTTTTAAGTTTCATGATTTCTATATGAAAAAGGTTAAAGTGAATTATATGTTAATACATCTGTAATTGAAAGAAAATTTGGAGTTACTGATTCACCCCTCCCCTCTCAGTAACTTGGTTAATTCCTGAATATTTCCAACAATAGGATCATCATCAGGTACAGGACCACTCACCACTCTAGCTTCCTTGGCTCCTTCTCTATATAACTTCTTCACTACATCATCTAAATCTATGGCTTCATCTTTGTCATAATCCTTTGTTCCTTTGTAATTTATTTTTCTTTCTATCTTAACTATTTGTCTTGAAGATGTAAGAAATACCTTCGGTTTTATATATTTAGATTGTGTATACTTTAGTGAAGATGACTTAGAAGTCTCAAATTTCTTTGCCACTGATGAATTCATCTCTGATGGAATGACTAAAGTTTTCACTAAGCTTTTGGTCTATCTATGTTTAGCTGATGTGATAGGGGTAGTACTAGCTAATGGTGCTTTAGTATCAACATAAACATCTAGAGGATATTCTTCTTCATCCTTTTTCCTCTCTTCCTCTACATATGTCCTCACTTCTTTTATTTTATCATTAGTGAATCCCATTATTTCACCCATTATTTCTACTTCTCTTTTCAATTTCCGCTCGCTTGCAAGTCTTTTAACTTCAAGATGGATTTTTAGGCTCTTTTCCTAATATGTACCTCTCGCCTCCACATTAGGGTCAAATGGTTTGTCCAAATAAGCTTGCACATATGCTTCAAGTAGATTATGATCTAATTCATATCCCATAGGCATGATCCTAGATGTCCTTTTATCAATTCCCCTAATTAAGAATTCATCAATATCTATCATAAATAAAATTTCATCCTAATATTTTACAATAATCTCTCTTGCAATTTTGTATCTATTATGCATCTTGCCTTGAAAGGATTTGAAGTATCCCTAGACTGTACTTCTCCTAGATAAAATTTCTAGCATTTAATAATAATTAGTGATCTCTGTAGCAACAAGAACATCATTCTTCCATGTAATGTTTGTTAGTTAATATATTGATCTTTAATAATATTGACTCAAACCCTTATAAGACTTCTCTATTAACCAACATTTGAAAGAGATTTCAATTTTGTCAATCTCTGAATTGACAAGTACAACTCCCTAAAATAGATACTTAATGAATATGTTTGGTTTTTCTCAATAAAGATGGGGTATTCTATTAACTAGAGAGTAGAATAGGCTTCAAATGAATGCTCATCACTATGAAACATTCACAAACAGATATGCATAATAAAATAATATAACTAATTTCTACGGTTGTGCCTCAGTTTTGACGACCATGAAAACCAAAACATAGTGAAATCACCATAATTAATTCTCCAAATTCACCTCCATGACCCTAGATATTACATGTACAATATACCTACAAGTGATATAAATTTTTTGAACAACATGAATATAATAAAAGAAAACAATAAATAGTGACTCAAATATCACCTTATAATAACATATTTAAAACACAAAGTTTCACATCAATGACTAATTTATTCCAATCATCCCCTACTCACCCATTCTGAAATAAAGAACAATAACAAGAATTCATTGTGCAACAACCTTGACTTCACATTTCACTTAGCTATCACAACTATTGGATATTTTCCAGCAAACCAATGTTTATTATATGTTTGTCATTGATGACAACATATGGTAAGTAACACACATTGTATTTATATTTAGCGAGCCTTAAGAATATGTTGTATGGACATGTTATCATCATGATATCATAGATGGAAAGGTTGATTCTAAGTGCAGTGAGTTGAGTATTTGTTTATATTAATAGTTTTCCTCACAGTGTTACAGGCATAGTTCTATATGTGATTCACAGTATGGTTATGTTGGAGTCTTGCAAGTTTATATTTTTATTGTAGACATGTTTGTGAAGCTATGTTCATGTACATAGAGTTATTTGTGTAGTACAAGTTGAGTTATGATGTTTCTATTTGCCAGTTACAGTTTCTTGAGTTGATCTGGTGGAGCCAATAGTGTTTATATTGTTTCAGAAGTTGCACCTATCATTATGGTATGTGTGTTTATTTTCACATGTTTAGTGACGAGTTAAGAATGTTTGGTCAAGAGTGCATAGCATATTTCAGCTTGAGAATAAATATTTAGTTAAATTGGTGGATTTGATAGTGTGAAGCGATGCATCTACTCATATTGGGTTGTACGATCCTATTTGTGTTGCATGCTTAGTATAGCTAGTGGAGATGTTGTTGGAGAGTTATATTGTTTCTCTAATATGATTTCAAGAAGGTTCTAAAGGGTTGGCTTGATTATATCATTTGGAGAAGGATACTTATAGGTGGTTAGTTGTGATTGCTAAGTGTGATTGAGAGAGTACAGAAGAAGATGCAAATATATTGAGCCAGTATAATTGAATCAATCATCAGTTGAAGATATATTTGAAGAAGCAAAGAGTGTATGATATTCATTGGAACTGATCAAGACAATAGGTTTATTCCCTAGTTCATCAAGATCCAAATATAGTGTGTATTTGTTGTGTAGAAGGGTGTAGCCTTCACCATTTGAGCAATGAGCTCCTTGATAGTGAGTCCTCACCCCTAACATGGTTATTTATAAAATACTCCTAATAGGTTCTAACCTTTGATCAGGTCACTATACTTCATGCATTGTAAAGACCAACTCCTAACAGGGTTGTAAGATCTTCTAACAAGGATCATTATACTCTAGTGCAGTTTATAGTGGGTGCTAATTCCCACCGGGGTTTTTACCTATTTGGGTTTCCCCATAACCAAAATTGTGGTTTTGTGTTAAGTGTTATCTTATTATGTATGTGCTTAAAATTATTCTGTACTTAATTGGACAAAGAATTTAATCTTGTAGATAACTAAGTCACCCCCCACCTTTCAATTATCTCTTGGGACTATTCCTAACAATTGGTATCAAAGCCAAGTGCCTTGAAGAGAAATTCTAACAACTTGAGGTTGATCAAATGACATTCTTTAGAAAATAAATTCCTAAGTTTGATGGAGATAATTATCTAGACTGGAAGAAAAAAAATGATAACACATTTTCAGTGCATTGGTTTTGAGATATTTTAAGTAGGTACTCAAGATGTTCAGATTTCATCTCCAAAGGATCTTGCAAAAGATGATGCAACTATTAAGAAAAAGGAAATGTTCACCCAAAATTCTATTGTCAAAGAATCCCTTATCAGCGCCTTATCTGACAGTGAATTTTCAGAGATCAAGAAAGTAGATAAAGCCTACAAAATATAGAAGTATCTAGATGACATGTTTGAAGGAGATATCCAAGCTAAGAATGTGTGCAAAAAAACATGGAAGAAAAGATACAATATTTTGAAGATGCTACCTAAAGAGAACATTAGAGCCTACAATCAAAGAATTAATGAAGTAGTTGCAGGAATCAGAAATAATGGTGGAGAAATTTTGGAAGAAGACATAATGGATAAATTGATGACTACTCTGACAGTGGATTATGAGAGCAAGATAAACATCCTAGATGAGACTATGGAGTTTTCAAAAGATTTCAAAAGGTAGACCTTAATCAGAAAGATTTCAGCATTTGATATATCAAGATTGAAGACAAAGCCTAAAGGTGAAACAACATTCAAAGCCTCACTCCATGGTAAAAAATATTTGAACACTTCTGGTAATTTTGATGATGAAGATGATGATAAAGAACTAGATGAATTAATTTCTATGATTGAAAAGAAAGAAAGAAAAGGAAAAGGAAAAGAAAAATATGAATGTCAGTTACCATTCAAATGCTTTTAATGTAACAAGATTGGTCATTTTGCATCTAAGTGTCCTACAAGAGTCAAGAAGTTCAAAAATAATTTCAAGCCTAAGTATACAAAAGAATGTTACTATGTGGGAGATGGAGTATCAGTTGAAGATTCCAGAGAAGAAGAGATTGGATTTATTGCAATTGAAGACCTGGAAAAAATGTTTGATGAAATAGACATTGAAGATGAAAAGAAAGCACAAGAGCTAGCATTGATTTTACAAGAAGACATCAGGATAGACTGGATCATTGACAATGGATATTCACATCACATGATAGGAGACAAAGATATGTTTGTACATCTAGATAAGTACAAATGTGGCATGGTTATATTTGGAGACAACACTCCTAAACCTATCATAGGTAGAGGAGCTATCACTTTGGATGGAAAGAGTAACACTGATGATGTTCAGTACGTTGATGGTTTGCAACATAACTTACTAACTGTTGGATAGTTGCTTGACAAAGGATATTAGTTCGAATTCAAAGAAAGTAAGTGCATCATTAATAACAAAGGAGTAATGATTGCATCAGATTGAAAGACAAAAGGTAATGTTTTTTAGCTTAATTATGAAGAAATTTATTTTGTTGCTAAAGTAGATGATAGTTAGTTATGGCACAAAAGACTATGTCACATCAATTTTGACAATATAGGAAAGATAAATAATGTAAAGGCAGTAAGAGACCTCCCTATTATTGCAAATCCAATTGATACAATATGCAGGGAATGTGTAATGGGAAAACATGTAAGGAATTCATTCAGAAGAAAGCATAATTTTGTAGAGAACAAATTTGATCTAGTGCATACAGACTTATGTGGACCAACTCAACAATATCATACTATGGTGAAAGATACTTTATTTTTTTGTTGATGATTATTGTAGACTGATGTGGGTTGCATTCTTCAGAGATAAATTTGAAGCATTTGAATTTTTTTAGTTATTCAAAGCTAAAGTTGAAAATGAATCTGTATTAAAGATAAAATGTCTAAGATCAGATAGAGCAGGAGAATTAACCTCTGACAAATTCTATGAGTATTTTGAAGAACATGGGATAAATAGACAACTAAGTGTGCCTACAACCCCTCAATAGAATGGAATTACATAAAGAAGAAATAGGATCATACATTGAAGGAAAATTTACACACACCTATTGGAGAGATGAAGTCAATACTACAGTCTATACTATCAATAGATTTCAATTAAGGCTAGGTGCATACAAGACTCCTTATGGGCTATGGTTTGGGAATGCACCTATAGTAATATACTTCATAATCTTTGGAAGAAAGTGCTACATCAAGAGAGATGAAGCTATTGGCAATTTTGATGCAAGAAGTGATGAAGGTCTTTTTCTTGGTTACTCTACTAAAATAAAAGATTATAGATATTTTAACTTAAGATTAAAGAAGATCATTGAAAGTGCATATGTAAAGATTAATGAAAATTTTATGATTCAAGAGAGATATCATGATTATTCACCTATGATTGAAGAAGAACCTAGACCTACCACTAGAGAAGTAGTTGTTGAAGAAATGTTTGACATCATTGATGCATTATTCAATGAACCTGAAACAAGTGAAGAAGAATCATAGAAGATAGATGAGAGAGTCACACATAATTGATGAAGGGTGCTCCCCTTAATACCACAAACACATAACAGAAATATTCAAACAACAACAATTTGCAAGAACAACAAATGGGCTTCTTATTATCTCCACAAATGTGGAATTTCAAACTTTCAGAATTACAATATGCAATGTTGCATGGGCATTCCCTTACAATATTCTATAGGACAAAGCCTTGAATCAATACCCAGATCTACTACCCAGAACTACCCCGAACTACCTAAGACAACACTATAGCCTTCCTTATATAGGCAATTTCCACCATCCGAGAAGGTTCTAGAAATTTAGCCTTTTCGGGCCGACCAAACTTAGAATTATTTTATTTTACAATTTATTACATCAAAGTCGGCTCAAAATAAATTTTGAAACCCAAAAAATGTTTTTGAAGGAAATTTATTTTCTGCCATTTCAGGTGGCCCAACTTCCGAAGACCATAAGTCATCACTCGTTGACCTAATTGACTATTATGACCCCATTTTGGAAAGGGCATAAAGCACTCTACAAGACCTAAATCAAACAAGCTTCATTTAGTTGAAGTTTTGACCTCATCTAGGGCCTCTAAAGCCTTCAAAATTGAGTTCAAAGTTTCTGTACCCTATTTCCAATATCAAAATTTTTCAATATCTCCAAGACTAGACTTGATCTGGTAATGAAACTTTACTGGTAGGCTGATACGACCAAAATGAACCTCCACCTATGAAAGCAGAACATTTTGAGATCATATGACCAACTTACTAAAAATAGTAAGTTTCCATAAATAGAAGCTCTGCACAAGATAGCCCTTATTGAAAAGGAAACCAGAAATATTTTTGGGTGATAAAAGATTTCTCTTACACCCAGGATGCTCCTGCATCAGACACCTGGAGTAATTTGAGAAGTGACCCTATCACAACTTAGGTGTGCAAAGGAAACCCAAGATGGTTAACCTTTGACTTTGTTAGCCATGATGAATCTTTAATAGGTCATTCTTTCCATTTGACAAAATATTCTTCATATGTCCTATTCCTTGTGCTTTTGCAAACATGACTATCCAGCATGTCCTCAATCTCCTTGATATTTGAACTAGTTACTGGAATACTCCACTGTGATGTTGTAACCTCATCTTCATCACCTCCTTCATGATACTCTGTTAGATCTAAAGCATTAAATACTGGTGAAATATTCAGCTTAGTATGCAAGTCAACCACATATGCATTTCCTGAATCATGCTTCTTCAGTATCTTACATGGCCCAAACTTCTTCATTTTCAGCTTATTATATGTACCAACTAGAAATCACTCCTTCCACAAATGAACCATGACTTCATCTCCAACCTAAAATTCCTTATGCCTCCTTTTCTCATCTTCCTTAGCCTTATACTATGCATTCATCTTGGTAATGTGTTTCCTCACCTCCTCATGGATGTTCTTCAAATGTTTTGCAAAATCCTTAGCTTCAACACTACTTATTTCTCCTTTATCTATCTTTCTCAACTCATATGCATTTCTTGGACTACTCCCATATACAATCTATGGATAATGTGATGAACTAAAATTCAAATCTATCTTCAACTCTTCACTTTCTGCTAGTTTCATTATGTGTGCTACCTTATTTGGTAAACTGGCTCCTAGAATCAAGTCCATCTGATGATTGATCTTTCTTACTGGTGGTAATCCATCAGGCACATTATCAGATACAATATCTTGAAACTCATTCAATAATTTTGTAACTTCTAAAGTTACATCTTCTACTTCCTCTTTCCTAGCCTTTGAAATTAAGGTAAAACACATATGCTCATGCCGCATACCATCTAAGAAATTTTCTTTATCAAAAAAAGTTATTCTTGCATTACCACATACCTTTTCTTCAGTCTCCTTCAATGGCTTTAGCTTATGTCTCAGTCCATCCTTTGTCAGGGAATAGGTATTCACATGACGATCATGTACAACACACCTGTCAAAATGCCAAGGTATACCCAACAACATATGACATGCATCCATACATACGATATCACATAGTACCTCCTTATGGTACCCACCAATCTCAAACTTCACTAGGAACTGTTCACTGACCATGACCTTGTGGTCATCTTGCACCCAAGTAATCCTATATGGATGTGGGTGTTTCTATCTCTTAAGCTTCAACTTTGTCACCATCTCTTCTAACACCAAATTTGTCAGTGCTTCCACTGTCAATAATCACATCACAACATTTACCTTCACACTTGCACCTAGTGCGAAATAGGCTCTTTCTTTGCTCAGGTTCATTCTCACCACTCAATAGGACTCTTTTGTTAATCAACATTTCTCCTCTTTCAACATCTTTAGAATTTGAGGATCTGACATCTTCATCTACATGTGCCACTATGGCCTGGCCTTCATTCCTCCTATCTTACCTTCCTTGGTGTTGAGGACATTCGAATGCCCTATGACCTTCTTCTCCACAGTGAAAACATGTTCCACAAAAGCTTCCTCTTCCTAAACCTTGTCCTCTTCCTCTTCCTCTCTGATCTCTATTATTCTGATCTTGGAAATGATTGGAATTGTTTCCTCTCTGATTTTAACTTCTACTGGCCTCATCCTTCTTTTTGGGATCTTCATTTTGGCCTCCATATGACCATCCATTAGATCGTCCACCATGACCTCTTCGATTTTGTCTGCTATCAAACTTCTTGTTCAACTTTTCCTCTACTTTTAGGGAAAAATGGTATGCCTCTTCATTATTTTTCATTCTAACTAGATTTAGCTCTTCCTAAATGCTCGGTCTTAACCCATTAAGGTAATGGGCAACTTTCTCCTTGTCAGCTTCTGGATGGCATGTTCTAGTGAGGATTTGATAGAACTCCTCTGTATACTCCTGAACAAATCTTCCTTCTTTCTTCAAACTTTGAATTTTCTTCAGTTGGTCAAGATCATAATCAATACGAATGAATTATCACTTCAATTTATCCACCATTTTATCCCATCTTGTAATTTTATCTTTCCCTCTTCTATTTCTCTCCAATTGAATCTCTTGCTACTAGATCTTCACATGACCTTTCAGTCTGGCCTTCATGAATTTGACCCTATCAGGATCCTTAATATCTTCATACTCAAAATATTCTTCACATTCATTGATCCAGTTGATCAATTCTTCTGGGTTAAGATTTCCAAAAAATGTTGGGGCCTCAATCTTAGGTTTCTTCCCGATCTTTGAAATGGCTCAGAAAATTCTTTCTTCTTCTTGATTCAAAACATCAACTTTTGCTTCCTACTCAGAATTTCCTTCTCCCTCGGCTTCATCCTTACTTTTTCCTTTGACATTAAAAATCATTCCTCTACGAATCTCCTCTTGTAATGCTTGCACTTGTCTCTGCAGTTCCCTAACCTTGGGTGTTACAACACTAGCTCTTCCACCATGTTCCCTTCCTGGAGGCATTTTCATGTTTCTCATTGAAACCCTAACCATGGTCTTGGTGAAAAATGCCTCATAGTTGGTGATCTATTTACACAAAAACCCTAACCACGGTCCTGGTGCAAACTACCTCACAATCGGTGATCTATTTACACAGAAACCCTAACCCACGGTCCCAGTACAAACTGCCTCAGGATCGACGATCTATTTACACACTCAAGAACTCCTGCTCTCATACCACTTGATGAAGGGTTCTCCCCTTAATACCACAAACACATAACAAAAATAGAGAAACAACAAAAATTTGCAAGAACAACAAATGAATTTTTTATTATCTCCAGAAATGTGGAATTACAAACTTTCAGAATTACAATATGCAAAGACACATGGGCATTCCCTTACAATATTCTGTAGGACAAAGCCTCAAATCAATAGCTAGATCTACTACCTAGAACTGCCCTAAATTTCCTAAGACAACACTACAACCTTCCTTATATGGGCAACTTCCACTGCTTGAGAAGGTTCCAGAAATTTAGCCTTTTAGGGCCTACCAAACTTAGAATTATTTTATTTTTCAATTTTTTACATCAAAGTCGGCTCAAAATAACTTTTGAAACCCAAACAAAAATTTTGAAGGAAATTTATTTTCTGCCATTTCAGGTGGCCAACTTCCGAAGACCATAAGTCATCACCCATTCACCCGATTGACTATTATGATCCCATTTTGAAAAGGGCATGGAGCACTCTACAATGCCTAAATCAGAAAGCTTCATTCACTGAAATTTGTGACCTCATTCGGGGCCTCTAAAGCCTTCAAAATTGAGTTCAAAGTTTCTATACCTTGTTTCCAATACCAAAAATTTTCAATATCTCCAAGACTGGACTTGATCCGGCAATGAAACTTTGTTGGAAAGTTGATATGACCAAAATGAACCTCTAGTTGTGAAATCCAAACATTTTGAGATCATATGACCAACTTACTAAAAATAGTAAGTTTCTATAAATAGAAGCTCTACACAAGATAGCCCTTATTGAAAAGAAAACCAGAAATATTTTTAGGTGATGCAAGATTTCTCTTACACCCAAGATGCTCCTGCATCACTAATGCTCTAGAATTCACATCTAGATACCATTGAAAATAGGATATCATTGGAGATCATAACAATAAATTCATGACAAGATCAAAAACAAAAATAGTCAATGAAGTGCTATGTTTACTTTCATAGATTGAACCTTTAAGTGTTGAAGATGCTCGTAATGATTCATATTAGCATGATGCAATGAAAGAAGAATTAGATCAGATAGTTAAGAATGACACATGACAACTAGTCCCTAGGACTAGTGACAAAAATGTGATTAGAACCAAGTGGATATTCAGAAACAAGATGAATGAAGATGGAACAATAGTAAGAAACAAAGCAAGATTAGTATGTAAAGGATATACGTAGAGAGAATGAATTGATTATTCTGATACATTTTCCCCTGTAAGTAGATTGGAAGACATAAAGTTGTTTCTAGCCTATGCAACATTCAAATACTTTAAAGTATATCAAATGGATGTCAAATCAGCATTCCTAAATGGAGAGTTGAATGAAGAAGTCTACATAGAGTAGCCTGAAGGATTTAGTTTATCAGATAAACTAGATATGGTATGCAGATTGAAGAAATCCCTCTATGGACTTAAGCAAGCCCCTAGAGCATGGTATGAAAGACTAGATGATTACTTAACAAAGATCGAATTCAAGAAAGGAGCAGAAAATTGTAACTTATTCATAAGAGAGACACCTGATGGATTATTACTAGTTGCTATTTTTCTTGATGACATTATTTTTGGTGGTAATGACAATCTTGGTGGAGATTTTTCTAAAGACATGCAGAGCAAATTTGAAATGAGCATGATTGGACCTATCAAGTACTTTTTGGGATTGAATGTGCAACAGGAAGACAAAGGTATTTTCATTAATCAGTCTAAGTATGTGAAAGAAATATTAAAGAAGTTCAAGATGGATGATTGCAAGCTAGTAAGTACCCCTATGATAATAGGAAGTAAGCTTTCAAAAGATGATGATTCTACAATAGTAGACAAGACCCTATATAAGTCTATGATTGGTAAACTCATATATCTTACTCAATCTAGACCAGATATTTCTAATGCAATTGGTATTATTGGAAGATTTGTAGAAATACCTAAACAAAGTCATCTTATGGAAGTAAAAAGGATATTCAAATATTTGAAAGTAACTATATAAACTATGGTTAATGGTATCCCAATTCGGAGAATGTATAACTTCATGTGTATACATATGCTAATTGGGTAGGTTGCGTTGATGATAGAAAGAGCACCTCAGGAGGAGCAATATTTCTTGGAGATAGACTAGTTACTTAGACAAGCAAGAAGTAGAATTGTGTTTCTCAATCCACAGTAGAAGTAGAGTATGTAGAAGCAGCATTAAATTGTTCTACAATTGTATGGATCAAGAAGATGATAAAGGATTTTGGAATCCAGATAGATTATCCTATTGTTATACATTGTGACAACACCAGCACTATCAATATGTCAAAGAACCCTATGATGCATGAAAAGACAAAACACATTGGGATAAAATATCACTTTCTAAGAGAGAAAGTTGCAAAGAAAGAAGTAAAATTGGATTATATGAGTATTAAAGAACAGTTAGTAGATATTTTTGCAAAGCCTTTACCAAAGGATACATTTGAGTATCTCAGGGAGAAGTTGGGAGTAATTCCCTTACATCAATCTAATTAGAGTATGCAATAGTGCATTAGTCCTCGGTGACTGATGAATGGTTGACTACTCTACTTTAGGAGTAGCACCTATGCTTATATGTTTTGGCACCCTTTTCCATTGATCTCAAAGGGGGAGTATATGTATAGTCATGAAAAACAATACAATTGAGTAGTATGAAGTAAGGGGGAGTATATGGTAAGAATATGCAGCAACATATAGGTTATGTGAAAGATCATGGTATGCCAAACTAGGCCCTTAAGTGGCAATGAAAATTCAGAAAATCAAGTTTAGGTAAGTTGACATAAAAATATGAACAATTTATAAATATTATATCAAAAATATGTAAGAAGAGAATCTCTAGAAAATTGAATTTAGTTTATAATATATTAGGCCTTTTTTGAAAAAAAAAATATTCTATATGTTGAAAATTTCAAGTTTTAATTTAGTAGTACAAAAATTTCAGGAAACAAATAAGAAATAAGTGTATGTCTGACCACCTTAAACACAATCAAATGATATTTTATTTTTACAAGATTCTTTATATAATTAGTAGACTCATGTCCAAATGTGACAGGTATTTTTTTGTAATTTTTTTCAAGTAAATAATTAATTATGATTTTTATTCTACAACTTTTTCAGAATACAAAAACTCTTGTGTCGAACCACATTAACTTAGTCTAAACTTTATCAAATTGAAAACATTCTTTATTTTTCTTGTAGTAGGAACGCATAGAATGTGACACATGTTATGGATTTAAAAAATGTTATATAGTTTGAAAGTTATAACTATTTTTCAATAAGTCTATCAATCAAGACTAGAAAGATAACAAGTAGGTGTATGTCCGACCACATTAAACAAAACCAAATGATAATATTTTTAATAAGATTCTAGATAAAATTAGTAGACTCATGTCCAGATGTGATGTATATTTTTTGTATTATTTTTCTAATTAAATAATAAATTTTGATTTTTCTACTACAAATTTTCCTGAATATAAAAACTCTCATATCTGACCACCTTAACTTAGTGTAAACTTCATCAAATTAAAAGAACTGTTTATTATTATTGTATTAGGTGAAGCATAGAATGTGATGTATATTTAAGATTTCAAAAATGTTTTTGATTATGTAAAACGGGTTTTACAGGGTTCCTGAAACCCACCACAAAATAAAATGTTGTAGAAATGAGTTTAGAGCATAGTTAAAGCATAAATAATAGAGTAACATGCCTCTGAAAGGCCGACCAAAAAGCTACCACAAAAAGGAGTAGACAAAACAGAGCAAAGAAAGAGATAGGAACAAGGTAACTAGGTCAAGTGAGGCTCCTAAGCATAGAAATAGCATTGCATTCGATGACCTCCATCTTCTCTGCTACCTCTTTTACCTTCTGAATATCATGGGGTCCTTGGAAGTTGTCATCATCCCTATTTTTCTTTGTTTTGGCTATGGTTCTCTTACCTGGACCTTCACTGGGATTTTGCTTTTCTTCCTCCATGGTCCTTTGATCTTCCTTGTTGTCCATCTTAACTTCCATTTTGTTGATGAGAAACTTGATATGCTCATTGGATGCTCTGAGAATATTGTAGTTTTTCTTAGCTATGCCCTTAAGGGTGTCCTCAAGAATTTTCATTTTTTCTTCCAGGTGATCTACCCTAGACTCCAAGCTTCACTTTTTCTTTGTGTCTTTGTGGTCCTTATCAGCAATGCTTTGTCTATTGTCTTTGAGATCTCCATTTTTGTGGAAGATCCATTTGAAGGACCTGTAATGATCCAACATGCTATTCTTAGCATTGTTTAGGAGATTCATCTCCATTTCCTTGGCATTGTCACTGAGGACCACCAGAGCAGGGTCAATCAACTCCTCCTTATGGATTCTACCATCGGTGTCCTCCAAGATTTTAGGGTTCACGGCTTCCCCTAAGATCCCCATCTACATAGAGTTCACATTAAAATTCATCCATACCTTTTTCCCTTTTCCATTATCTTGACTTTGGTACTCCCCTCTGGACTTTTCTTCTGATTTCTCTTGCAAATTGGGTGAGAGGGTAGATGGGTTACCCTGGTCAACTTTGGGTCCTCAGAATTAGGGGCATGAGCATAATTTTTGGCTCCTGACCGAGGCTAAGGAAGGGGGGAATTTTCATTGCTGATAGTGAGATCAATAGAGAGATGACTCGAGAAATCCCCCTTAGTGTTGAGATTATCCCCTTTTACTTGTTCCATCTTCTTTCTGGCCTCCCCTCTAGGGTTGCACTCCTCATCATCTATGTTCATTTCTTCATCATTATCATTATACTCCTCATCCAAGGGTATCTCCTTTCTGTCCTACTTTTTTAGAGATTTTTCAATTTTGACTAAGTTTAGAGGTCTCTTTTTTTATGTAGACCCCCATTTTGAATTATTTATCTCTTCTTCCTCATAGTCCTCAGAGTGCATGCCCTCAGTGTTACCTTCCGAAGGGATGTAGTCTGACCCAAAATCTTGACTGTTATCAGTTTTATCCACAATTCCCTTACCCAGAATTTGAGATTTAAAGAAATCATAAATCAAAAGTAACATGCCCTCATGCAAAGCAAGGTTAGCAATGTTCTTCTCTCTAAAACCATTAATATTTTCATTTATGGAGGAGTAGAGATAAAATGAGGTGGATACCTTTTTTCCATGCCTAAAGTGGTTTAGCAAGACAAAGTGGTAGGTCTTAATTCTGTCAAACTTGGTATCTAGTGTGACATATGAGATTAGGGCCTTGAGAACATATTTCCACAACATTTTCATGCCTATAGGCTAGTAGTAGGTTCTCGTCTTCACAATAGCTTTCTTCTCCTCCTCATCTCTGACAAAGTCATTGATGACATTGTTCAAAATTTTACTTTCACTGTAAATTTTTTTGCCAAAAATGGGGATACCAGTTACCGTAGAAATTACTTCCTCAGTGATAGTGGAGGTCTTACCCTCAATCTCCACAATACCCTCATTCTAGCTTTTGATGAAAATGTTTGTGACCTCCTTCTTACTGACATGAATTCTTTCAATGAAAGTGGTAATTTCCCCTTTCTCTAGAGTGCTCCAAACCTTTATGTGTTTCTCCCCCTTCATACTATCATTCTCAAGCTCCCTTTAGTGTCTTTCTCCAACCATGGCTCTGGTCTAGAATCGAGCTTCTCTTTGGTAAGGTGGAACCCTTTTGCTTTTGGTCTTTCTTGTAGTAGTTGTTCTTGGCTCTCTTATTTTTCTCCTTTGAACTTGAATGCAGTTCTTCAGAAAGAATACCTAGAAAGCATGCGGAGGGATGCATAGTAATTAACCTTTATGTCCCTCCCATACTTGTCATTAACATAATGACTCCTCCAAAACTCCCCATTATCTTTCATAATTATCTTTTATTATTCCCTCAGTACTTTGGATTATGTCCCCTTCAAGTAAATATTTCACTTCAATTGGGAGATCTTTGCCTTGGTCCCACCTCATCTTCACTTCCTTTTTAACTGCGAGGTTGGTGAACTAGTCAAAAATAGTGTTGGCTTCCCTATACATGTGGGAAATGTGGACCACTTTAAATTTGTTAAGAATAGCCCACATTTCATCGATCATTTTGGAAATGGACCAAGATGGGGGTTGGATGAGGTTTAAGCTTTTGATGATATTCCAAGAGTCACCTTCTAGCCAGATCTTTTTGACCCCTATGTCATGGGCTAGTTTGATGAATTGGAAGGCTAGACTCACTTCCACAAAGTGATTGGTTTGGGAACCAAGAGAAGAGATGACTACCGCTAAACTAAAACCAAAGTTATTCTTGATGATTCCTCCACTACCCACCTAACCCAGGTTCCCATTGGTAGCACCATCAAAGTTGTCTTTAGACCAACCTACCGGTGGGCATGTCTAGGTCTAGTTATGTCTTTTCTCCTGAGCGACATCCTTGACCTTTCCTGCAATAAGATTAGAGCCACCACAGTGATAGAAATTTTCCTTAACATAAAAGTGGATCTTTTCAAAGATTATTTTGGGAGGGGAGGAACAATCACAAAAGATTTGGTTGTTATGTTCTTTCCAGACTTCCCAACAGAAATGTTGGAGGATCCAGGAACAATTTTTTTTTAAATCAGAGTTAAAGATGGTGAAAGCTCACTGAGAGAAGAGGTCTTGGAAAGATAAGGGAAACATCGGGATAAGTCCAAGGCTAAAATGGGGAGGTTCTAGATGTTACTTAAAAAAAAGGAGTGAAGGAACATGTGATCTACCGATTCTGATTGATTTTTGCAGAGCTCACATGTGTTGGTTTTCGGAGTAAGGTCAAGGACCCAGGCTCTTTCCTAGAGTGGTTTGGCTTCTTGAGAATGAGACATATGAGAGGAATAAGAAGAATCCACCATGAAGTTTCCATTTGAAGAGTCTTCCCAAATGAGCAAGTACTAAGCATCAGAGAGAGAGACCGCATTGAGCTCTATCATCAAAGGGGCTAATTTGTGAGAAATCTGGGAGAGTTCCACCCAATTGTCATCCCTTCTATAGTTGTTAGCTTGGGGACCATAAGTTTGGATGCAATCTGCCCTCCATATATTGAAGTTCTCACAATCTTTTAGGCAACCCTTTTGAAGCCATTTGTCATTGTAGAAGTTTATGGACTAACCATTCCCAGTTTTCCATTTTGCTTTGGATTTATCCAAATCCTTAGTTGATTTAAAAATGTTATATTTTTGAAAGTTATAGTTGTTTTTCAAAGAGTCTATCAATCAGGATTTCTTATTCACATCGCCACTTTTTGGCATACCATGATCATGCACATACCCTATATTCAGAGCATTCAATAGTAGATGGAGAATTCATCATTGGGGGAGTTTTTTTGAGGAAATGGAGAATATTATAAAATAATTTTACGTTTGGATTGGTGGTGTTTTAGATTCCATATGTTGCCATCAATGCCAAAGGGGGACATTGTTTGAGATTTGCCAGCAAGCCAGTGTTGACTATATGTTTGTCATTGATGACAACATATGGTAAGCAATGTGTGTTGTAGTTCTATGGAGAGAGCCTTGAGCATATGTTGTATGGACATGTTATCATCATGATATCATAGACACAGAGGTTGATTCTAAGTCCAGTCAGTTGAACAGTTGTTTATATCAGTAGTGTTCCCAACAGTGTTATAGATAGAGTTCTATATGTGATTCACAGTATGGTTATGTTCGAGCCTTGTGTGTTTATATTTGTATTGTAGACATTTTTGTGAAGCTATTTTCATGGACAAAGAGTTATTTTTTTAGTACAAGTTAAGTTATGATATTTCTATTTGCCCGTTACAGTTTCCTGAGTTTATTCAATGGAGCTAACAGTGTTTATATTATTTCAGTAGTTGCACCTATCATTATGGTATGCATGTTTGGTTTTGTTTTTAGTGATGAGTTAAGAATGTTTGGTCAAGAGTGCATAATGTATTTCAACTTGAAAAAAAAGTTTTAGTTAAATTGGTGGATCCAACAATGTGGAGTGACACGTCTACTCATATTGGGTTACGCGGTCCTATTTGTGTTGTGTGCTTAGTATAGTCATTGGAGATGTTGTTGGAGAGTTATATTGTTTCTCTAATATGATTTCAAGAAGGTTCTAATAGGATGAATTGATTATATTATTTGGAGAAAAATACTTATAGCTGACTAGTTAAGATTGCTAAGTGTGATTGAGAGAGAAAAGAAGGTGCAAATATATTGAGCCAATATAGTTGAATCAATCATCAATTGAAGATCTATGTGAAGAATCAAAGAGCATATGATATTCATTGGAACTGATCAAGATAATAGGTGTATTCCCTAGTTCACCAATATCTAGATACAGTGTGTATCTTTTCTGTAGAAGGGTGCAGCCTTCACCATTTGAGCAGTCAGCTCATACACAGTGAGTCCTCACCCCTAACAAGGTTATTTATAAAAGACTCCTAACAAGGTCCAACCTTTGACTAGGTCACTTTACTTCATGCATTGTAAATATCAACTCCTAATAGGGTTGTATGATCTTCTAACAAGAATCACTATACTCTAGTGTAGTTTATAGTGGGTGCTAATTCCCACCATGGTTTTTACCTATTTGGGTTTCCCCGTAACCAAAATTGTGGTGTTTGTATTAGTTTTTGGGTTTGATTGTGTAGAATTTTTTCCATCAACATTTCAAATCATACTACATCATCCATCATCCAGATGCTAGAGAGAAAATAACATGATAAAATAAGTTGCAGATCTGCAACTTATCTTATCATGTTCTTTTCTCTCTAGCATCCCAATGATGGATCATGTAGTATGATCTGAAACATTAATGGAAAAAAATTCTACACAATCAAACCTAGAAACTAATACAAGCATTAATATGGATTGTAGAAATCTAATGGATCTGACAAAATTGTGGTGTTATGTTAAGTGTTATCATATTATGTATGTGCTTAAAGTTATTATGTACTTAATTGGATAAAGAATTGAATCTTGTAGATAACTGATTCACCCCCCCCCCCCTTCTCAGTTATCTCTTGGGACTATTCCTAATAAAAGCAACAATAGGGAAATTGAGGCCAAAGTTTTTTTTGTCCTGGTATATATCTTTTAATTTTCTATTTAAAGATTTTTAGACTTGTAACTTTTACATTCCCACTTCCGGAATTATTTCTTGAAATTCAAATTATAGAAGCCCTTCATTTTTTAACTCCTCTCCATTTTGGGATATCACCGCACTTTCTAAATCTAATACCACTTATTGGGTTTGTAAGATGTTTCTATAATATTCTCAGTTATTGTGGGTGGTTGAACCAGTATTAGATAATAACCTCACATCCATTATTATTTCCAAAAGTTGTAGGGATTCTATGTTGTTCTAGGAACATTGTCTGAACCTGATGATAGTCAAGAACTCATTGAAGTTCCCAATAGAAAGAAATTCATTCCTTGATGAATTGAATGGGAAGAAATTTTTTATCATTTTATGGTAGACCATAAAATATTCTCCCACCATTGGTATTTTCACTTTTCTCATCTCATTTATGAATCTTATAACATTTCCTATACATTTATTGGTCCCACAAATGAAAGAGTCATCAAATATTGAAAAAATTAAATGTTATTTGGAAAGTGCTCAGGTCTACCTATAATCTCATGAACATGTTAGGATTTATATGAATTCTTGTGCCTTTATATTATCTTGATAGTCTTCTACATAGGTGTGGTTGACAAAAAATAAGTTCCAAGACTCTCATTGGACTCTGAAACAACTATTAGAATATCTAGAAAATATTTCAATGATTTAAGAGGTCTTTATGTCAGTTTCTGACCGAAGTCCCTTCAGTAAAGAAAAGTACAATGATGTGAGTGTTCCAAGGCTTGCTTGCACTACATCTAAGAGACCTAGCTAGTCTCTTCAAGGAACCTAGTCTCCTCTAGGTCTAATTGGTTTAGATGATTAACTAACACCAATCCTAACTCTTCTCTAAGAGTTCTTAACTCTTGTAGTTCACCTTAGAAGACTAACACCTTATAGATAGTTCAATCCTCCTCACTCACTTAGAAAGCTCTAAGTGCCAATTCTTTACCAACTCAAATCTTCATTGCAAGGGTGCTCTCCATCTTGAAAATATTCATATCCTTACCAATTTCATCCATTTGAGAAGGATCTTGAATCATACTCTTACCGGCTTCAATAGTTCATCATTTAGAGACCTTAAAAATAGGCCTAATCCTTGTAGTCTTTTGCAAAGGTTTTTGGCCTTTCTTTTCAAAAAATTTCAAACATCTTGCAAAACCAATTGGGGATTCAGATACCCTTTTGGCTCATACTAAATATTATACAACTTTTAGGTCCTGAAAGCCTCCATACATCACCTTCCTACAAACTAGGGAAAATAGAGCTAATTGATCTACTTTCTAGGAGTGACTGTCATAGTACAAATCTTGCTTTAAACACAATGTAAATGATTGGTATGAACCCAATATTCATAGGATGTTTAGATATGATGAACACCTTCTAGAAAAAGTCCTAGAGATGAACTATACCTTCATACCCTGCAATATATCTTCAATCTTTCACAACCTAGACCTCTAACCAAGCTCTATCTACTTGCCTAGGGCCGAGCATTAAAAATAGCTCTCCAAAATTTGAAAACTCCTAATCCTAAAAATATGTACACTAATGGCTCCCCTAGCATTTCCATATACCCTTAGGTGTTTCCCATGGCTAGATTTCATGGGGGAGCCATGAATGCTCGGACTGGTTGTTGGGATCTTCTCCTTGCAGGACCAAGCTTGAATCAAATAGTTGGGCTTAGACTCACAGGTTAGGCACTCAAGCTTGACAAGAAAAACAAACCAATTGATGAGGATAAACATAAATACTCCTTCTTTGAGCTCCACATTCACTCAGGTGGGTATTGCTGATGTAGGAGCATCCTGGGTGTAAGAGCAATCTTGCATCACCCAAAAATATTTCTATTTTTATATTCAATAAGGGCTATTTTAGTGCAGAGCTGCTATTTATGGAAAGTTACTATTTTTGGTAATTTTTGCATGTGCTCAGAATGATCTGATTTCTTTCTTGGAGGTTCATTTTGGTCATGTAAGTCTGCCAGTAAAGTTTCATTGCCAGATCAAGTGTATATTGGAAGATATTGAAGATTTTCGGTATTGGCAGCAGGGTACAGAAACTTTGAACTCAGTTTTGGAGTCTTTAGAGGCCCCGGATGAGGTCAAAAATTTGGGTGATGGGCGCTTGTGCTGGTTAAGCCTGTAGAGCGCTTTGTGGCATTTTTGAAATGGGGTTATAATAGTCGATCAGGTCAACTGGTGATGACTTATGGTCTTCGGAAGTTGGGCCACCTGAAATGGCAAAAAATAATTTTCTTCAAAATTTTTGTTCGGGTTTCAAAGGTTATCTTGAGCCGACTATGATGTAATAAAATGTAAAATAAAATAATTCTAAGTTTGGTCGGCCTTATTGGCTAAAATTCTGGAACCTTCCCAGGCGGTGGATAATTGCCTATATAAGGAAGGCTGTATTATTGTCTTAGGCAGTTCAGAATAGTTCTGGGTAGTAGATCTGGGTATTGATTCAAGGCTTTGTCCTAAAGAATATTGTAAGGGAATGCCCATGTGGCTTTGCATATTGTAATTCCACATTTGTGGAGATAATAAGAAGCCAATTTTCTGTTCTTGCATATGATTGTTGTTGTTTCTCTATTTATGTTATGTGTTTGTGGCATTCAAGACACCTCATGACAAAACCAAAGGCCTACAGATAGATTAATGTGGAATAACAATCAATCTCCTATAGGTATCTTGTGCCCCAATGATAGAAAATCTCATGCAATAGCCCTACTTGCATGGAATGAGATTGAAAGCCAGAAATGTATCCTAACAACATGAAAGGGAAAGGGTGGAATTGAAAGGAAATGATTTGAAAATGAGCTTGAAGGGACCCCTGAGAAACCCTAAGTCTCTGATAGACCAGTGCCTTGTCCAATGGGCCATAGAGTCAAATACCCTACTGCAAGAGAAAGCTATGAAACAAGAACACAATATGCTCAATGTGTTGATTCCTGACATCAATCACACACCATGACCAAACCTCAACTTAGTACCCACCTGTGCATTCAAATATGTTATTATCCATCAAAGGATTTTGACCCTCCCTTTAGAAGAGACCTATGAACAGATAATACATTGACCAGCATCCACTGGAAGACAAGCATGAAATATCCTTGACACCTCAGCTCATACATACATGAACACTAACTCTAAACCAATTGTCCCTGCAAAAAAAACTCCACTTGCAAACACTTAAGCAATGTAAACAGACAAATCAAACACCCTTGATGTATGATTAATGGACTCAGAATTCAAATGGAGATAGCTTGGTAACAGTAAGAATATATTTAGTTCTCATACATAAGACAAATCTATTACAACATGCACTATATTCTCTAAACCAGTAAGGAGAGAAGACCACTCTATATGCAGAGAGAAGGAGAAATCTACAGGAAAAAGGCCCTTCACTTGGAACCAATTCTCCTCAAAAAATTTTGCAGAAGAAGGAACCCTTACAAAAATGAACAACCTACAATTTATACCATTAGCTACCTTGGAATTCTCAAAGAGAATGCAACAAGCTTAGGGACAGCTAGGGTTAGGGTTTCAACTACCCAACCAACCAAAAATTATCAAAATTCACTATAGGGGCAGGAAACCAAGAAACCTTAGAGAAATAGATCAAAGATGATCTCCAATCATCATAATTCTTAGAATAGCGCATAAAAGATCACAAATCTATCAAGAGAGCAGATCAAAACAATCACCCTGAAATCATGCCTCGAGCCAACAAAACTGTCCAACACCACATGACACAAATCCCTGCAATCACTCAAAGCACCCTGGATCACACTGGAATGACGGAGAAGTTCAATTTCACCAACTTGAACCCTTTCTGTCATCAATTTCAGTCCTTCCTGGTCGCTGGAAATGTCTCTGAGATTCAAATTTGAAATCCAACAGTTACTTCTTGGCGCCAGAAGCGAATCAGTGGTCCTGAGTCGATCAGAGATTGGCAATAAGTCTCGACTGTTAGATCTCTCATCTTCACCGAGCCTCACAACTCTAACTCATCAAGCACTTCGAGTTTCATTCCATGAACTAGCGACAAGGCAAAATCCTAGTCACAAAATGAAAGGCCTAACTGCAGTTAGACTTCACGAACACACGAGTACACATGTTGAAAATTTCCCACTTAAGTCATCTGGCGAATTGGTGACAAAGGAACTTTCACCAATTTGCGAAATACTCCCTGCCTCTACTAAAAACTCTAACGACCCCGCGACCACTCATTCGTGAAGTCGCTAGACCAACTAGTGACCCGCCAAATCATCTTCTGAACCAGTGACAAGAAGGAAATTTATTAGCACTGCTAGACCTTTATCCACTCCGCCATTAACTCTACAACAATGACACATGATGGTTAGTCACATGATCACATAGCCTAGAAATGGGCTATGTGAACATGTGACATGACATTTCCTTTTACCCTGCCGCAACCGGCACCGCAACTGCTATGGACATGTGGTGCCCTGTCTCATGATCACATAGCTCGGAGATGGGCTATGCGAACATGTGGCAAACTGTGAACACAATCATAACTGCCACTGCATGGAGATAACACCACCACCTATCGGCCAATAGAACACCGCCACCGCACTCAGAAGATTCCCCATCACCCGCTACTGGGCCCCAGGGACACGTGGCAAGCGGTCACATGATCACATAGCCAAAAACTAGGCTATGTGATCATGCGATAGCCAATCATAGGCTGCCACATCATCACCTCAGACCACCAAATAGAAACCACCAATAGCCAATAAGAAACCTCCAACTGCAAGTAGGCATGTCACACCGGACCCACTAAGAACAATAGGCAACCTGGCAAAAAGTAACATCAACAGCTAGCGTAAGATCTCATGGCTCTGACAAATCCTATGAGAACATACGCCAACCATCAATCCTCTAACACTGTCAGGTCCCACTACGCATTCAAAAATTTAGGTCCCACTACACATCACACTTGCACACTTGAGGGAAAGAAGACCGCCAGGCAGCTGAATAGAAACTGGGACCTGTATGGCTAGGTGGCAAGCGGTCGCATGATCGCATGTCAAAAAAGTCTAACATGTGGCCATGTGACAACCAATAACAAAGAGCTCGGACCCACGATCCACGTCAAACTTGCCCAGTTAGAGAAAACACCACATCAAGAAAGAAATGCGGGCACGAAAACACACAAGGTTTTCACACAGACTAAAAACACACAGGAATATCGACAGACCGAAAGATAGCAGGGAAGCCGAAAACATCATGGATTTTTGAAAAAATTGTGGGTTTTTGACACTATGGCAAAATTTTAAAAATTCTTCCCGCGGACCTTAGGATTTGAAAAACTTTTCTGGGTTTTGCAAATTAAGAGGATGCGGTCTGGGCTGGAGCAGGTTGACACACTAAAGAGCATGGGGCCAAGAGCGTACAACATGAAACACACACAGATCATCTTTGCAATTTAAAACTGAGATTGCAAGCTAGGTAGAGACAACAAAACAAAGATTGTAGAGAAAAAAGGCCATTTTCCTAGGATTTTGCAATGATTGGAAAAACGGCCTAACACTGGTCAAAATAGAACCAGTAGAACTCTAAAACAAAATCTACTTTAATCGATGCACCAAATCTACTCTAAACAACTTTCTCTTCAAATGATAAAGTCTTTAAATATCCTAAAGAACACTATACAATCATTAACATAGCATTTTCAAACTGTTAGATATGACTGTTATGACATAAGCTCGAGATATTCCTGGTAAGAGTGTTGCAGAGCTCTATTTAAAAACTCAAAAACTATTACAATGCATGTGTAACCTCAAGATTCAAGTCTTGACTAATATTAGATGCCATATCCTTCATTTTAGGGCCTATTGGCTGATCACCATCTCCTAAACTCAAGGGAATCCAAGGATAACCGAGTTGCATGCAACATTTGCAATAATTGCAAATGTTGTCATGACAACTTTTTTTTACAACATTTGGCAACTTTATCTATGTCATGATCCTATTTCTTAGGATCTCTATCCTCACTAGATTCTGAGGAACCAACTCACTTAATTACCCTAAGGCATCTCTACAACTTCCATTTACAACATTTATGTGCCTAAGACACATTAAAGACTCTATCTCAAACCATTAACACTAACAATTAAAAACTACTAACTTTGGCTATTAGTGTGACCTTAGTCCTAGTGACTAACTCACTTAGCCTACATAGAAGATGACCTTCCAAGGTCTTCAAACAAATTAATCTATTCTTATTGGCTTGGCTAGAGTCAAGTATAAGACAAAACTACTAAGCATGAAGGTTAGCCTAGGTGTGCTTAGCCTAGGTGTGCTCCTACACCATCCTCCCCAAAATAAAAAGTTCAATCCACCCTTGGATTGAGGATGCTTGGATCAATCCCCATCTTCTTGAACTCTAAATCCTTTATCCATACTACATTAGCATCCATCTACCCATGCTTCTTTATGAGATGCTCTTTATAATCTTTAGTTCTAGTCTCTTTATAGACCCTTGTGTCTGACACACTGTTAGCTCCAGTAATTGCAACCGTAGGTAATTGTAGATCTTCCACATCTCTGATCACTTCATGAAGATTCTGATCCATATCTTGTTGTGGTCCTCTATAATGGACTAAGTTTGCAATGTTGAAGATAGGAGATAGTCCACTATCTTCCAGCAGCTCAACTTTGAAGGAATTATCACCATACTTGGCTAAGATAGGAGAATGACCTATCCTCCTCATATGCAACTTGTGAGGGACTCCCTTTTCCAATCTTAACTTGTTAAGATGCACCATAACCAACTCACCAACATTAAACTCAGCTATCCTTCTACTTTCATCCACCTTGGCTTTGTGTTTCAAGGTGTTCTCTGTCAAGGTCTTCCTCATTGTCTTTCTATAGATTAGTATATCATCTAGATATACAACTAAAAACTTGCCTATGTAGTCTTTGAGAACTTCATTCATGAGCCTCATGAATGTGGAGGGGGCATTCAGTAACCCAAATGGCATCAATAGCCATTCATACAGCCCTTCATTGGTCTTTAAGGTTGTTTTCCACTCATCTCCTTCATGTATTCTTATTTGTTGATAGCCACTCTTCAAGTCTATCCTTCTATAGTACTTAGTTTTACCTAGACAACCCATTAAGTATTCAATTCTAGGGATAGCGAACCTATACCTTATGGGTAAAAGCACAAAGTTGTGTCACGTTTCAGGACAACTTATCAGCACAGCTGAATTTGAGTATTTATAACTAAAATTATTTTTTATCAAACATATGGTCTAGCTAGATTCATTCTAGCTAAGTTAGATAAGTTCTTCACCTTTTCCAATTGGAAATATCTATTAAATGCATGTTTTATAACAATTACTAAAGAAATAAAATTATTTCAAAAAAATGATGTTTCAATAACTCTCACTATTTTTAATGATATTTTTTTACAAATATAAAAATACCCCTTTTTAGAGCATAGAGTCAAGATTATCATTGTATAATTTTTATAGTATTTTAAGTAGATCTAATATATTATAATTTCAAAATACTGCAAGGAGGTATTTTAACATTCGAGAACAAGATGCTTCAAAAATAGAAAAAAATAGTAAAGCTTATCAAAAAAATTGAAAATTTGTATTTAGCACTAGAGGAGAGAGTTATCTTTAAGAGTGTGTAATTTATTTTCTGAATGGTGTAGATTTGATAGGGGAAATTTGACGCGAGATGAAAACTATCGATTTTAGGTATGTTCGACTTTGAGTAGTTATAACAGAGAAAATATAAATTGAAAACTAATTTTTCTTCTTTTCTGCACTGGCTGTACATTTTATCTATGACATATTTTGAAATCAAAGGAAAAAAAGATTATTTGCATATACTTTTTTGGTGCGGACAAGACCCTCGTTTTTCAGCATTTTTTAGCAAGTAAAAAATGGACTTAAAAATTTTAAAAACTATGTGAATTCTTGTTCAAAAAAAATTAAAAAAATTATAGGTATAAACTTCATCCACATTTACACATTTCATTAGTTTACATCATCTCCAAATTTTAAACATAAATGTCATTTTTATGTCGTTAAAGTTAAAAATTTTGTGTGTTGTTGACCTTTTCCTTTATAAAAGTGTGACACAGCTTTGTACTTTTACCCTTATAGTTATCATTTTGATAGCCCCTAAATCATTACAAAGCCTCCAAGTTCCTCCATTCATAGGTGCAAGTATAGTGGGTATGACACATCGACTAATGCTCTTCCTAATGAAACCTTGGTTTAGGAGTTCTTGTATTTGTCTTTCTATTTCCTCATTTTGTTGAGGGGTCAACTTATAATCTACCTTATTGGGAAGGGTATCTCTTGGGGTAAGGTCTATCCTATGACTTATGGCTCTTTTAGGGAGTAAGTGATGCAAGGCCAGGACCAAGAGGGGCCAAACAATGGTACACCCTAATGTTCCAAGCCTGCTCAACAACATGTAGAAGAAAATAAACAACACAGTGAGAGACAATATGCAAGATCAACCATATATTTCATCCAATAGAACCATACATGTTGAGATGTAAGGCCTTCCTAGTTACGACCTCATATTACAATGAATTGAAGAAGTCCTCAAACATGTGAGGATCTGTCAAACTCTCTAATTGTATGTTCTCTCAAAACTCTCTCCCTAAACTACAACTAAATGACCACATTTATACAAGATTCTACCGAACTGAGTCAGCCTTCAGATCCATAAGGAATGGTCAGATTTGGGACCACACACTTCCTAATGATGGATTCCAACATTAAATCTACAACCCATAATAAATGTACAAGTCAACTCAATAGGAACTTAAAAGAAACTACTTAGTAAGCAAGGATGATTGATCAACAGATAAGCATCACCAAGCGCTAGTGAAACAACCAACTTCCCAAGAGATAACTAACCACACTCGGTAACCAAAGGAAACCGACTAACTACTGACCAACTCTGTCAAAGCTAGGACTGAGCAACACAAACAAACTCCAAAATGTTGAAAATAGGTGATATGTCCATGTCATCAGGTAACTCAATCTCATATGCATTTCGACTGTCAAATTTCCTCAAAATCTTGCAAGGTCCAAACTTGTTCATCTTTAGCTTCCCATATGTTCCAATAGGAAATCAACCTTTCTTCAAATGAACCATCACTTCATCACCAACATCAAAATTTTTATGTCTCCTTGATCTATCAGCTCTGTCTTTGTATTTTTGATTACTCTCTTCCACCTTCAGCTTCACATCTTCATGCAATGTCTTCATATACTCAGCAAATTCTACTCCTTCAACAGTTCTCTTGTTTTCATCAGCAATGTCTCTCAAATAAGATATACCTCTCAGTTGTGTGCCATTCACAATCTCAAATGGTGTCTTACCAATACTTCTATTTACTAAATTATTATATGCAAACTCTTCTTGTGCCAACACAGAATCCCAATTACTTGGTGTGTCTCCAACTAAACATCTCAAAAGATTTCCCAAACTTTTGTTCACAACTTCGGTCTGTCCATTGGTTTGTGGGTGAAATTTAGAACTATATTTCAACTTAGTACCAAATTTCTTCCAAAGGGTCTTCCAAAAGTATCCAACAAATTTACTGTCCTGGTCAGAGATAATACTCCTCGGTAATCCATGCACTCTGACAATTTCCTTAAAGAAAAGATCTACTACATGTACTATATCTTCTATTTTTCTAAAAGGTAGAAAATTTTCCATCTTAGAAAATCTATCCACAACAAAAAATATAGAATCATTACCTCTTACTCTCTTCAGTAAGCCAAGAATAAAATCCATACTGATGTCAATCCAAGGTTTCTTAGGAACAACAATCGATACATACAATCCATTATTTTGACTTACTCCTTTTGCAACTTGACAAATTCCACAACTTTTCACAAATTTCTGAACATCTCTATACAACTGCAGCCAATAGTATTTATCCTTAAGAAAATTTCATGTTTTATCAATACCAAAATGTCTAGCCAAACTACTACTATGTTTCTCCTTTATCATATTAGTTCTCATTATTCCTATCGGTATACATAAGTGAATACCTTTAAACAACATACCTTCTTGAATAAAATATTCATCCCATTTAGTATCTTGTTGATCTTCAATAGGTGCTCTACACTTTCTCCATGGCTCAAAAAAATCAAGGTCAAACTCATAAGAATCTCTCATCTCATCAAAATGAAGAACTTCAATTTTCATCTCGGTCATCAAAGATCTTCTTCTACTCAATGCATTAACAACTTGGTTAGTGACTCCACTCTTATGCTTTATCACAAATGTGTAACTCTGCAAATACTCAACCAATTTCATATGTCTCTGATTCAACTTATTTTGACTACCCAAATACTATAAAGCCTTATGATTAGTATATAAAACAAATTCACTCGGTATCAAATAATGTCTCCATTTCTTTAACTCTTGAACAATAGCATAGAATTTTTTATCATACACATAATATTTCCTTCTAGCATCATTCAAATTTTCACTAAAGAAAGCAACAGGTTTACCTTCTTGACTCAATACAGCTCCAATTGCGGTTCCACTTGCATCACATTCTACTTGAAATACCTTACTGAAATCAGGTAATGCCAAAACAAGTAATTCAACAACCTTTTGCTTCAAAGTCTCAAAACTTTTGTCATCTCCATGTGTCCACTTGAATTCTCTTTTGTCTCCTCTCATATTCTTAGTCATAGCATTACAAATTGAACTGAAATTCCTTATGAACTTTCGGTAAAAACTTGCCAAACCATGAAATGATCTTACCTCACTAGCATTCAAAAATGTAGGCCAATTCAGAATAGCTTCAATTTGTTTAGGATCCATCTTCAAACCATTAGCTAACATAACAAATCCAAAATACACAATCTCCTCTTTCATGAATGAACACTTTTTAAGATTTATCAACAACTTTTCCTCTTTCAATCTTTGCAAAACTTGTCTAACATGAAACGAATGTTCTTCTCTGGTCTTACTGAATATCAAAATGTCATCAAGATATACAATCACAAACTTAACCAAAAATTTCTTCAAAACTTCATCCATCAGCCTCATAAAAGTACTCAATGCATTAGTTAAACCAAAAGGTATAACCAACCACTCATACAAACCTTCTTTTGTCTTGAAAGAAGTTTTCCATTCATCACCTTCTCTGATTCTGATCTGATGATACCCACTTTTCAAATCAATATTTGTGAAATACTTTGCTCCAGTCAAACTGTCCATTATGTCATCCATTCTCGGTATAGGAAACCTATACTTCACTATTATCTTATTGATTACTCTAGACCAGTACACATTCTCCATTCTCCATTATTCTTAGATGCCAATAAAGAAGGTACTACACAAGGAATCAAAATTTCTCTGATCAAACCTTTCTTTAGCAACTCTTGAATCTGTTGGTTCAATTCCTAATTCTTGGTAGGTGTCAACTGATGAGGTGCCTTATTCAGTAAACTAGCTCCAGGGACTAGATCCATATAATGATCAATGCTTCTTTTTGGTGGCAAATGATCAGGTACATTATTAGAAATGATATCACTATACTCGGTGAGTAACTTATCAATCTCCTTAAGGATATTATCTTCTCTTTTCTTACTCAGTTTGTTAGGGATCACAACAAAACATACATCATTCTTTTTCAAAGAGTTAACAAAATTTCTTCCCTCCATAAAGAAAAATTTCATAGATGCGCAAACATTACTAACAGGTTCTTCCATCAATGGTAACAAGATTTGTTTCTTTTCATCAGCCATAATAGTATACTTATGCAATCTCCCATCATATATAGCATGTCTATCATATTGCCAAGGTCTACCCAACAAAATATGAAAACAATCTATGGGCATGATATCACATAACACCTTATCATAGTACTTTCCAATCTTCAAATTCACATAACATTGTTCACTTACCAGAAGTGTATGCTCATCTTTGATCCATGGAATCTGATAGGGCTTCAAATGTACCAACCTTTCCAACTACAACTTTGTGACCATCTCCTTAGATGCCAGATTCTCTGAGCTACCACTGTTAATGATTACCTTCCAAACTTTATCAGAAACTCTACATCTCATCTTGAACAAACTTTTCCTTACCAGATCTTCCTTCTTGCTTTCATTCCACAATGCTCTCCTTACCATCAAGTTATTTTCTTTCTCAGGTTCATTCGGTGACTCCTCTTGCACCAAGGCATTTCTACTGCTACCAGCCTTCTTACTAGCAAGTGTACATTCAAAAGATCTATGTCCTTCTTCTCCACAATTGTAACAAGTCTTCATCTACTATAACCACCTTGGTAGTTGCTGCCTCTACCTCTAGATGAACTTTCTACTTTTCACTTAGTCTTGCCTTTGTCCAGATTTTTCTTTTCTAGTTCAGATCTACCATTTTTACCAATAGATCTACCTCTTCCTATAGTGAATCTACCACCTTGACCTCTTTGTCTTTTCTCATGTCTTTTATTCAATTTCTCCTTGGTCTTCAATGCAAATTGATAAGCCTCTTCAATGTTTTCCAACTTGACCATACTAATTTCTTCTTGGATGGAAACTCTCAAACCATTCAAGTGTCTACCAATTCTTTCAACATCATCTTCATCATATTCAGATCTAATATTTAATCTATATAATTCCTCAGTATATTCCTTTACCAAGCTATCTTTCTACCTCAAACTTCGCATTCATCGAACTAGGTTAATCTGATAATCACAAGGTAATAAATTTCCTTTCAATTTGTTGGCCATTTTATTCCATACCTTGATTTTGTCTTTTCCTTTCCTCTTCCTATCCAATTGCAAATGTTCCCACCATAAGGATGCATGGATTTCCAATTTTGTGCTTGCAATCTTAACCTTCTTATCTTTAGGAATGTTTTCATACTCAAATACTTTTCCCTCTCGATGATCCAGTCCACCAATTCATCAAAATCTAGCTTTCCACCATACTCAGGAGGATTGAAGTGTGGTGTAGACTTCAGACTTGCCAAAGCCTTCAAAAATATTTCTTGACCTTGATCCATAACAGGTGTAGGTTCTGCATTTGCCTATTCTTCTTCAACTTCATTATCACTAACATCTTCAAGACGTCTTCCTTTTCTTTGGGTTGTTTCAAAAACTTCTAACCTAGCAGTAATCTATCTTAGCATATCTTCCAATCCTAGATCTGCATCTCACCTCCTACGAACCATCTTGACAACCCTCTACAATTTCAGGTCATATCGTAATATTATACCCCACAACAATCAACTAGGGCTTGAAGAGGAACCTATAAACCTAGATCCATAGACCTAGATCAAGACCTCACCTTACTTTGATACCACCTTATGCAAGGTTGGGGCCAAGAAGGGCCAAACAATGGCACACCCTAATGATCCAAGCCTGCTCAACAACATACAAAAGCAAATAAACAACACAGTGAGAGAGAGAATGCAAGATCAACCATATATTTCATCCAATAGAACCATACATGTTGGGCTGTAAGGCCTTCCTAGTTACGACTTGATATTACAATGAATTGCAAAAGTCCTCAAACATGCGAGGATCTATCAAACTCTCTAATTCTATCTTGTATAAAAAATCTCTCCCTAAACTACAACCAAACAACTACATTTATACAAGAGTCTACCAAATAGAGTCAAGCTTCAGATCCACAATCAACAGAAGCAACGGTCAGATTTGGGACAACACGCTTCTCAATGATGGATTCCATCATTAAATCTATGACACATAATAAATGCACAAGTCCTCTCAACAAGAACTTAAAAGAAACTACTCGGTAAGAAAGGATGACCAAAAAATAGATAAGCATCGCCGAGTGCCAGTGAAATAACCAACCGCCCAAGACATAACAGACCATACTTAGTAACCAAAGGAAACTAACCAACTACTGACCAACTTGGTCAAAGAAAGGACTGAGCAACATAGACAAACTCCAAAATGTTTTTGGTGACACAAGATTGCCAAGGACGTGAGATGCTCCTACATCTTGTGTAGAGCTACTATTTATGTAAACTTACTATTTTTAGTAAGTTGGTCATATGATCTCAGAATGTTTTGATTTCACAGTTGCAGGTTCGTCCTAGTCATATCAGCCTACCAGTTTAGTTTCATTGCCACATCATCTATATTGGTGAAATTATTGAGGTTTTTGGGTACAAAATCTTTGAGCTAAATTTTGAAGGCCTTAGATGCTCCGGATCGTGATCGACCCCTGGCTGACTAGCACTTGTGCGTGTCAGGCACTGTAGATCTCATCATGGCATTTCTAAAAAGTGGTTACAATAGAAAACCAGAGCTATGGTTAAAATGTTATGGCCTCTAGAAGTTGGGCTACCTAAAAGCATATTTTGTATTTCTTTTGAGTGACCCTATTGTAAAAAATATGAAAATAAAATAATTCTTTGTATAGTCGGCCTTAAGGGCTAAATTTTTGGAACCTTCTCGGGTAGTTGAAATTTCCTATATAAAGAAGGCTTGTAGTGTTGTTTAGGCAGTTTTGGGTATTGATTTGAGGTTTTATCCTATAGAATATTGTAAGGGAATGTCCATGTGGCTTTGCATATTGTAATTCTGAAAGTTTGTAATTCCACATTTCTGGAGATAATAAGAAGCCCATTTTTTGTTCTTGCATATTGTTGTTGTTTCTCTATTTTTGTTATGTGTTTGTGGTATTAAGGGGAGCACCCTTCATCAAGGAGAGCACCCTTCATCAAGTGGTATCAGAGTAGGAGTTCCTAAGTGTGTAAATAGATTGCTGAATCTAAGACAGTTTGCACTAGGACCATGGTTGGGGTTTCAGCGCGCATCATGAAAATGCCTCCATGAAGGGAACGTGGTAGAAGAGCTAGTGCTATAACACCTGAGGTTAGAGCACTCTAGAGACAAGTGTGAGCATTGCAAGAAGAGATTCCTAGAGGAATGAATGTTAATGTTAGAGATGAAATCGAGGATGAAGCCAAAGAAGAAGATCAAGAAGGAGAAGTCAAAATTGTGAACCAGGAGGAAGAAAGACTTTTTTGGGGCATTTTCAAGATTGGGAAAAGACCTAAGATTGAGGTTCCTGCATTTTCAGGAAATCTTAACCTAGAGGAATTAATCGACTGGGTCAATGAATGTGAATAATATTTTGAGTATGAAGATATCAAGGATCCTGATCGGGTCAAGTTTGTGAAGGCTAGACTGAAGGGTCATGTGAAGATGTGGTGGCAAGAGATTCAATTGGAGTGAAATTGAAGAGGAAAGGATAAAATCACAAGATGAGAGTGGATGGTGGATAAATTGCAGCAACAATTCATCCCTGTTGATTATGAGCTTGACCTACTGATGAAAATGCAAAGTTTGAAGCAAGCAGGATGATCTATTCAGGAGTATACAAAAGAGTTATATCGAATCCTCATCAAAACAGGGCATGCAGAAGCTGATAAGGAGAAAGTTTCCTGTTACCTTAATGGGTTGAGGCCAAGCATTTAGGAGGAGCTAAATCTGGTTCGAATGAACAGTATTGAAGAGACATACTATTTTTCCCTAAAAGTGGAGGAAAAGATAAATAAGAAGTTCGAGAGCAAACAAAACTAAAGAGGTCATGGTGGATGAACTGGTGGACAGTCATATGGAGGCTGAAATGAAGATCTGAAAAAGAAGGATGAGGCTAGTAGTAGTCAAAATTAGAGAGGAAACAATTCCAATTGTTTCCAAGATCAGAACAATAGAGATAAGAGAAGAAGAGGAAGAGGACAAGGTTCAGGAAGAGGAGGCTTTCATGGAACATGTTTTCATTGTGGAGAAGAAGCTCATAGAGCATTTGAATGTCCTCATTGCTAAGGAAGGATAGATAGGAGGAATGAAGGCCAAGCTAGAGTTACACATGTAGATGAAGATGCTAGATCATCAAATTCTGAAGATGTTGAAAGAGGAGAAACATTGATTAACAAAAGTGTCCTGTTGAGTAGTGAGAATGAACCTAAGCAAAGGAGGAGCCTATTTCACACCAGGTGTAAATCTAAGGGTAATTGTTGTGATGTGATTATTGATAGTGGAAGCACAGACAATTTGGTGTTAGAATAGATGGTAACAAAGTTGAAGCTCAAGAGATAGAAACATCCACATCCATATCAGATTGTCTGGGTGCAAGATGACCACAAGGTCATGGTAAGTGAATAGTGCCTGGTAAAGTTCAAGATTGGCAGGTACCATGATGAGGTACTATGTGATATCATAGCTATGGATGCATGTCACATGTTGTTGGGTAGGCTATGGCAGTTTGACAAATGTGTTGTACACAATGGTCATGTGAATACCTATTCCCTAACAAAACATGGAGTGCGACATAAGCTAAAGCCATTGAAGGAGACCAAAGAAAAGGTATGTGGTAATGCAAAAATAAATTTTGTTGATGGAAGAAAATTCCTAGATGCTATGAGGCATGCGCATGTGTGTTTTTCTTTAATTCCAAAAGGTAAAGAGGAAGTAGAAGATGTACCTATAGAAGTTGCAAATTTGTTGAATGAGTTTCAGGATATTGTGTCCGATAATGTTCTTGATGGATTACCACCAGTAAGGAAGATCAGTCATTAGATGGACCTGATTCCAGGAGCTAGTTTGCCAAATAAGGCAGCAAACAGAATGACACCAGGAGAAAGTGAAGAGTTGAATAGACAAGTACATGAGTTATTATAGAAGGGGTTGATTCGAGAGAGTTTGAGTCCCTATGCTATACCAGTGGTATTAGCACTGAAGAAGAATGGAGAATTGAGGATGTGTAAGGATTCCAGAGCAATAAACATGATCACAATCAAGTACTAGTTTCCATTGCCATGAATGGATGATATTATGGTTTGTTTGAGTGGAGTTGTGTATTTTTCAAAGATAGATCTGAAGAGTGGATATCACCAGATTTAGATCAGAGAAGGAGATGAATTGAAGACTACCTTCAAGACAAAGGAAGGACTGTATGAGTGGTTAGTCATGCCTTTTGGGCTAACCAATGCACCAAGCACTTTCATGCAGCTCATGAATGAGGTTCTGCAAGAATTTCTGGGTAAGTTTGTCATTGTTAACATTGATGATATTTTGATCTTTAGCAAGACATTGGAGGAACATATGATGCATATCCGTATGGTGTTTGAGAATTTAAGAGATGACAAATTGTTGATTAATTTGAAGAAGTGTAGTTTTGTGAAGGAGTTAGTGTATTTGAGATTTGTAGTTTTAGTAGAAGGTCTAAAAATGGACCCAGAGAAAGTAAAGGCTATCCTTGAATGGCCTACTCCAAGGAGTGCTACTGAGGTAAGATCTTTTCGATTAGAACAACTAAGAGGGGGGTGAATCAGTTAATCACTGTCCCAATACAAAATGTATAATCGAAAATAAATACTTCAATTACTGTTGCTCGGTAACTTAAAATACTTTTACTATCTTTGCATTTACCGATTACCAGTCTAAAACTTATAGCAGTTACCAATCAAATCAAATATGAAACATTTAAATATGACATCAAAATAAACATCACAATCAACACATAACATAAGAGATTTAACGTGGAAACCCTATGAACGGAAAAACCACTTGGGACCGGCAACCCAAAATATTCACTCTTCTGAAGTGAGGTTGGTGAAGACCCAATGCTGATAAAGGTTACAAATACACTATTAGGTGTGACCTTGTTAGAGGATTTTAGACCAACCGTTATCATCCAACCAGCAGTCACTCTAGGGTTGACAAGATAACAATGCTCATTCTATGAATGATACATAATAAAACTTTCTTATTCCACTTGGTTAAGAGATTTGACTATGTACAATAGTTAAATATGTAATAGTAGGTGATCTGATTTAATACAACTTCAATTAAAAATTACAGATCAATGTTCAGCTCATACAAATATTTCTGATCAATAAATCAATTCTATCCCAACAATATATTAACTTACTATCTATCGGTAATCACTCTCTGTCACCCGGTAATGCTCTGTAGTAGGGTTCTCCTTAACCAGTATGATCAGAATGCATGAAAACTTGTTGATGTGATGATTCTATAGTTTCCTTCTCTTCCGACATTAGCCCCTTATAGTGAAATCTTCAGTCTCTTATATAGACATGTAAACCATTTTCTTCTACTGCATCAAATTTTTCCACTTAATCATTGTCATTGATTTTGTCTCTTTAACATACCTCGACACTTGTGTCAATAACATGTTTAATTCTCATCCTTTAGATCTTTCCTGAATGTTGTTAGTCATTGATCTATATAACAAACTTTATCTATTACCTTGAATTCATATACTTGCTAGCTCATCAATCTTATTGGCTAAACTAGTCATTTAGTTCATTATATTCTTCTTAGTTAACAAAGAAATGTGTTGATAAACACAAGCTTGATTAACACTATGCTTGGTATACACTACACTCCATCGGTGTATACTAAAATTGCCTCATTAACTAACAACACTGATTTGTGTCTTTCGGCTCTTTTCCTCATCATAGATGAATGAAATATAATCAAGTCAATAACATGAAGTCATAGACTCATCAACAAGTTACTCAATGCATTCATTATCCTCATCTATCATATCCATCTTCCTCATGTAGATATTTATGTTCTTCATCTCTTTCACTCCTTCACTACAGATGTTTTGGTATAGTAACTTACAAGATAAGTGTTGTCAAACTAGTTGACATCAATGACAACATAATACTGATTTAATCATATTACATATCTAATCAATCTACTTGGTGATCTTAAATCATAGTTTCTTCAATCAGGTTCTAAATTAGTTGTAGTTCATCAATCTCTCCCTTTGGCATTGATGGTAACTAAAGAGCTATGAAATATACCATACACATACCAAACATGTATTCTACAACTCTCTGAACAAACATTGTACAAGCTCTCCTTAGCTTAATATGTTTAATAACTATGTTACTCAACAACATTACAACTTTCAAATTCCTTCTTCTGTTCTCAGTAATTGATCTTCAATGCTCTCCCTTTCTTCAATTGTCTCTCCCTCAGATAGTTCTCATCAGTGCATATTCAGATTATCTATCCCTTTGTTTCATATTTTTTTATCTCTCCCTTTGACAACAATGTCAAAGAAACAAATAAACAAATAGCTCTATTTGTGTGATCAATATTTATACTACTGAAGAGCTCTATTGTCTGATGCATACTCTGTATCTCTGTATACTGATATGCCAATCTATTCTACTACCTTTCACAACTTTAGATATGATCCAAAGTATGAACTATGTTGCATCAACATGTATGATCTTCTGATAAGATTAGGCTGATGCAACATCTGGATCACCTTAGTGATTGGTAGATAGGGGATGGACCCCAAGTCTAGGCCTCAATTACTCAAATGTATCCTTCAGTAGAGCTTTTGTAAAGATATCTGCAAGTTCTTTTGATGTAACAAACTCTAGCTTAAATTGTTTCTCCTATATTTGTTCTCTTAAGTAGTGATACTTT
Organism: Chamaecyparis obtusa; assembly: GCA_027943335.1. Lineage (NCBI taxonomy): Eukaryota > Viridiplantae > Streptophyta > Pinopsida > Cupressales > Cupressaceae > Chamaecyparis > Chamaecyparis obtusa. Next base: position 421,472 of record BSBK01007395.1, read on the forward strand.
ATTGATATATGCTTCATTTTAGAATGCATCACTTGATTCTTTGAAATATTAATTGCACTAGTGTTATTGTTAGCCAAATTTTCCCTATGCATGCAAATTTGGCCAAAAACCATACCCAAGCCTTTGTTTTTTTCTTGCCTACCATCCCTAAAATTTTCATGGATTTATCCCCTAGTCTCTAGCCTCTGCAAATTTTTTATCTCTCTGGTCTGTAGTTAAAAGATTCATAAAATTGGCCCTTGGTGTTTAAAAAACCCTAAAACCCTAAGCCTTGTTATAATTTCTAGTTACTTTATCTTAGAAACTTAAGTCCCTTCAATTTCCACATGCATTTTTAAATCCTTCAGTCGGCAAGTCTCTGATTCTCGGTGGTTGAACCCTTAACACTCAGCGATCCCGCGAGCAAGTTACCATTTTGGTTGGTAGTCTTGATTCAGCAGCCAAGTTAAGATTCTAGATCTGACAGTTGTCGCATGATCTCATGGCTCTAAAAGATTCCATGAGATCTTGCAATGATCATTGATCTTCCTACCTATAGAGTTTATCTTGTCAATGGGACCAGTGCCACCTCATCTGATCTGGTAGCTCCTAATTCATTGGCAGTGTCTGATTCAGCGGGTTGATAGTGGGGCCATATTCTTTGGCGGATTAAGTTCTAACTTAATCATGTGGTCATCATTATACTTGAGGCTCAAGATGTGACCTAGTTAATCTGGCGGTATAGCGACAACCATTGATCCTCCTGCACCATCAGAGCTTCTGACAGTGGGTCCTGTGTCAGGAAAATGTGCAATGTGGATCCATTTGGCAGCTTGTGATTGGTCATTTGAGAGTACAATTGGTGTCTATTAGTGGGGTTGAGTATCTAGAGATGTGTCAAAAGAACTTAGATCTATGGTGGTCGCATGATCGCAAGGAATATTTGGAAGTCATGCAATCATGTGACTACCGTTAGATTAGCATCTCAGTCAGTGGGTCCATTGTCAGAGGACTACCAAGGTGTATGCTGATGAAGCAGGTCAGAACGAATGAAAGTATGCAACATGTATGTTGTCAGTGGGCCCGTGGGGTCAGGGGTTTCTAAAGAAGTTAACGCGCGATCAGATTTTGCGACTATCATTATACCAGAGATCCAAAAAGCTTGATTGTTACAATCATGGTATAGCGACAGCCGTCCGATGGTGTTCTCAGGGACGTGGGTCCAAGGTCTATCAGGGACACTGACTTTCTCACCGATGATTAGCTATTGACTTCCATGGTGGTAGTTGACTTTTCAAAGGGGTTTTAAAAGTGTTTTTCTAGGCGTATTTGAGCTACTCGATCTACTGGGAGATAAACGATTGACGGTTGAATTTTAAAATTGACCTGCTAGCTGTTCTTTTTCAAATTTAAATATTTCTTCTACTGGCTTTGCTAGGGTTTATGTTTTGCGGCCATGCACAACAAATGGGTAGCTAGAATTGAATTCCTCAAGATAGTGAAGGTTGAGGGGATGATAACAAAGGATCTGATCATCGGTGCCACAAATTTTATAGAGTACCACGTCATGCTAAAAGCTTTAATGGGGTTGTCACCACCTTTTGCAGGGTTAATCTTTTTAAACCTAAATATCTATAAGATTAGATTGTGAGCATCATGGCAAGGCCAAGTTATAGGAGGGTAGATGGATCAAGTTTGATGTAGTATAGGCATGGGCATGCAATATATCTGATCGACCTTGATGCTGCAGAGATATTTTTTATGATTAAATTTGATAGGAAGTTAGGGTTTTCTATTTTATTGTAAAATCATGTAACCCTAGTTAGCTTTTGCTCCTACTTGTGTGTAGGAGATGTATATATTGTATTTTTGGAGCCTTAGTGCTTAGAGGTTAGAGAGTTCACATTTTGTAAGAAGAAAGTCTCTTTGTTAAAAGGCTATCTGTGGCATTTCCTACCCTCTGGTCTTCTACATTCTGTAACCTCCCATTGGTAATTTAGAGATTGAAGATATTTTGTGACATTTCTCATGTCCCTATGCCTTTCTTGTGTAAGTTATCTTTTATTGAATCAAACTATTTATATGTTTCTCAATGATATATTAGGGTTCTTGATCCTTCTTTCTTTCTGCAATTCATGTGTATTATGGTGAATGATTTGATGTGAATGCTTTTGTGGGTATACTACAACCCCTTAACAATCTTGTCTCATTCCTATACCTAGTTGTAGAGGTGAATGTTTGTTTACAGGTCATAGATTGTTGTCTACCCTAAGGAGTGTCATTATTTGTGAAAGAATCTCTTTCTTTCCCTGAATACCCTCTTTGTTTGTAGACCCCTCCTATGAAATACTTATTTAAGCCTATTTAGTAAGTTATGACCTACTAGACCTAAGTCTCTCATTGATTTCATCCTACATACTAAGATCCAAACCCTAGTTTTGGTGCATCACCTAATAGGTAGTTTTCTTTCAGTCATTTCCCTTTCCAAGCATTCCTTCTATCCCTTTCCCTCCAAAGTTTAATTTCATGTCTAGAAGAAAATTAAGGTGATTATCCAAGAGGAACTAGCCTAGAACCTCAAGGTCTCATCTCAGTTAGCATAGGTCCCACACCTGGAGATGATTCCCATGTTATACTAGGTTATCAAGACTACAAGAGCTTGAGACAAAGGCACAAACTTAGTGTATAACAATTCTGACACACCCAGTGGGACTATTAAAAGATCATATTAATGTTCAAAGGTGTTCCTATTGGTTCATCTATAAAAGGATCAAGGAATTTTAGTACACAAGAAATAACATTATAGGCTTAAGCTCAAGTACACCCCAACTTGGTGCCAATGTATAACAATTCTGGCACGCCTAGTGGGACTACACAAGAAGTTCATTGTTTGAAAGATTATGTTATCTCTGATATATAGGTTGCATGATATAGGCTTTTAGAAGTTGTTCTATCAAGTATATCTGCCAACTCCACTGATTTCAAAGATCCAGGCCAAGCTTGTTTAAGGTTTATGAGGAAGATTAAGACTAGAAGCTCAAAGCCTAACCAATTTTTAGAGTTTCCCTCAAAGAGAAGTCACAAAGGAAGGTCAACTCAAAGAACATCCCCTACAAGGAGAGTTCAATCAACACCTCCTAATAATTTAGAAAGGAGACCTTTCCCCTTTCATTCTAGAAGAAGAGGCAGATCTCTAACCAGAGATCTAGAGGAGGATTCAAATCTAGGAGCAAATATAGCTCACATAGTTGTTAATCTTCAGATTCCAACTCCTACAATGGCTAGACCATTTGTATTTGCACCTTTCAATTAGGGTAGCCCACTAGCCTTTGCTCAACATCATGATGTGCCCTTGGTAGCACTAAAGAGCATACTTGATTTCATAGGTGAATGGTAGACAACTACTTTTGAGCACATAAGAGATGTGACCACCATCTGCAGCATAAACAACATAACCCAAGAAGATGTGGCCACAAAATTATTAGTAGCCTCTCTAAAAGGTAACACTTTAGAATGGTTTAAAACTTTAACTATTGGTTCTATTACTTCATGGGATGAATTAGGGGATGCATTAAGTAAGCATTTTGAGGATAAATCAGATAACTTGTCTCTAGTTGAGCAGTTAACAACTATTAAGAGAGACCCTCAAGAGCAAATGACAGATTACAATAGTAGATTCCTCAAAACATAGAATATAATTCTAGTCTCTGTGAGACCATCAGTTGACCATGCTTTCCTATATTACTTACAAAGTCTAAATGGTCAAATTCCTATCATGATCTAGTCTATGGTTGGTACTTCTTTACCCCAGGCTTTTGACATAGCTGTCAGAGCTAAAAATTGTTTAATCCAAGTAGGCATGATTGCTAGAAGGCCTCCAGTGCCCATTTTTCCTAGCCTTCAACCCATTGCACCTGCACAAGTACCCCCATTTACCCCTATTCCCACCATATTCGCACCCTAGGCTAGTACCAGTGGTCAAGAACATGCTACAGCTAGTTTCTCTCAAGAGCTACAAGAGATAAAGAATAGCCAAGAAAGCAGTAAGCAAGAAATGACCAATTTGTTGTAGACCTTGACTAAAGAGGTCACAAATTTGAAGAAGCAAGGTCAAGGAATCAGACCACCATTTCAACCACAAGGCCAAGGTCCTAATCAGCAATATCAAAATCAAGGACAACCTTACCAACAAAATAGGCCATCATACCAAGGAGGCTATCAAGGACAAAGAAAAAGTTTTAATCAGAGACCATTCCAACCATACAACCCTGCACCTCTCAATTCTACAAATCCAATAAGGGATATGGTTCCGAGTCAAAATAATATGGCTATGGATAATGAATGGTGTTTTCCTTGTAATCAGCCTCATAATCAGGCTACATGTTCAAATGGGTGGATGAACCAACCTCTAATGGTTCAAAATTCCTCACAAGCTCAATCGAAGGTTTCATCCAGTGGGTCGGTGCCTCAACAAGAACCACAAGAGCATGAGACTACTCTTTTCAATTGGGAGTAACCAGACTTCAATGGAGTCAATGATGAAGTTGCTTTTGTTTCCTTTACAAGAGAAAAAAGAAGAGCCCAAGACATGGAGAGAACATATTCCAATGCCAAAGCCACCACATCTACAGAACTAGTGCAACAAGCTACTCCCATCACACCGAGGGGGGCTCCTGTCATTACAAGCAAGGAAGGCCAAATTCCAAAGGAAGTGGAGCCCATCATACTAAAAGCACAACAAAGAGTATGCACTATGACACCTTTTAATATCATAGACAACATGAAGAAGGTGAATGTCACCATGTCCATGTGGGACTCTTTGGCTCTTCCAAGACAACCTAAAATTTTGAAGAAGGCCATGATAGAAGTAGCAACTCCTCAACCTCCAAAAGAAGCTGCAAAGATAGTGTTGGTTAACACTGATCAAGGAAAGGAGGCTCCAAGTACAAACTCCAAAGGAAATGCCACACAAGGTAGGAATTCAAAGCCACCTCCCTTTTATGTATCTTTAATTATTGGAAAATATTTATTACATAATTGTATGGTATATAGTGGAGCTACTAGCACTGTAATGCCCAAGAAAGTAGCTGACCAATTAGGACTGAAATATGAGCCCTTCCAAAAGAAGGTTACATAACTTGATGGATCCTCAGTCAATACTATAGGTGTGGCTAAGGATATTAGTCTAATCCTTCATGCTAGTCCTAATTTTTCCATCCTCCTTGATATATATATCATAGATCTCCCTGCATTATTTGCTATATGTTTTTCAAGGGAGTTTATAGCTAAGATAGGAGGCTATCTATCTTCTGACTGGTCTCACATGTTATTTCATACAAGGTATGGGACCAAGGTCACCATTAAGTCAAAACCATTAGCAGCACACCATATAGAACCATATGTGTCCAATACCATCAATGTAAACTACCCTATATTTGATGACAATGACTTCCAAACCATTAGTGAAGCAAGCACAAAGATATAAATTATCCCTGATATTTTTCTAGATGAAAGAGCTTTAGAGGCCCAAGAAAATCTTGTTTGGGATCTTGGTTTGGGAATTTATTTGATACAAGAGAGTGGAGTCATAGAACCAAGCCTTCTCAAAGAGGATATTGATTCAGAGGATCAAAGCAATCAGGTTTGGGAACTATTTTTTGATGGAGCTAGAAGTAGGCATGGTTATGGTGGTGGTGCTATGCTAGTGTCCCCAAAAGGAGAAAGGTATTATACTACCTTTAGATTCAATTTCTCTTGCACTAGCAATACTATAGAGTATGAAAGCCTAGTCAACGGACTAGAGTGGGCTAGAAAAAGAGGGCTTAAGGCCTTAAAAAGTTTATGGTGATAGTGAGTTAGTTGTCATCCAAGTAAGAGGGATAAGTGCAACAAAAAATGATACTTTGAAAGCATACAAGCATAGAGTTTGGGATGCAATTGAAGATTTTTGTGCTTTCAATATTGTTGCTATCCCTGGAAAATTAAACCAAAATGCAGATAGGTTAGTTGTTGTTGGATCCCAATATGACATCCCAAATAGCATTTCAAAAGAAATGGATCAACATCATATCAAAGTGATTTTCAGACCCTCTATTCTTGATAATGATGTCAATTGGTAGGTGTTTGACAATGATGAACAAATTCTGCAATTCTTGTTTGAAGAAGATGTTTTTTCATAGCATAATCAGGATAGGCTATCACAAAACTATGGTGATCAAGTGATACAACTCAAGTCTAATAAGATTCCTAAAGTTCTTGTCACCTTAGAGATTATCTTCAATAATGATGATGAAGTTAAGAAGAGAAAAGCTGGCCTGGTAGTCCAACAAGAACATTGTGTTGAACTAGAGTTGGAACCAAGTAAGAGTCTACAATTTGGAAAGATAAACACTCAATTAGAAAAGTAAGCTTACACTCAGCTTTTCAAAGAATTTAGTGATGTGTTTTCATGGAAATATGAAGACCTCAAAGGTTTTGATCCATCCCTTGCTCAGCACATCATTGATTTAGAACCTAATGCCAAACCTGTGAGGCAAAAGCAAAGGCCTGTTAATCCCAAGCTTGAGCCACTAATGCATAAGGAAGTGCTCAAATTGATAGAAAGTGGTATCATCTACCCCATCAAGCATACTAGTTGGGTTTCTAACCTTGTTCCTATCAGGAAGAAGAATGGGGAGTTGAGGTTGTGTGTTGACTTCAGGGATCTTAATAGAGCCGCATTAAAAGACCGCCATTGACTACCCTCTATGGAACAAATCTTACAATGTGTCTCTAGATCTGAGAGATTTTCAGCATTGGATGGCTATTCAGGATACAATCAAATCTTAGTAAATGAAGAGGATCAATACAAGACTACATTTACAACCAAGTGGGGAACCATGGCTTATCAAAAGATGCCCTTTGGTTTGTCAAATGTAGGTGCTACATTTCAAAAGGAAATGGATACGGCCTTTAAAAGCCTCATGTACAAATTTGTGTTAGTCTACTTGGATGACATAACTGTCTATTCTAAACATGCAGTAGACCATATTAAACATCTGAGGAAGATTTTTGAAAGATGTAGAGAGTTTGGGATATCCCTTAATCCCAAGAAATGTGTGTTTGCAGTTCATGAAGGAAAATTGTTGGGATATGTAGCATCCAAAGAAGGGATCATAGTAGATCCTGAGAGAATTGCAGCTATCCTAGAGCTACCCCTACCACATCACAAGAAGGGTCTCCAATCTTTCATAGGAAAGATTAATTTTTTAGGAGGTTCTTGCCTAACATTGTAAATTTATTAAAGCCTTTGACAACCATGTTAAAGAAGAGTTGAACTTTCAGTTGGACTAAGGAAGGGAAAGCCAATTTCTAGGCTATCAAAGAGGCCCTAATAGAAGATCCTACCCTCTTAAACCCAAATTTCAATAAGGATTTCATCCTTTATGCTTATGGAGGTCATGATGCCATATCTACAATGTTGACCCAAGAAAATTTAGATGGATTGGAGTAGCCTATTGCTTTCTTTAGCAAAGGTTTAGAAGAGTATGAACAGAGATACTCTTTTGTAGAGAAACATGTACTCACTATGGTGAAAAGCCTTAAAAATTTTAAATATCTATTGACCCATAGCAAGGTACATTGAAAAGTTACTCATCCAAGTGTCAAAGAGTTTTTGCTTTCCAAGGACCTAAATGAGAAAAGAGCTGGTTGGATCACCAAGGTGATGGAATATGACATAGATATTTAGACTACTAAGCTAGTTAGAGGAAGAGGCCTTTGTGAACATTTGGCATCAGATGAGAGTTCAAAGAAATCAGAGCAATTGGATGCATCTTTGGTTGTGTATTCTATAGAAGAACAAGCCAAGGCAACAAGCTGGTTGCCTAATATGATCAATTATTTGAGGACAGGGCAATGTCCTTTAGGTTTGGATTCAACAAAAAGAAGGTATTATAGATTGCAATCTATTCCTTTTGTACTGATAGATGAAGTTCTTTTCAGAAATGATCACAGTGGTGTCCTTTTGAGATGCATAGATTCAGAGAAGGTAGCAAACATCCTATTTGAGTTTCATGATGGACCTTCTGGAGGTCATTTATCTCCTAGGACTACTGCTTTTAAAATCATGAGGGTTGGATACTATTGGCCATCTATCTTTAAGGATAGTCATGATTATGTCAAATAATGCATCAAGTGTGCCATGTTTGCAAGAAAAGAGAGGCTTGCAGCCTTGCCCCTATAGCCAGTTAGAATAGAGCAACCCTTCATGAAGTGGGGCGTTGACTTCATTGGTATGATCAACCCTCCATCTAGTGTAGGCCATAAATGGATAATCACTGCAACATATTACTTCACAAGATGGACATAAGCAATTGCATTAAAAGAGGCCAATGAGAGTGTTGTCTTAAGTTTTTATGATAACATAATTCACAGATTTGGCACTCCTAATTCCATCATTTCAGATAATGCATTGGCATTCATAGGCCTCAAAGTCTCAGAGTGGGTAGTCAAGAATGGCATCTATCTGAATACCAATTCCAATTATTACCCCCAAGGCAATGGCTTGGTAGAATCGACCAATAAGAACTTGATTAGGATAATCAAGAAGACTCTTTAGGAGAATCAAAGAGATTGGAATACTAAGCTTAGGTCTATAGTGTGGTTAGATAGAATTACCCCAAAGAAAATCGTTGGTAATTCTCCTTATATGTTAGTGTATGGAAAAGAGGCCAAGTTGTCCATCTTAGCTGAATTGCCAGCTCTAGACTTGGCTACTCAGTATGCCCTATTTGAAGAAGGAGATCCTTTGCAGATTAGGTATGCTCAATTGATGGAATTGGAAGAGATCAGAGACAAATCAATGTATGATATGGAATTCCATCAGATTCAAACAAAGAGGATTTTTGAAAAAAGAGCCAGAGTTAGAAATTTCAAGATTGGGGATGTAGTCCTCAAGTGGGATGAGTTCAGGTCTAGGCCTGGCAAGCACACAAAATTTGACTCCTTTTGGGGTGGACCATTTGTAATCATAGAATGCAGGGGCTCCAATGCTTTTCAACTATCAAATATGGAGGGAGTCTCCTTACCTATCTTTGTGAACGGTTTCCACTTGAAGCCTTGTTTTAAGGTTAACCCCTCTCTGTAAATTTTGTAAAAGTTTCCCTGTTTTCTTTCCTTGCTTTCCCTGTTTTCTTTCCTTGCTTTCTAGTTTAGTTTCCTACTTTTCAAGAAGTGCTCTAAGCACATTTTTAGTTTTGTCCCTCTGTAGAGAATTTTGTTCCTATAATAACCCCATGTCCAATGGATTTTCAAGGTCACTAGTTTCCCATGTCTAGCAGGCTGACATCTGATAGAAATCGCCAAAATGTTACCCAAATTTTCCCTGTGCATGCAAATTTGGCCAAAATCCATACCCATGCCTCTATTCTTGACTTTCCTACCATCCCTAAAATTTTCATGGATTTATCCCCTATTCTCTGGCCTCTGCAAATTTGTTATCTCTCTAGTTTGCAATTACAAGATTCATAAAACTAGCCATTGCTGTTCAAGAAACCCTAAAACCCTAAGCCTTGTTATAATTTGTAGTTACTTTATCTCAGCAACTTATGTCCCTTCAATTTCCATGTGCCTTTTTAAATCCTTCAGTCTCCAAGTATCTGATTCCCAGCAGTTAACCCCTTAACACTCAGCAATCTCGCAAGCGGTTATCATTTTAGTTGGCGGTCTCGGTTCAGTGGCCAAGTCAAGATTCTAAAGCTAATGGTTGTCATGTGATCTCATGGCTCTGAAAGATTCCATGAGATATTGTGATGATTTTCAATCTTCTTACCTACAGAGTTTATCTTGTCAATGGGACCGGTGCCACCTCATTCGATCTGGCAGCTCCTGATTTGTCGGTGGTGTCTGATTCGGTAGGTTGACAGTGGGGCCGTCTTCTTTGGCAGGTTAAGTTCTAACTTAATTGTGAGGTCATTGTTATACTTGACGCTCAAGATGTGACCTAGTTAATCTGGTGGTATAGCGATAGCCGTTGATCCTCCTGCACCATTAGAGCTTCTAATAGTGGGTCCTGTGTTAGGAAAATGTGCAACGTGGATCCATTTGGTGGCTTGTGATTGGTCATTTGAGAGTATAGTTAGTGTCTATTAGTGGGGCTAAGTATCTATAGATGTGTCAGAAGAACTTAGATCTACGGTGGTCACATGGTCGCAAGGAATATTCAGAAGTCATGTGATCATGTGACTACCATTAGATTAGCATCTCAGTCAGTGGGTCCATTGTCAGAGGACTGTCGAGGTGCACGCTGATGAAGCAGGTCAAAATGAATGAAAGTATGCAATGTGTATGTTATTAGTGGGCCCATGGGGTCAGGGGATTCTAAAGAAGTTAACACATGATTAGATCTCATGGCTGCCATTATATTAGAGATCCAAAAAGCTCGATCGTTACAATCATGGTATAGCGATAACTGTCTGATGGTGTTCTTAGGGACATGGGTCCAAGGTCTATCTAGGATGCTAACTTGCTTGCTGGTTATTGGCTACTAACTTCCACGATGGTGGTTGACTTGTCAGAGGGGTTTTAAAAGTGTTTTTCTAGGTGTATCTGAGCCACTTGATCTACCAGGAGATAAACGATCAATGATGGCATTTTAAAATTGACCTGCTAGCCATTCTTTTTCAAATTTAAATATTTCTTCTACTAGCTTTGCTAGGGTCTGCATTTTGCAGCCGTCGACAAAAAATGGGTAGCTGGAATTGAATTCCTCAAGACAATGAAGATTGAGGGGATGATAACAGAGGATCTGATCGTCGACGCCATGAATTTTACAGAGTACCACGTCGTGCTAAAAGCTTTAATGGGCTTGTTGCCACCTTTTGTAGGGTTAATCTTTTTAAACCTAAATATCTATAAGATTAGATTGTGAGCATTCATGGCAAGGTAGAGTTGGAGGAGGGTAGATGGATCAAGTTTGATGTAGTACAAGCATGGGCACACAACATATCTGATTGGCCTTGATGCTGCAGAGATATTTTTTTATGATCAGATTTGATAGGCAGTTAGGGTTTGCTATTTTATTGTAAAATCATGTAACCCTAGTTAGGTTTTGCTCCTACCTGTGTGTAGGAGATGTATATATTATATTTTTGGAGCCTTGGTGCTCAGAGGTTAAAGAGTTCACATTTTGTCAGAAGAAAGTCTCTTTCTTAGAAGGCTATATGTGGCATTTCCTACCCTCTAGTCTTCTACATTCTATAACCTCCCATTGGTAATTCAGAGATTGAAGATATTTTGTGACATTTCTCATGTCCCTATGTCTTTTTTTTGTGAGTTATCTCTTATTGAATCAAAGTATTTATATGTTTCTCGATGATATCTTAGGGTTCTTGATCCTTCTTTCTTTCTGCAATTCATGTGTATTATGGTGAATGATTTGATGTGAATGCTTTTGTGGGTATACTACAACCCCTTAACAATCTTGTCTCATTCCTATACCTAGTTGTAGAAGAGAATGTTTGTTTGCAGGTCATAGATTGTTGTCTACCCCAAGGAGTGTCATTATTTGTGAAAGAATCTCTTTCTTTCCCTAAATACCCTCTTTGTTTATAGACCCCTCCTATGAAATACTTATGCAAGCCTATTCAGTAAGTTGTGACCTACTAGACCTAAGTCTCTCATTGATTTCATCCTACATACTAAGATCCAAACCCTAGTTTTGGTGCATCACCTAGTAGGTAGTTTTCTTTCAGTCATTTCCCTTTCCAAGCATTCCTTCTATCCCTTTCCCTCCAAAGTTTAATTTCATATCTAGAAGCAAATTAAGGTGATTATCCAAGAGGAACCAGCCTAGAACCTAGAGGTCTCATCTTAGTTAGCATAGGTCCCACACCTAGAGATGATTCTCATGTTATACTAGGTTATCAAGACTACGAGAGCTTGAGACAAAGGTGCAAACTTAGTGTATAATAGTTATCACAATATATAATCACCGGCTCAGTGATTATCTCATTCACACCTTCAAGAATTTATTTGATATATGCAATTTTTAAGAAATTTGTAGCAGCAGCAACATACTCTGCTTTGGCTGTAGACTAAGAAATGAAAGCCCGCTTCTTACTTGTCTAGGTAACAAGTCTTCACCAAAGAAGAATGCTCCTCTGGTAGTGCTTTTTTTGTCATCCACATTTCCAGCCCAATCAGCATCAGTATAGACTCTAAGTTCAAACTTGCCTTCCTTAGGATACCATAATTCATATTCCTTTATTTTCTTTAGGTATCTTAAGATTCTTTTAGTAGCAATCATGTGTAATTCTCTAGGATTAGCATAAAATCTAGCAACCAGTAGCCATTGGTAGTTTCATCTTCCTTAGTCAATTTGCAACCAGTAGCCATCAATGTTCCCACAGGTTTAGCATCTTCCATGCCAAATGTTTTCAATACTTGTTTTATGTATTTAGACTATGTGATGAATATCCCATCACTCTGTTGGATCACTTGTAGTCCAAGAAAGAACTTAATCTCTCTAAACATAGACATTTCAAGCTCATTCCTCATATCATCAGAAAATACTTTACATATTTGATCTTGACCTCCAAATATGATATCATCCACAAAAATTTCAGCAATAAGAATTTGTTACATCTAAAGAACAACTTGCAGACATATTTACAAAGCCTCTACCAAAGGATACATTTGAATACTTGAGGACTAGATTTGGGGTATGTCCCCTATCTACAGGTTGCTAATGTGATCTGGATGTTGCATCAGCCTAACCTTATCAAAAGATCATACATGTTGGTGTAGCATAGTTCACACTTTGGATCATGTCGAAGGTTGTGAAAAGTTTGGAGAACTGGAACAGATTGGAATATCAGTATATAGAGATACAGAGTATGCACCAGACAATAAAGAGTTACATGGCTACTACAGAGTTGTATATTTATTTGTTTCTTTGGCATTTTTGTCAAAGGGAGAGATAAACAATATGAAACAATATGCACCGATGAGAACACTGATATCTATCTAAGGGAGAGACAAACTGAAAGAAAGGGAGAGCGATGAAGATCAAATACTAAGAATAGAAGAAGGAATCCAAGAGCTGAAAAGATCATATCTATAGAATGTCAAAGCTGCATTGGTAATGTTGTTGAGTAACATAGTGATTAAACATATTACGGTAGGGAGACCTTGTACATAATTTTTTCACAAAGTTGTAGAATACATGCTTGGTATGTGTATGGTATATTTCATATTACTTGAGTTTCCATCAATGCCAAAGGGAGAGATTGATGAACTACAACTAATTTAGAACCTAATTGAAGATTTGTGATTAGAGATCATCAAGTTGTTGATTAGATATGTAATATGATTAAATCATTAATATGTTGTCATTGATGTCAACTAGTTTGACAAAACTTATCTTGTAAGTTACTATACCTAAACATCTGTAGAAAAGGAGTAAGAGAGATGAAGAACATAAATATCTACATGAGGAAGATGTATATGACACATGAGGATAAAGAATACATTGGGTAACTTGTTGATGAGTCTATGACCTTATGTTATTGACTTGATTATGTTTCATTCATCTATGATGAGGAAAAGAGCGGAAAGACACAAGGCGGTGTGGTTAGTTGATGAAGCATCATAGTATACACCGAGCAATGTAGTGTATACCAAGCACAGTATAAACCAAGCTTGTGTTCACCGACACATTTCTTTGTTAATCAAGCAAGAGAAAGGAACTAAAGGATTAGTTTAGCCGATAAGATTAATGAGCTGTAAAGTACCTCATGATAGGAGATGTTGATAAAGTTTGTTGTCAAGATCGACGGCTAACAAAATTCAAGGAAGATCTAAAGGATGAAATCAAAACATGTTACTAACACATCACCTGAAAAAGTTTAAGCAGCAAAATGGATGAAGAAGAATAGGTGGAAAAATCTAATGGAGGAGAAGAAAATGGTTTACTTGTCTATTTAAGAGACTAGGGTTTCATTTTGAAACTTAAGCCAAAAGGAGACTACAGAATTATCGCATGAACAAGATTCATGTATGCCTGATCAAACTAGTTAAGGAGAACTGAACTGCAGAGTTTATTGAGCATTAGAAAGCTATTACTGAGATATTATCTAAAAATCTATAATTAAACTTGTATTGCAATTAGATCACCTACTGTTATAGTTTAACCATTGTATACAGACAAATCTCTTAACAGAGTGGACTAGGAAAGTCTTATATGTATCATTCATAGAATGAACATTGTTATCCTATCAACCCCATAGTGAATGTTGGTTGGATGATTATGGCTGGTCTAAAATCCTCTAACAAGGTCACATCTCACAGTGTGTTTGTAATCTTTAACAGGGTTGGGTCTTTGCCAACCTCACTTTAGAAGAGTGAACAATTTTTGGGTTGCCAGTCCCAGCTGGTTTTTCCCTTCACAAGGTTTCCATGTTAAATCTTTTTGTTATGTGTTCATTGTGGTGATTTTTTATTATCATAATTTACATATTACATGTTGGATTTGATCGATAATCATTATATGTTATTGACTGGTAATCAGTAAAAACATAAACATTATAGTATTTTATGTTACCTAGCTATAGAAGTTTAAGTAAATAGTTTTGGATTATACATTTTGATTTGGGACTATGGATAACTAATTCACCCCCCTCTCAGTTATTCTAACAATATGTTTTCCCCATTTTGGGTTGAAAACTATTTTAAAATATAGTCAAATTCATATTATTTTGTCATAGGGGTAGAATTTTAAATGAAAAGTCATTTGCAGATTCTTGTTGTAAATTTTGATTATGGTATTTTATAAACCATTCATCAAAATATTGTTAATGCATGACTTGGAGTGGGCAGAGTGGTCTCCTTTGACCATCTCTTTTAGGAGTCTTATTTTTCCACTACCCCTATAAACTCCAGAATCTGGCATTTGAGTTTATGAGGCAGCCTCATGGGCCTATTTTGAGAGATTTCCCATGTTTTAGGAGGTTAAGGAGGTTTCAATACTGATTCCTCACCTCATTTTATATACCTCTCACTTGCATGATTGAGGTTAGCTCTTCATTTTCTCTTCCATACATTGAGAATGTTGTAGCTCTAAAGAAACACAATTTTGTACTTAGCTTCTTTTCAGTAATACAAATTGAGCCTTCTTATTTCCTTCCTTTTCTAAGTTTTTCTTAGTGAATTTCTTCCAAGATTATTGTGATATTATCTTATCCTCAATGTACATGTTGATTCAACTGAACATTCAAGGATTTGTCTTGGCTTTGGAGCATTAATTTGTGTACAAACTGGAATTAGGATTGTGGAAACCTCTTCCCTTTTCTATGTTACGAGTACCTTATTTTTCTAAGGATTTTAAGATAGTAGGATCAAGTTGTGGATTGTAGCTTTGTTTCAACTATTTTGTAAGCTTGTGTCAATTAGAGCTTCTATCATTTCAGTGGATCACCTAGTTTAGTTTTAGTTTCATGCATTCTCTCTCCTTTTTCCTTCAAAGTTTAGTTAAGTTTCAGGTGATTCAAGGGGAAGTCAACCCCAAATCTAGAGGTCTACTTTCTGATATGTTACCCACAGTCTAAAAGTAGTCCCATGTTTCACAGGATTTCTAGGTTCTACACTTAGCCATACTCAGGTGCAATCCCTAGTGACAATAGTATGCTTTATAATCTATGTGGTACATGTTGTTATCTCTATTTGAGCATTAAAGGTTGTCATTAGTATCAAAGACATCAGTCGGTTACCTATGCTACTCTAGTTGGTAACTGCATACACTTCAAGCCAGATGGTCAAGGCTTCACATCGAGCACCAGGGTAGTTCTATCGAGCATCAATGTACACCAATACCAAGCGGCAGTAAAGATCAAGCAGACATGACACCGAGCACCAGTATAATTACCGAGTAGAATATATAGTGTTTACCGAGGAAAATAGTAAATAGCATAGTAATCAGGAATAGCACACTTATGTAGGCAAATGGTTACAATAGAATCACAAAACATTTTACCAAGATCGAGGACCATTTATTGTAAGATTCCATCATTAAATGCGATGATGATCTTTATGTATTTGCTAGTTCTTGGTTATTTTTATATACCGTTGATCTTAGGGTGTAATCTAAGATATTGTAACCTAAATTTTTTTAAGCAGCAAAAGTAGTATGCTATATAAATGTAATTTTATTTTATTTTTGTATGCATTGGAGAGAAGCTTGATAAGTATTTTGAGAACATGAAAAGAAGTTCTTGAAGCATTAGCCAACTTCATGAATCTTAGTCATCAGGAAGAGAAGAATAGTACTCAGAGTTATTCAGATTAAGCAGAATCATAGAAGTCTACCGAGCAGTTTAGAGAAAAAAATCTTCACATAGAAAGGTGATATCTATTAAGCATTTCATAGATCTATATCAGACAAGTTAAGTTGTCATCAGAAGATATTTACCTATTACTTTCTAATCACTATAATAGATTTTGGTAAAATCTCTTAATAGAGTAGACGTAACAGTCTTTTTGTAAATCTCTTAACCGAGTGCACAGTCAAGTAGTGTTGTTGAAATCCTATCACTAGGTAGATCTAATCGATTTGATATGTTACTCCTAATAGGGTAAGATCACTAGCAATGATCACCACTTGTAGCCCTAACAAACAAACCTTTTCTATCTGTAGTAGTAAAGAATTTATGGGTGTCATCCCCACTATAGTTTTTACCTTCTAACAAGGGTTTTTACGTTACCAAAATACTTTTGTTATGTGATGATTATCTTGTTGATTTCATGGTATTTACTTTGATAAGTTAACTAAATGAATGATGCATGCAATGGATTCAAGTTATAGTTGAAGGATACTACTATTTGTTTTTTAAGGTTAGAAAGGTTTATGAGTTAAAAGTTTATGAGGGCACTGATTCACCCCTCCCCTCTCAATACCCTATCTCTTCAATTCCAACAATTGGTATCAGAGCTCAGTTCTCTTATTAAATAGTTTAACCACTGAAGGGTAAAGATCTAGTCATGGAGAGATATAAGCTAGATAAAATAATAGAGAATCAAAAGATTCAAATGCAGATATTTGTTGAGCAGTATAAGAAAGCCAAGGATGGACTGAAGAAATTACTGGTTGAAAGAAAGAACCTAGCTATTCTGAAAAATGAGAGCGGTTACCATGAAGAAGCGATTGATGATGTATTTGATAACATTGGATCTAGTTTAGGAAGCACTTCTAATGGATCTGAAAGTATAATCTCTGATTTAGCTGAAAAGAATCTTCACTTAACCAAACAAGTGAAAGCACTGCAAATCAGCTAGGAATCTCAGATGGTGAGAATGTTAGATGTAATGAACAAGGCTAGATAGGATGAGAAAGAAAGGAATCTAGCTGTTGAAGACCAAAGAAAAATAACTAAACAAATTCAAGTAAAGGAAACTAAGATACAAAGAGTCACTGAGCATCACCTTAAAATATCTAATCAGATGATGGTTGTGAATTAGGAAATCAACTGAGTAAATGGAGAATTGTCAAGAAGACTTGAAGATGTTGCAATACTAAGAGAAGAAAATGAGAGACTGAGAAATGAAGTAAAGACTCAACAACAACACAATGAGATGATGAAATTGGCTGAGGATAGTTTGAAAAAGATTGATGATTTTCTGACTAATCAAAGAAGATTTGGAAGTAAAGCTGGTTTAGGCTATACTGGCAAAGGAGAATCATCAAAACAAGCTGATCAAATCAACAAAAATCAAATTCAAAGACCTAATATGTTGTCATGCTATCATTGTGGAAAACCAGGACATACCTCTAATGTCTATAGAAGTAAAGCTCAAGGTAAACCTCTAGTCACTCCTAAGTTTAATGGATATTGTTATTACTATGGAAAATTTGGTCATCAAGCTTATGAAGGTAGAGCTAAGTTGAATAAGAATGCAAAAAATCCTACTATGGAGAAATTATCTTATACTTATAATGAACATGGACACACTGCATGAGAGTATAAGGTAAAAATGAAGCAAGTATGGACACCAAAACAAAAGAGAAAATCCAAGCCTTATCAACCAAAGAGACAAGCTAATTCTTATGTTTGGGATTACAAAACATGGGCTAACTGTATTGCATGTTGTAGATATGGGTACACTATAGAAAATTGTATGAGGAAAAGATGGGTTGGACAATCATTAAGCTGGACATGCACTAGAATGGCATGCTTACATTGTCATAAGGTCGATCATCTAAGCAAGGACTATAGAGACTGAGCACCAAAATAAGGACATGTATTTGAGAGTGGAAACACTATTGTAGATATCATGAGAATTAGGAACACTATGTGGAAGAAGGCATAAAATGAGAATGTTGAGTGAAGTAATGTTGAAACCTCATCCACTGGATTAGGTGACATCGATACCTCAACTTAAGGTGATATAGCTATGTATGGAACTGACATCTCAAATGATCATATTTTACATATAGTTCCTTATATATGATGACCACATACCAAATCTGCATGAGTAAAGATGCACTATGGTTTATATGTTTTGAGCTAACAAAGTCATAGACTCCGTAAAAGTAAGACCAAGAAAAAGGTTGCCCATTGGTAATCACTATTCAAGGTTAATCGAGTATCAATATCAACTGAGTAAGAAATCATGTGTTAATTGAGCTAATGAAAGTTTGTAGTAGTCATCGAATTGATAGTTGTCACTGAGCTGGTAGTAGGGCAAGCATTAATGACATGAATTTTTAAGTGGGAATTCAAAAAATGCTATAAATACATAGAAGTCTGAGTTCATTTTTCATAAAGAGATTTCAGAGAGCGATAATTTCAAAGAGAAAGTTTTAGTCAAGAATCTTTAAAGTTCAACCAAAGTAGTTGCAGATCAAACCAAGCACATTCTTTGACATATTCCAAGTAAGTTGAAACCCCTACTAAGCATATTCATCATACTTACCAAAAACCTAGTTTGTTATAATGGCATCCACTATGAGCACTTCTAAAGCTGTGGAAGAAGAAGTTTATCTTATAGTGTCAACAAACTATATTGAATCTAAGTACAAGTCACACCCATAAGTAGCATCGAAAATGGATTCAGTGGACACTTTTTCAAGCATCCCATCTAGGGTTTTGTTGGTTGAAGACATTTGATTGTACATTCATTGCAAAATAGGAGATTTTGAAATGTATGTTGCATACCAGACACTATGTGGTGATGATACAAAGTTGAAACTAGAACATAAATAGGTAGAAATGATTGGAATCACTAATGCCCTAAATTTTCTAAAGAATTTCAAAAATGAATGGATAAGGGTTATGTTAAGTCGATATCATGAGGGCACATTTTGGCTAGATAGTCCTATCAAAGTGGCAAAGAGAATGATTCATAAGGTCACAGGGTATCCCACAACCAACAAGGCAAAAGCATTCTGAAGTTCATCTTGAGCTGATGTTGAGAAAAATATAGGTGCAACATGGGATGATAGAGCACTAAAAATTGCATCAATTGTGGATTTGAAAGTTAAGTTTGCAGCACATGTAATAGGTTATAAGTTCTATCAGTCAAGCAGACTGAACAGTGTACCATATAGTGTTGTGGATATGGATTACAAAATGATAAAGAAGGGTCATCAGATAGAAGTTTCTGAGCTACTATTGAAATAGGTTGAAGAGAATATGGAAACAATCAAGTCAAAAAAGTATAATAAAAGTAAGTTTGGCTCACTGCTAGTATGCTTATTTTTCTATCTCTAAAAATTCTTTCCTTTTGTCGGTCACATGGATTAGTCTACTAACACACTGGCCACTTGACAAATTTATGATATAATGAAAGGTATGGAAGATAATGCAAATAATGTTGTAGATGGTTATTTTGAGGAGTTCAAGATTAAGATGAATCTTAGATATAGGATTCCATGCTCACTAGTCGATAAATATGAGATGGACATATATTTTCTAGTTAACATCAACCATACATCGATTAAAATTGTAGAGCCAAGGACTAAATGGCTAGCCCCCATGGGATATGAAATGGATCATGGTTTCGGTTTGAAATCAATCAAGACATTATTAGCTTTACCAAAGGACAAGAAGGCTAAGAGGTTTGGAACCTATGAAGAGGCAAAATCTAGAATAAAAATAGATCTTGTCATCGACAAAATAACAAGAAAAGAAAACAAAATGAATAAAGTTTTAATAGAGCAATTTGGAGATGTATCTGACTCATCTAATGAGTCACCATTTGAACCTAAAACTGAAGGTCAGCTACTATTAACTAACAAGGCACATGATAGTGAGGAAACTAAGTCTGATAAGGAAAAAGATTCAATACTAGTTTCTCCCACTCCAACTCTAAAGAAGAGGTAGTTGCTAGTGCAGACAAGTGCATGAACAAGGTCAACAACTAGACCCTCACCACCATAGAAAAAGGGAAATGAGAAAATAATAAAACCTAAGGAGTAGATTAATTAGAGGAAGAGAAGATCTTGAGGATGAAGAAGATGATAAAAATCAATTCAAGGTTGTCAGTAATAAGAATAGGTCAATTGATGAGGTTGTTGTAGACATAATTGAGAATGGAGATCTCACAGTTCTGGAACTCATTCGGTTTGACAACATGCCTACCGAGGATCAGAATAAAACTGAGGAGGCTATCATCCAAATGATGATACACTTTAAAAGAGCTCCATTGGAGTTTGGAAATCCATTGACAAAGGCATTAGAAGAAAGAATAAATCATAAATGGTCCTATGCCTTGGACACTGAGAAGAAATTGAGGGAGCAATTCCTAGTTGAGGCATCACCAAATTTAACTCTTGATTAAATTAAGGAGTATATTGACACTTATTATAAGAGATTCAAAGTAAAAGGCTGGGCTATTCAAATTTTAGATGAAAATTTGCCAGATGTTGATGAGACTGGCCAACTCACGTTGACATCCATTTTTGCAGCAAAAGAGCAAACAAAGAAAGAAGCATTTCTTAATCTATCTAAGAAGAGACAAAGGTCAAAAGGAAAAGGTATTTATATAGATGATGGTGATATAGAAAAGAAGACAAAAGAATTAGGTGTATCATTTATTGAGGTGATTGATACAACTCTTGTAAATGATGTTATAACACTTTCCTAGGATTCACCAGATCAAAGAAAGATCCAAACAAAGGAGAAGAATGATGAAGATGTACTCATTGAGGACATTAAAAATATGAATCTGGATGATAGAAATGATGATGAATTTGTGAACACTGCACCAAAAAAACACAAGATGAAGGACAAGTTACTGAGTGTGCATACACATCATTACTGGGAGAGCTTCCTATCCCTATGGAAGGAGTTGAGATTTTATCACAAGATAAACCTGAAGGTTCAGACCTCAAACAACCAAAGGATAGAATAGGAGAACAAGGAGAAGAGACACATACTGAAATAAACTAGCCTAAAGAGAAAGAGGCACCCAAGATAGAAACAAAGGATCAAGAGAATCCTAATGTAACCGAGGCCACTCAACCAAACACTACATCAGATGCTCTGACATAGTCTACTGACACAATGGTCACCGAGGAGTAGCAAAAGGCAGATATAGTGTCACCTGGGTAGGTTACACAAAGTTCTAAGGTAAAGGACACTATACCAATTATAAAAAGTTCACTTCAAGAACCGGAGAAGAAGAAGAAGAAAAAGAAAGGAAAAGGGTCGGTCACATTAGATGAAGTCATAGTTATATCGGATTGTGACCCGATGACCCAAAGATTTGAGGAACTATGAAAATATGGGGAGTTGTGTAAAAGGAAAGTAGTACAAGAAAAATTGAAACAAGAAAGAAAGAGAAAAGAAATAATTGAAAATGTAAGACATATCTTACAATAGGTTATACCAGAGGTACATATAGATGAGGACACTCTAATCATGGACCAATGTGCTACACTTGATGAAGAGATAAATGCCCCAGATGTTGAAGCAAACTAGAGAATAGAAAAAATCCAAGATACAAGATAAACTTGTAGAAATGATTAGCCAAGAAGTGGTAATTCACAAGGTTAAGCTATCTAAGGTAATAACTAAAATTAAGGTTATTACTGAATTAATTTGTCAAATTTTGTTCAAACTATGCACTATAGAAACCCTCACTACCAAGGTCAGTGACAAGATTAAACAACTTGATAATGAAATCAAAGCTAGTGCACAAGCAACCTTAACCGAGCCTCAAGAATTTGCCAAGCATATCTTGAAAGTTCAAGAAATCGAGCGGTTAAGAGAAGATCTAAGGAAATAGGAAGAAACAATCTATGAACAATTCACAGAATTGCAAACCGAGTTGCTTCCCTATCTGAAAATATTTGAGAATCACATTGTCAAGGCACAAATGGTTGTTGCAACACTAGAAATCTCTGTGTTGGACAATATTTTTGACATGCATGCACAAGTCGGTCTTGAACACATTTCTCTCTCCAACTTGGAAGACTATTGGGAAATCCTCTTGGAGTCATTGAAGAAAACTCACAAGCAATTTTTGATAAGCTGTAAGTATACATTTTCTTATTTGGCATTAATATCAAAAAGGGGGAAAACATGTATATAGAAAAGGATAACATGTATATGCCAAATATGTCTATAAAATGTGAAGTATACTACACATTACCGGGAGCATGCACCAAGGGGGAGTAATAGAAATTTTTGTTGATATGTATCTATGTAATTGTAGAGACAGAAAGTATTTTGAGATCATATGTCTATATACATTTAAGGTTTTGATAGTAATGCCAAGGGGGGAGATTGTTATCTCTATTTGAGCATTAAAGGTTGTCATTAGTATCAAAGACATTGGTCGGTTACCTATGCTACTCTAGTCAGTAACTACATACACTACAAGCCAATCAGTCAAGTCTTCACACTGAGCACTAGGGTAGTTCTACCAAGCATTAGTGTACACCAATACTAAGTGGCAATAAACACCAAGTAGACTGGACATTAAGCACCAATATAATTACTAAGCAGAATATATAGTGTTTACCAAGGAAGACAGTAAATAGCATAGTAATCAGGAATGGCACACTTATCTAGGAAAATAGTTGTACAAGAGAATCACAAAACATTTTACCAAGATCAAGGATAATTTATTGTAAGATTCCATCATTAATTGTGATGATGATCTGTATGTATTTGCTAGATCTAGGTTATTTTTATACACCGTTGAGCTTAGGATTTTCTCTAAGATATTGTAACCTAAATTTTGTTAAGTGACAAAAGTAGTATGCTATATAAATGTAATTTCATATTATTTTTTTATGTGTGAGAGAGAAGCTTGATAAGGAGTTTGAGAACATGAAAAGAAGTTCTTGAAGCATTAGCCAACTTCATGAATGTTAGTCATCAGGCAGAGCAGAACAATACTTAGAGTAATTTAGATTAAGCAGAATCAGACAAGGCTATGGATTAGTTCAAAGCAGAAATCTTCACATAGAAAGGTGATATCTATTAAAAATTTCATAGATATGTATCAGACAAGTTAAGTTGTCATTAGCTGATATTTACCTATTACTTTATAATCACTTTAATAGAGTTTGGTAAAATCTCTTAACATAGTAGACCTAATAGTCTTTTTGTAAATCTCTTAATTGACTGCACACTCAAGTAGTGTTGTTGAAATCCTATCACTAGGTAGATCTAATCAATCTAATATGTTTGTCCTAATAGGGTAAGATCACCAAAAGTGATCACCACTTGTAGCCCTAATAGGAAAACCTTTTCTATCTGTAGTAGTAAAGAATTTGTGGCTATCATCCCCACTGTAGTTCTTACCTTCTAACAAGGGTTCCTGCATTACCAAAATACTTATGTTATGTGATGATTATCTTTTTGATTTCATGCTATTTACTTTGATAAGTTAACTGAATGAATAATGCATTTAATAGATTCAAGTTATAGTTGAAGGATACTACTATTTGTTGTTGTAAGGTTTATGAGTTAAAATAATTTTAGGGCACTAATTCACCCCTCCCCTCTTAGTACCCTATCTCTCCAATTCCAAAAATTGGAGAGATGTTTGGCATGGTCGGTTCACTGGCACTCGGTTATTTCTCTGGACAATAGTATGCTTTATAATATATGTTGTACATGTATGCTTCATGACTTAAGAGAATTTATGTGTATGCTTTATGTGCTACATGTGTTCACATGTGTAATTCATCATTTAAGTGAATTCAAAATTTATGTGCTACATTGTATTCATGTGTATCTGATGCTCTCAACCAATAAAATATGATGCAGAGCCCTCTACTATCCCCTCATGGAACTCAAGTCAACTTGAGGATTCTACAAGCATATTGGAATATAATCAAGGAGTTAGTCTCAACTCAAGGGTCAAATAGGTTCTCTGACTTTAGAGAACCAACACATCTAACATTTTAAACAAGTTCACTTCCTCTAACCTCTCATCACAACTTCTCTTGGCACCAACTCCATTATAGGCCTCTTAGTGCACCTAGAGCCTCCATCTTGTCAAAAATTGAAATAGGTCTTCCACCTTGATTGTAACACCATATAACATCTTAATATGGCCCACCTAGTGTGTTTCACCAATCTACTAGTTTTTTTCAAGTCTTCTTCCACCAATCCACTCCAATAGCCCTTCTAGGCTTGTAGCCTTCACCAGTCATAAATCAACCTTTTTCTCTAGAATTCTCCAAACAACTCAAGAAACTAATGGTTGATCTAGAAAATATTTTGGATTCCTTAAATCCTCCCCAAGTCTCAGGATAGACTTCTCTTGGATCCATTTAAAGGCTTACTTTTCCTCTTTACACACTAGAACTCTCACCAACATTTGCAATGGTGCTTAGTAGACCTTTGGAGCAATTTGGTCTGTATTTTTTGTGAATGTTCTATTGAATTCGTGTTCCAAATGAGGTTTTCCAATTGTATCTAATGGCATATTCCATTTGGTTCCAGGATGAACGATTTGGAAGAAACTCAATGGTGCAACTTTCAACTGACCCTCACTACATGTTTTGGCATCAAGTGAGACTAGCATGCCAAATTCAAATGAATTTGAATCTCCAAAAATGGAGAGAGGTTATTGTAAGCCTTAAAAAAAAGGTCTTGTAGCATCTCGTAGATTGACGATACCTCTCACAGGGTCTGAGATACGAACCTTGAAAGATTGCTACCCAATCGTGCTTAGTGCACCTTGTAGACACTTTGGTCTGGCATGGTCTAGAACATTCTAGTGACTCAGTAGTCAAAATGGAGTTGTCACTAACATTTAACCACCCAACTAGATCTAATGGTGTAGTCCATTTGGTGTCGGGATGAATGGTTTGGAAGAAACCTAGTAGTGCAACTTTTAACTGAGCCTCAGTACAAGTTTTGGCATCAAGCAAGACTGGCGTTCCAAATTCAAATGAATTTGAATCTCCCAAAATGGAGATATTTTATTGTAGGCCTTAGAATCATGGTCCTATAACATCTCACAGATTGTTGATACCTCTCACAGGGTCTGAGATACAAGCCTCAAAAGATCGTTGCCGATCCATGCTTAGTGCACCTTGGGGACACTTTAGTCTGGCATGGTGTAGAATTTTTTAGTGAATCAGTGGTCAAAAAGGGGCTATCACTAGTGTTTACCTGCCCAACCAGAGTGAAGGCACAGTCCATTCGGTGCCAGGATGAACAGTTTGGAAGAAATCCAAGGGTGCAACTTTTAACTGACCCTCACTGCAAGCTTTGGCATCAAGCAAGATAGGTGTGCCAAATTCAAAAAAACTCAAATCTCCTAGAATGGAGAGAGGTTATTGTAGGAATAAAAAATGTGGTCCTTTATCATCTCACAAATTGTCAACACCTCTCATGAGGTCTGAGATATGAGCCTGAAAAGATCGCTACCCAATCGTGCTTAGTGCACCTTTGGGACACTTTGGTCTAGCAAGGTCCACAATGTTGTAATGACTCAGTGGTCAAAATAGGGTTGTCAATAGCATTTACCTACCCAACTAGAGCTAATGGTGTAGTCTATTTGGTGTTGGGATGAATAGTTTGGAAGAAACCAAGTGGTCCAACTTTCAACTAACCCTCACTGCAAGTTTTTGCATTGAGCGAGACTAGCGTGCGAAATTAAAATGAATTTGAATCTCCCAAAATGGAGAGAGGTTATTTTAGGCCTCAGTACTATAGTCCTATAGAATCTCACAGATGTTTGATACCTCTCATGCGGTCCAAGATACATATCTTGAAAGATCCTTGCCCAATCATGCTTAGTGCACCTTGGGAACACTTTAGTCTGGCATGGTCTGGAATGTTCTAGTGACTCAATGGTTGAAATAGGGTTGTCACTTGAGTTTACCAACATAACCAGAGCTAATGGTATAGTCCATTCAATGCTGGGATGAATAGTTTATAAGAAACCTAGTGGTGAAACTTTCAACTGACCCTCACTGTAAGTTTTGGCATCAAGTGAGATTGGTGTGCCAAATTCAAATGAATTTGAATATCCCAAAATGGAGAGAGGTCATTTTAGGCCTAAAAAATGTAGTCCTATAGCATCTCACACATTTTAAATACCTCTCACGAGGTCTGAGATATGAGCCTCAAAAGATCACTGCCTAATCATGCTTAGTGCACCTTGGGGACACTTTGGTTCGGCATGGTCCGAAACATTCTAGTGACTCAGTGGTCGAAATGGGGTTTTCAATAGTGTTTACCCACCCAACCGAAGCTAATGGCATAGTCCATTTAGTGTTGGGATGAATGGTTTGAAAAAAACTCAGTGGTGCAACATTCAACTAACCCTCACTACAAGTTTTAAGATCAAGTGAGACTGGCGTGCCAAATTCAAATGAATTTGAATCTCCCAGAATGGAGAGAGGTTATTGTGGGCCTAAAAAATGTGGCTGTATATCATCTCATAGATTGTCAATACCTCTCATGGGGTATGAGATATGAGCCTCAAGATATCACTACCCAATCATGCTTAGTGCACATTGCGGATGTTTACAGCTAAACGTGGACCTCTAATGCAGCCATATACACAACTTAGTCATTTCTCAATCATCAAATCATAAAGATGACTATGAATTACCCAATTCAAAAGATTCTATCGATTTGACTTGTTGCCTCCTAATTAGCCAGGGTGTTTGAATTACTCTCAAAACGAGAGCCAACAACCAAAAGATCAAACTAAGACGGATGATTTTTGAAAGCTTGAAAGATTAAAAAAAAAAGAAATTAAGCTATATGAGGATGCAATTAAAATAAGAACTTGAATGAAATATGAGAAATGTAGATTTAATATAAATCTTGAAATAGATATGAGAATTAATCTAAAAACATATAAGCAAACTAGTTTAAAATGAGAGTGCAATTACACTAAATGAGAAATAAACTAATATGCAATAAAAGCATGGAAACATGAAATAATTGAGATAAAATTTAAGTATAGTTTTGATACTCTCACAATTGCCTCTTTTCAAATGAAGGAGAAGGTTCATAATATAGAAAATCCTAGGAAGAGGATGAAGAGTTTCTTGAAATGAAACTACTGACTCTTCATTTCTCTTGGATACAAATATTGAAGGATTATTTAATTAAAAGAATGAATTATTGCCACATATGGGTGACCTTTCGAATAATTTGAATTTTTAAATCCAAATAAAGATAATCCATTCAAATAACCAAACAATATTAATTCATTTTATGTGTATTATCCAAATGGGGTGGTGTTAATTTAATTTAAAGCACTTAGGACTTTAGAATTAAATTAATTTATCATAGGGATTATTTTAGATAATAAAGTCAAATACTTAGGAATTAATTATAGTGTGAGATTAATGCAATTTAGGGTTTTTGCAATTGACACCAAGTCAAATAAAGTTAGGTAGGAGAGAGAAAATTGCCAAGTAAAATAAGACTTTAATGATGAAAAATTGAAGAAATACACCAAAATTGATTGAAATTATAAGGTGCCAATTTTGGGGTATTACATTTTGCCCCTCTTTGAATTGATGTGTGAGTAGCACGTTGATTCAAATAATAGTCTGATGTGACATATGAGGTTTCAGGATTATCCCTAAAACAGAGCTTAACCCTCAAAAGTCAAGGTTAGGATGCCAAGACACCAAAATAGATCGAATTGTAGAACCACCTCTAGAATGAGGCATGATTCTCAGAAGTCTAAGTTAGATTGTGAAGAAAATAGTCTAATTACCACTTGGGGGAAAACTGGAATCAGGGTTAGATTGCCCCAATACCTGTTGATCAAATGATGATAGATGCATATTTAGGACTAATCTACAGAATCAGGGTTAGATTGCCCCAATATGAAGCTTAGTCCTCTGAGACTTGGGTTAGATTGCCTAGATAACGGTCGAAAAGAGATTTCAACAGCCATCTCCAGAATGAAGCTTAAATTTCAGGAATTAGGGTTAGATTGCTCCAATACCTAATGCGATTTCAAGAACCATCTCAAGAATGAAGCTTGATTCCTGAGGATCCAAGTTAGGTTGCTCAGATACCTAAGAGATAGATGACAAGATGACAAGATATGAGGCCCAAAGATGCCTCTAGAGATGAGATGCCCCAAGTGCTAAGGACCTTTGATTTAGATCAGACTGATTTGAGAATTGATTCGACAAGATTCAATGATGCAATCATCTTGTCCCCTCGGGTGCAAAATTGAAAGATGACATGTCATAAAGATGATTAATAGCAATAGGTTGCAGATAGAGACAAAATTGGAGATCCAAAGGAACCTAGAGTAGATTAAGGAAGCATCAAGAGGATGCAGAAGCAATTTGGAGCAATTTGGAGGTCCTATTGACCAAGTGTGACCATGGTTGACCAAAGTTGACTAGAGTTGACTTTGATGAAAACATTGAAGATCTTGAGAAAATGATGAGATAAGATTCTAGAAAGAAAATGATGCCAGAAGGCCAACTGCACAAGTATCCGATCCCGAAGGTCCCAAAATTTAAAACATGATTTTGAGCTATCTAGAGATGTCAGAATTTGATTTCGATCCCGAAAACTTGTGCAATAATGATGAAACTGGGACAAAATATGAGAACCCTCAGTGAATAAATCAAGAAGGAGACAATCAAGAGAGTACCAAAACACTATCTCAATGCGAGCCTAAAATGAAAAACTCAAGCTAGATGCAAGTCTAGAATGAACATGCAATCCCTAGGACTTGGTTGTTGGACTTGTCGTATTATCATCATAGATTTTTTAGGTATGGGATGATTGTAAGATGCCATACAATCCTCACTAACATTGCAATCATGAGAAAATGAATATGACACTAGTCTTAGATTTGTTGGAATGAGGTGTAAGGATTAAGGCACAAGAAGCCAAAATTACCTGAACACCTATTCCTTTTGATTTAGCAAGTTAACATAAACATCAAAGCATAACTGCTAGAATGGCCTGAATGTTTCTTGCATAAAAATAGGCTAGACACACGAGTGTTCCTTCTTTTTGCAAAGAATTCTCACAGTGACCCTTACATTCCCTTAGCAGGATGAGCGTTTACCATTTTACTTGTAGCAGGAAGAAATCACCCAAAATAGACAAGGAGAAGAACCAACCTCACCAAAGTTTCCATATAAAAGGGGTCAAGATACACATGGCCATCCAACACTAGATAAAGGCTCTTACAGATGGACACCCCTCTTATGTGAATTCTTTGGATCATTGGAACTAAACCAACAAATAGAAAGAAAAGGAAAGACCATGCCCCTAGTCTTCACGTTTCTCAGTCAAGAAAGACGTGTCAAATTCACTTGAGAGGGAATGATAAAGTGAAAGAAAAAAACACAAAAGAAAAGCTCAACATGATTTAGATAGCTTACAATGTCATTTTTTAGTTTCAGTTTTAGTGGATTGATGTCGAATCAGAAATGTACAATGTTTGAAGTCTTAACAGGACAATGACAGTAGGAAGACACAGTGAGAGCCACTAGTGACTGTCATGAGAAACAAAGCCTCAAGGAGATATCAGAGTGCTAACCAAGTATCAGTAGGTGAACACAGTGAAAACCACTAGTGACCAATACAAGGAGGATTCTTGAAAGAGAGAACCAAGCATGAATGAAACATCAATAGGCAAACATAGTGAGAACCACTGGTGACTGATGCAAGGAAGAGATCTCAAAAGAGAGAGGTTTGAACAAGAGCTAGGTATCAATAAGAAAGCATAGTGGGAACCACTGGCGACCGATACATGAGAGATTGTCAAGGAGATAAATCTCAAAAGTAGCTAGGCATCAGTAGGAAGATGCAATGAGAATCATTGGTGACTAATGCATGAATAAAACTTTCGAACATGATAGGGAAATGCCTCCTAAACCAACAATGTTCTCCCAAGTGTGACCAGTTCCAAACCATGTACAGTCAAGAAAATATTGAAGATAACTAAAAGAAAGTGCATGAGATAGAAACCTAAAGTAGGAAATGAACTAAAGCAGGAAAAGAACTAAGGCAGGAAAGCGAGAAAGCAAACTAAAGTAGGAAAGCAAGAGCCAAGTGACGCTGCAATAAGTATAGCATTGGGAAACAAGAGGCGCCTGTTTACTAGGTTTTCAACATCTTGACAGAGATTCTATTCTTGCTACCATGATGCCTATTGGCCAGGTTTTCATCAATGGCACATTTTTTTCTTTTTCATTTTTTTTGTTCTCTTCTCATTTTTTTATTTTTTTGTACTTTTTTGAATTTTTTATTTTTTTGTATTTTGGATCTTTTGATTTTTTTGCATTTTCCTATTTTTTTGAGTATCATCAAGGCACCTGTTTACTAGGTTTTCACCAGGATAATAGATACATCAAAGTGTTTGTTTACCAGGTTTTCACTAAGATGATCATTTTTTCAGGACATTTTTCAATTTTTAGGATTTTTTGACAATATACCATTTTTTGTATTTTTTCAGGATCAATAAGTATGTACATGAGAACACAAGAAAATGTCTCATATGGAGAATCTTTTCATGTGAAGAGCATTGATAGGCTCTTTGAGCTATTCCCCTTCTATAGTAATCTTTGAGAACATAGTATTTCGTAGTAGTAGTCAACTTAGAAGTTGTAGAATCAAAACCAGTAGTATCCAACTATCGAGAGATCCATAGTCAAGGAAAGATCACTTAAGTGAGACCCACAAATATCCTTGTGAATGCATCTTAACTCTCTATCAGATTTCCCACGCTCTAAATGCTTAGGGAGAGTAATTTCTATATTTTTATTAACCGTGTCATTAGAGATGAGGAGATGCTAATATGCACTGGGAGAAGGCAAGATGGAGTGAAAAGTGTAAAATGAGAGGCAAGGGTGATGAAATGGAGGGAAGCATGAGAATTTTGGAAGCTCAAATGGCAACTTTGATTTTCCTTTCTTTTGGAATCCACATAGCTTTTGATTTTTTTTTCTTCTTTACTTTGAGGTGTTTTTTATTACAATGCCTGTAAGATGGATTTCAAGATCCTTTTTTTTTTAATTTTTTGGATTTTCATTGTCTTCTTCTTTTTGAGGACCTTTGTGGTCTTTTGAACACCTCTAATTTTTTTCTTTCTTTGTAGTCACATGTCAATTAGATGGGACATGGTGACCTTGAGATATAAGTGGATTCTCATTATTATTTTTTTTATGTTGTACATCCAACTTACATCCAAAAGACTTGGGAATGGTGGATGAAAGAGGCTTATATGACTGGTTTAGGTGGAGAGGTGGAAATGGAAGTGGGTGATCCACTTATCCCGGGGAGGAAGAGGGAAGGGAAGTTGATGGGATGGGCTCAAGTGAAAAGATATCAACATCATCCTCATCATTGGTGAATGAATTAGATGGATCAAAAAATTCATCTTCCATAGAATATTGTCGATTGTGAGTTCTCTTAGAAGAGTCAGATAAGTTTGGAGGAATATTATGTGAGCTTAACCAAGATGACCTATTCCAAGAATTAGGTCCCCTTTTAGTTGGTAAAGAGCACACAAAGATTCCATGAGACTATAACAAGATGGAGTCTTACATACCCATGATTTTCTGGAGTAGTAGAAGTATAACTTGGAGTAGATGGCCTAGGAGCCATAGGAATGATCTCCACAGAAAGGTGGAAAGGATCATCATCAGTTTCTTGATTCAAAGGATTAGAACTTTCTCCTCTTACAAATTTGGTAGGATCAGCATATTTGTGTATAACATCAACTATTATTTTTGTAGTAACATGTGATATGGAGTCCCATTCATATTATTTTGAGTTTATTTCACTATGGTGATACTGTTTGATGTAATCAGCTAGATGTATAGTAGGTGGCAGATCTTCTTTATCGCTATCATCTGTCATAGGAAGTGTTTCTTCAACAACAGGATCTTGCTCAATAGCAAAAGTGGAGTAATCTAGAATAGGCATACCTTTAGGCATACCCAAGATAAGGGAGACATCAACTAGTTGCCCCCATTTAGTATGTGTGCCATTAGAGTCAGCAATAGTAGAAGTCTGTTTAGTAAAGTGGATAAAATCCTCCTGGTGAGGATCAAGATCATGTTCTTGAAGCACTTGAAATTGCAGATAGGACTCTCCCTGGTAGTTTGAATCAGAATGTTGAATATTTAAGAACCCTTTATGTGTCATAGGCTGGATTTTTGTGTCTTCATCATTTGAATCCTTGCATGAGTGAAATTTATAGCTAGGTTGGTTAAGTTCATGGCCCTAATAGCCACTACCAAATATGTCTTCAGAGGGTTCTTCATAGGAATGTGGAGATGTGGGGAGAGCTATCAATGATAAGACACACTCAATTTGATATTCACCCATGCCAGTATCTTTGATCTTTAGAGTCTTTTCTATCTCCTTGAGTTTGGTATCATAAGATTCAGTAAATTCCTCAATGGTCAAAAGAAAACTATCACCAGATTTTGTGAGGATATTGCAAGTATAACATGTCGTAGTAGGTACTATTACTTTTGTCCCTTGAAATGGAAACTTTATACACTAATGATAAGTTGAAGAGATTTCCTGAATCTCATGGAGCCATGATCTTCCCAATAGTATATTGTAGGTGAGAGGAATATCCAAGACTTAACAAATAACATCTCTCTCAACAAGGCCAACATGGATCAGTAACACAACTAAGCCTTTAGACTTGCACTCTTCTTCATCAAAAGATTTAATAGTAATCTTCTTGTGGGATTCTATGCAATCCTCATCATAACCTAGCTGGGCAAGTAACTTAGAAGAACAGATATTCAGACCAGCACCATTGTCTATGAGCACTCAGCGAACATGCTTAGGGCCTATCATGACTTCTATATGCAAGGGAGAATTATGCAGATGGCTCAAAGAGTGTTCATCTTCTTGAGATAAGGATAGATAGTGTCATGACATTAGGTGACCCACCATAGATTGGAACTAGTTTAGATCAAGATCTTTGGGGATGTTTGCCTCAGTGAAGGCTTTATCCAAAATCTATCTATGAGAAGGCGAGATCTTCAACAACTCAAAAATGGTGATTTGAGCATTGGTCCATTGGAGCTGATCTAAGATGCTATAACTAGCTAAAATAGATGTAGGGATTGATTTTGTGTTCTTGTTGGCAGGGCCAACAATAGTCTTATCCACATTTTTTTTCAGAGTAGATACAGGAGGATTGGGACCTTTCAAAACAATCCTTCCATGTGATCAAGTAAAAACATTGGCACAATTCTGAGGTTGTTTAGATTCAGATGAATGAGACAGGGAACTACACAAGATGAAAGGAGTCTTAGGTTTGGAAGCATCACCTCTCCCCTTAATAGTAATCATGTTGCAATACTCAACCTCAATAGGTTCGATCATACCAATGACATTATCATCATTAGTGTACATGTAATTGACCTTAGCATTGGTATTCTTAGTCTTTGAAGATTCACCCTTCTTCTAAGGAGGGAAGGGATCCTTAAAGGCCTAATGGTTTGAATTCTTGTTATGGTCATCCACAACAATGTCACCACTATCAATCAAATCTTGAACCTTATGTTTCAGCTGGAGACAAGTAGAAGTCTTGTGACCTTTATTCTGGTGATAGTCACAGTATGCATTGTCATTCAACCAATGAGGTCATGGTTGTGGGTCATAGAGATGCTTTTCCAAAAGAGAAAGTATCTAATTCTACACAAGAGTCTTATAGACCACATCAAGTGGTTCTCCCAAGGAAGTGAATTCATGCTTGGGTTGAGAGGCCCAAGCTTTGTTCCTAGAAAACCTTGAAGGTTGTTGATTTTCTATCACATGCTTTTTAGTGGCTTTGATTGCCTATATGCTAGAAGAGAGATTGAAAATAGACTTAGCAGGCTTCGGGGTCACATTGTCAACCACTCCATCATTCACAATGTCTCTATTCTTGTTGACAAACTTCCCTTTATCCTTATTTGAGGAAGAAGATCCTTTCTTGTTGTCCTTGTTCAAAGCCAATTCCCCTTTCTTGATCATAAAGGCCTCTATTCACACTACTTGTTTAATCATGCTATCAAAGGTTAGGGGACCTTGCAATTGCACTTGGTATCCAAAGTCTGGGACAAGATTTTCCAAGAACATTTTGAGTCTCTTAGACTCTGGTAATTTGTGAGGACACTTTGTACATAATTGTCTCCACCTTTGGATAAATGTTAGAAAAGGTTCCCCTTGTTGTACACTCAAAATGTGCACTTCTCTAAAACATTGATTCCAAGAGAATCCATGGATTGGAAACCTTGAAAAGTGACCTAGAGCTCCCTAGGCATGGAGTGCAAGGGTGTTTAGAGGGCTCTTAGCTAGAGCTATTAAGCATGAAACCTTGCTAGTAAACCATGCAATGGGAGATTCAAAGAGACAACGGTAAGAATGCCAATATCTTCAAGAATCACAATGAAAATGTAATGCAAGATATGATATAATGAGAATGCAACTAGACTATAGAAATGAGAGTGTTACAAGCCATTACTATTTAAACTATTTGAATTAAGCTAAAACATGAAAATAAACTAAGCTAAGAATGCTATGAAAACTAAGCTACAATGCAAGTATGAAGACTAAAATGCAACAAGTTCTTCCAAAGCTCCAATGGCACGAAGAAAACCTGTAGCATAAGATTAGTATTAAGAGTGGGGATCCTAGAATGAGAAGAGAGCTCTCCTTTTAAAGATAAATGGACCATGGAGATTAAGAGGCAAAAGATTTGATCAAGGGTGGAGTTTGAAAGTGGGAGAAATCCTTGTGCACAAGTCTCCTCCAATGAAAAATAAGTGTTGAGTTTTGTGCCCCTTGTGAGACAAAAAGCCTTTTCTTCTTATTTATAAAATAGGAATAATGCTTTACTTGAACAAATTAGGATAAAAGGTAAGTGGGGGCTTTTTATTTAATAAAAGGGGAGGGAATTCATTTTAATTAAATAAAGACTTAGGATAAGACATAGGGAATAAGCTTGTATCCAGGAGCATGAATGAGATTCCCGTGTAGTTGAAATTTCTTGTAGGACTTGGCATATTGGATAGCATCAGTTTGCATAGTAGGCCAATAGTAACCAGCCCTAAGCAATTTCTGAGCTAATGTAGGACCATTACAGTGTGAACCACATATGCCATCATGGACTTCAGCTAGCACTTTTTCTAACTCCTCTATTTCTAGAAACCTAAGTAGAGTTCCGTCTAGACAGTTCCTATACAAGTCACCAGAGATGAGGGTAAAATGTGAGGTTTTGTAGATGAGTTGGTGCTTCTCATTGCACTTTAGGCTATCAGGAATGATCTGGTCTTAGAGATAGGAAAATATGGTAGCATAGTGGGATGAGTCATGACTGACCATAGTGTAAATGACATGATCATCAGGAGAATCATAAGTAGGATAGCACAACTCTTCCATGAGGAACTCAAAGCATGACTCATGTTCTTCTAATTTTAGAATGGATGCCAAAGTAGCTATGGCATCAACAACCTTGTTCTTAGCTCTAGGAATTTGTTGGAATGTAACAGGTGTGAAATAATTCCTTAGTGATTCTATCATCTTTTTGTAGGGAATCAACTTGTCATCCTTTGTCTGGTAGTCATTATTTACTTGATTTATGACAAATTGTGAATCTCCAAAGATATGCAATCCTATAATCCTCCATTCTAGGGAAAGCTTAACACCATTAAGAAAGGCTTCATATTTAGCTATATTATTGGTGCATGGAAAGAGAAGCTTATAAGATTTAAGAATCATATATCCATGAGATGTAACAAATAAGATTCCAGCACCAGCCCCATTCTGTGTATGAGAACCATCAAAGAACATTTTCCATGCACACTCTATGACATTCATGATTGAAGCATCTGGGAAGTTTATCTGAAGAGGAGCATCATCAGTCATGGGAAATTTGACCAATTGATCCATGATTGCTTGTCCTTTAATGGCTTTCCTTTCGACATACTGAATGTCAAATTCTGAAAGAATCAGCATCCATTTAGCAAGTCATCTGGTAAGCACAACTTTACTTAAGAGGTACTTTAAAGGATCAATTTTGGCGATCAACTGCATAGTATGTGCGAGCATGTAATGTCTAAGTTTTTATGATGAAAACACTACTGCTAGACAAACTTTTTCAATGCTAGTATAATTGAACTCAAAAGCAACCAAGGTGAGACTGATATAATAGATGGATTGTTCTTTACCCATATCATCTTGTTGTGCAAGGAGAGCTCCTGAAGAATTTTCTATAGTAGATATATAGAGTATCAAAGGTTTCCCTTGGATAGGCGGCATAAGAACATGAGGTTTTTCTAGGTAATCCTTGATTTTGTCCAAGTTCTCTTGACACTCCTCATTCCATATGCAAGTAGCCCCATTCTACAAATTTTTGTTGAAGGGTTGAGCCCTATCAGCTAATTTAGAAATGAACTGCCTAATAGATTGGAGATGGCCTTGGAGACCCCTTAATTGTTTTATGTTGCAAGCAGGTGGCATCTCCATAATAGCTTACACCTTTTTCGGATCTACTTCTATTCCTTTTGATGATATGATATAGCCTACCAATTTTCCTGAAGTGACACCAAAAGCACATTTCTTAGGATTCAATCTGAGTTGAAATCACTCCATATGGTCCAGTATCAAACTCAAATTGGATAAATGAGTGCTTCTTTGTTGTGATTTAGTAAGTGTGTCATCAACATAATCTTCCATGTTTTTATGCATCATGTCATGGAATATGGTGGTCATAGCTCTTTGATAGGTTGCACCAGCATTCTTAAGACCAAA
Source organism: Chamaecyparis obtusa (assembly GCA_027943335.1). Classification (NCBI taxonomy): domain Eukaryota; kingdom Viridiplantae; phylum Streptophyta; class Pinopsida; order Cupressales; family Cupressaceae; genus Chamaecyparis; species Chamaecyparis obtusa. The sequence continues at coordinate 458,662 of BSBK01007395.1, forward strand.
CAACATGACATTCCAACAAAAGGTACCCCATGCACATGTGAAAGCTATCTTCTCTTACTCTTTAGGGGAGATTTTGATCTGATTATATCCAGAGAAGCCATCCATAAGGGAATACATTTCATAGCCTGCTATCATGTCCACTATCATGTTGATGTTTGGGAGTGGAAAATCATCCTTAGGGCATGCTTTGTTGAGATCTTTGAAGTTAGTGCATACACAAATGGACTTATTATGTTTAGAAATAGGAACTATATTGGAAATCCATTCAGCATAATCAATAGCTCCTATGAAGTTAGCTTTTAGGAGCTTCTCAATTTCAAATTTAACTAATAATGCCACATGAGGATGCATCTTTCTGAGTTTCTGTTTGATAGGTTTCACCTCTAGAGCAATAGAGAGGTGGTGCATAATGAGCTCAGTGTCCAAACCAGGCATGTCTAAATATGTCCATGCAAAGTTGATCTTTTTCTCCTGAAAGAATGTGGTAAATTGTTCTTTCTCCTTTGTCAAGAGGGATTGAGTGACATGGATTATATTAGGAAACTCCTCTATCCCTAAGTTGATTGGTTGTGTAGGCTCTATTAGAACTAAAGATCTTTCTTGGAAGTAGTTGGATAGACTACCAAGTACCACATCCTCGGGTGCCTTAGAGAGGTTTTCACCCTTAGATACATCTTTATTTTTACTATTTTGAGGTTCAGACACTGCCACAACATGGTTTTCACCTTCCGACCATTTCTTTTTTCTTTTGATTTTATGACTGAGGTACTTGATATCTGATTCTGTCATATTTGTTTCTGGTTCGTTGGTGGAAGAGGTGATAGATTCAATGACATTAAGGTAACAAGTGATCTCATAGTCATTTTGGAAAGAAGGCAATGTAGGTCATTGATCCTGGGTGGACCAATCTATGAGATCTATGTGTATGAGAGAAAGAAAAGTGACTAGTTCAAGGTTATTGATGTGATAGGTATTGTCTCTGGTGACGAGAGAAGTCAAGCCTATAGAGTAAGCCCCAAAAGTATCAAGATATAGATTTTTCATAGAAGGACTAGCGTGGCTTGCTAAAGAAATACATGGACCAAACTCATCAGACCCTACATGAGACTCATCAACTATGTCAAGTTGGGCACTATAATTATGAATCACATCAACTTCCATATCCACTGTGGAAGATCCATCAAAGAGAGTGTCCCATTCATACTTATTTGAATCTGTCATTGAACTTCTATTGGGATGCTTGCACCAAGAAGGTTTAGGACATCTAGAAGTAGAGGCACCCATGCCATTATTTGTGAGATCTTCTCTTTCGAGTAACTACATGATATTTCTATGTTGTCTATCTTTGGGTCAAATTCATTATGCATATTGTCTCTAGACATAGAGGCTTTAGTTGTGTCATTAGTAGGCATGCATTCTTCTACCCAAAGGAGTAAAGTAGAAGGAAGACCATCTCCCATTTGGGCCATAGTGTAAAGTGGTGATTCATCCATATCAATGTTTGAGTCACTAATCATGGGAGAAGTTCTAGAACATTTAGGAGGGTCATCTTCAACACCATATCCTAGACCCATGGTATCCTTACAGTGTAGACCATCGGTATGAATCAAAGGTTCAACTAGGGCATGTCCATTATTCTTTAAAGGTCCTTGACCTTGATAGCCCATTTTCTATAGGAATGTGTAGCCTTTACCATAGCATCTAGGGGAGATGGGAGTAGCAACTATCATACTGTCTTCTTCCTCTTTATAGATCCAATCCCTAACAACTTGTTCTTCTTTTTCTACCTCTAAGGGTATGATGAGTGGACAAAGGTACCAAAAAATATCATGGTGGAAGTGGAAGGCTTGACCTTGTCTAAAGGTCTACCATATGACTTAGGAGATGTAGGCATAGTAGCAATAGAATCCAATGTGTATTCACCCATACCAATACTCATCATTTTTAATTTTTGCTTAGCAGAAATAAGGGGTGCACTAGGATCATGAGAAGGTTTATTGTGTGGGAAAAATGTTTCAGCAAAAGTGAGAGTATTAATAGCAATAGCATTATCCCTAGGAATTATAATTTTAGCTCCATTGTATGGGAACTTGATGCATTGATGGTAGGTAGAAGGAACAACTTCCATGTCATGGATCCAAGGATGACCCAGAAGAATGTTGTATGCGAGTGGGATGTCTAATACTTGAAACACAATATTTTTCGCAACTAGACCCACTCAGACATGAAGCACAATAAGACCCTTTGAAGACCTCTCCACTTCATCATATGCTTTGATAGAGATCTTTTTCCTAGGATCTACAACAAATTTAGATAGTCTCAATTGTTGCACAACATGAAAGGAAACAATATTCAACCCTGCACCATTGTCTATCGGGACTCAGTGGACTTGAGTATGGTAGGCTTGGACATCGATATGTAAAGAAAGATTATGTGGGTGACTAAGGGATGTGTCATCCCCTGTAGAAAATGAGAGATAGTGAGGAGATGAAATATGATTGACCATAGCTTGGAATCTAACTAGGTCAATGTTATTAGGGACATTTGATGTGCGTAAATCCTTTTCAAGGATCTCTTTGTGCAAGGGGGATAACTCAAGCAACTCAAAAATGGATATTTGGATCCGCGTTCATTACAATTGGTGAACAAGATCATAGCTAGATATGGCTGAAGGAGCCACTTGTTAAGAAGATGAGGTTTGTTTTGGATTGTGAGAAGTTTTAAGGATGATTTTGGCTTGCCCCCTAGTAACAACATTCAGTGTCTCACTTTGGGAAGACGAACTACCAAGTGTTTGCAAGACCAACTTAGGCATATCATGATTTTCTCCACTAGTACCTTGAGATATCATCATGAAAACACTCTCAATAGGTTGTACCATGTTGATCACAAGCGCATCGTTAGTATATGTATAATTGATCTTGGCATCATGATTTTTCTTGTTCACTTGAGAAGACTCCCCCTTTTCATCCTCAGGTAGAGGATTTTTGAAGGCCTTATGATCAAAATTCTTAACCAAGCCATCTATGAGAACTATGCCTCTATCAATAAGATCTTGAATAGCATCTTTGAGCTTGAAATAATTATCCGTGTTGTGTCCCTTATTTCTATGATAATTGCATAAATGATCCTCTCTCCACCAATCAGGCTTAACTAGTGGATTGAAGGGATGAGAATTGTTAGGAAGCATAAGATAATTGTTGGCAACCAAGGTCTTAAGAATCACATCATAAGGTTCAGCCAACTTGGTCTAGACTCATCGTTAATATGTCTTCTTGGGTTTGTCTACATATTGAGGTTTAGATACACCTTGAGTATTTGCAACCTCTTGCTGTTTAGCTATGTAGATAGCATTGGAGAGGTGGAAAGCGGGCTCTTTAGCTTTAGGAACATCCACAACCCCATCATTGACAACATATTTGTTTTTGTTCTAGGGTTTGTTTTTGTCCTTTGCATTACCTTTGGTATCTTGTTGAGGACAATATCCCCTTTCCTTGTGGAAACATCCTCAATATGGTACGCACTTTCAACTATGTCGTTGAAAGAGGAAAATAGTTTTTTCCTTAGATCATAATATAATTTAGGAACAAGAGTGTTGACAAAGATGTTTATCTTTTCCCTTTTTGGTAGTTGACGAGGATATATAGAATATAATGACCTCCAATGTTGCGAGTAGGTAGTGAATGGTTCACCTTGATTTTGCTTGAGAGAACTTAGATCTATCATGGTAATAGGCTACTAAATTTTGTATGAGTAATGTTGAGTGAAATGCCTAGCCAACTCATCAAAGGTCTTGAGAGGAGGTGTCAATTTTGCAAACCATTCCAGAGCTTGTCCTCTTAAACTCCTAGGGAACAACCATAGTAGAAATGTTTCCTCATGAAGGAAGTCCATGCTAAGAGTGTAAAAATGATGCACATGGTCATGGGGATCACCATTTCCATCATACTTATTGTATTTGGGAACCTCAATATCCCTAGGAAATGGGACCATGTATAGACTCTTATCAAAGGGAAGAGCACAAATAGATTCTACAAAAGAGACCTTTGGAGGTTCCTTTTCCATTGCAAGTCAAGCAAGACACTGATTCATTCATTGCAGTTCCTCTCTAAGGATTTCCAATTTAGGTGGCACTCTTTATTGAATGATTTGGCAAACATCATAACTAGGAGGGAGCTTGTATCCTCTAGAAGTCATGTGTTGAAAGTATTGATCTCCATTACACTCTAAAAGTTTATGCATCAATCGATGGGAAGCTTAATCTTGTTCAAACCTCATAAGTTCTTCACTAGACACATCATCAATGGCTTCTTCCTCATGATGAGAGGGAGGAGGTCTAGGAGGTGAAGGAAGTGCATGAAAAGTCCATCTTGGAGGGGACCTTGGTGCCGTATTGTTACCATGATTGCTCAAAGTGTTCTTGAAAATGGTGATATTTCTCTTGTTCAGTCATTGTTAGTGAGACATTGTTTGTGCTTTTAGGGGCCTTGAATGCAGAAAAGAGGAAGCCTCCTTTATACCAAAGGGTGACCTTGGAATCCTTAGATTTGACTGGGCTAGAACTATCATCACTGACTAGCGCTCATGAGCATCTTGTAGGAGAGGGTAACTATGTATAGTTGAATGGAGGGTGACTCCCTTGCTCAAACTGAAATCAAGTTGTAACCGGCATGAAAAGGAATGTGCTTTGACTAATAGAATGAGGCAAAGTTTCTTAGATTTTGAGATAAGCAGAGCCAATAAAGATCACTTGTTGAGATAGAACAATAGAGATGGCTTGTCAAAGATGCTCAAGAATTTAGATCAGTCAATTGACTCAAGCTAAGATATGAGCAAGAAGCTCGATTAGCAAATAGCTAGAGAGGTAACCATGCTGTGACAAGTGATTGAAAGTAGCATTTGATAGGCTCAAACCCAATAATTTTAACTCATTTTTTTTCAGTCTAGAACAAACTTAGACATGCAAATAACATGCCAGATTTAGGTAAGAATAGAAAGGACATTCTGTGACAAGCTAACATTCAAATTTGACAGCTTTGGATTGTAGACAAAAGTAAGACAACAAAAATACTATGTACAATAATTCGGAGGATAGCAGGACGATATCATTTGGACAAATGATATTTCACACAAAGCAGTGTGATAGGAACCAGGCAGTCAATGTGATAGAATGTATGACTTTCATGCGATACAAATTCAGTAATGAAGTATCACATGATAATACTCAAGAAAGTGGTGTGATGATTGTCAGTATCGCATGATGTTTGACCAGTGAATGTGTAAAAAACTAGTTTTGAAGGTAATTCGATCAAAGTTGTAGTTTGGTAAGTTCAATTTCTTAGTTTGGAACATAGTAATAGTAGAAAATAGATAGGTTTGCAAATAGTGAGGGATCAAAGGTGTCATAAAACACTTGAACAAGGGAAAAAGAAACCTTTTCAAGACATGCACTTGGGATATCAAAGTGAAAAATCCTATGAACACTACCATGACGTTTGATGTTCAAGAACGTTTACACGGGTAGATCATAGTGAAGACAATTCAAGTACTTGCTAGCTTAGAAAGACAAAGGATCAATACTCAACAACTTAGCCCACACTTGATGTCCCATTGCCTCACACAAAGTGGTTTCCCACAATAGATATTGGCTTTGTCGTGGAAGTGCCAATGACACAACCAAAGGAACACAAATGGTGAGTGTAAAATCTTGGGGTGATCCAGGTAGTCCACTAGGATCGATCCTTGCACCAAGATGTTGAGCGGAAAAATTAGGTAGCTTCTATCTAAGGTTCATAATAAGGGCTTCCATTCACAATACCCCTCTTGCTCCCCGAAGGGACTCCTTACCTTGCTACAAGTAATGGACTTTGCAGCCACAACAGTACCTTAAGCATTCTTGCTTAGCATTTTTCTCATGGTCACAATCCCACAAGTACTCATACTAAGTGAAGACAAGTATTACATCTACCAAGATTTTGTATCCTTGATAGCCTTGAGTTTATAGTGTGTCAAAATATTTGGGTATTAGCTTGTCCCCACTTGGGTCATTTCTCTTGAATGCTCAAGAATAGGCCCTCTAAAGTATTCTAGACTAAACAAGAAGTGGATCAACATTTGAGGGTCAAGATTTTTGGTTCACCTCAAGGGTGAAGAGCATACTCTCCCATCTCAAAAGATTTTCCCAAACACACCAGGCAATGTTCAATTAACCCTCTTGCTTTCAAAATCTAGAGATGGGTCAAGATTTTTGGTTCACCACAAGGGTGAAGAGTATACTCTCCTACCACAAAAAGACTCTAATGACAAGATATTAAGTTCCTATGTAAATGAACTAGTATAATGTCGCACTTAAAAATGAAAAGAAAGAACAAGAACTTGGGGGTTTTTATGCTTTGGGCAGCCCTACAAGAAAGATTAGTAGCACTTGTGCATTTGAAGCTTTGACATACATTCTTTTAGCAAATTATGCAAGAAATTAGGGCACACCTACAAGCACAACTTGTTAGGCCCATAAAGGTTAGTACTACAAAACCAAGTAAGATCTGTGAATAAATCTCTTTCCTAACACATAAAATCAAAACCAAAAAGTAGAAAACCCAAATCTTGCAAAGAAGAATAAAAAAAATCACTTCCAGGTCTGGGCGAGAGTTTCTACTAGCATAGATTCACATGATATTTTTCAGTATAGCAGTGTGATACTTCTATTCCAAGTGATACTTCACATGACACTACATGACAGAGTGTTGTAAAGCCAGGTGACAGAGTTCTGTATGAGCATATGATACTTTTAACTGGAAGAGTATCACATGGCTGTGTAAGAAACTATCGTATGATATTGGAAAGATGTCGTACGATACTCTATCAGAAAATACAGAAAAATAGTCAAAAAAACAATGAAAATGTATCAGAAATGCAAGAAAAGAAAGGCAAAATAGAGTTGTTCTGCCCCACGGTGGGCACCAAAAATGTACACTCAAAATGTGCACTTCTCTAAGCCATTGATTCCAAGAGCATCCATGGATTGGAAACCTTGAAAAGTGACCTAGAGCTCCCTAGGCATGGAGTGCAAGGGTGTTTAGAGGGCTCTTAGCTAGAGCTATTAAGCATGCAACCTTGCTAGTAAACCATGCAATGGGAGATTCAAAGAGACAAGGGCAAGAATGCCAATATCTTCAAGAATCACAATGAAAATGCAATGCAAGCTATGATAGAATGAGAATGCAACTAGACTATAGAAATGAGAGTGTTACAAGCCATTACTAGTTAAACTATGTGAATTAAGCTAAAACATGAAAATAAACTAAGCTAAGAATGCTATGAAAACTAAGCTACAATGCAAGTATGAAGACTAAAATGCAACAAGTTCATCCAAAGCTCTAATGGCACCAAGAAAACCTGCAACATAAGATTAGTGTCAAGAGTGGGGATCCTAGAATGAGAAGAGAGCTCTCCTTTTAAAGATAAATGGACCATGGAGATTAAGAGGCAAAATATTTGATCAAGGGTGGAGTTTGAAAGTGGGAGCAATCCTTGTGCACAAGTCTCCTCCAATGAAAAAGAAGTGTTGATTTTTGTGCCCCATGTGAGACAAAAAATCTTTTCTTCTTATTTATAAAATAGGAATCATGCTTTAATTGTGCAACTTAGTATAAAAGGGGAGGGAATTCCTTTCAATTAAATAAAGACTTAGGATAAGATGGTTAATCCATAGAATATAATCGAATAAATGAAGAATTAGGATTTGATCAAGAATAAGCAATTGATGAATTTAGAAAATAATGCTAGAAAGGGGCTAATAGTCTAGATACCATTTTTGGGTGATTATAGTCATTGTTTCAAATTGCAAAGATCCTGAATGTTGACCAGATGCTGAATATTATGTGAGTAACTTTGTAGAAATAGATTAGCCATTTCATCAAAAGTCTTAATGCCAGTGGGCAATCGAGAAAACCACTCCATAGCTGGTCCACCCAAGCTACAAGGAAATAGATGCATAAGATATGTTTGATCATGCATGAATTTTATGGATAAAGTGCCAAACTCCCCTAAGTGATCTTGGGGATTGGTAGTACCCAAGTATTTGTCATATTTTGGCAGCTCTACGCCTTTGGGAAAAGGTGGCATGTGAAGACTCCTATCAAATGGGAAAGGACAAATTCTTTCCATTGTGAATTGTTGTGTAGGTTTGTCCTTGTTCTTTGCAAGTTGGCTAATCTGATCTTGTATGTCTCGAACCATCTTTTGCAACTTGGCGGTCTCAATTTCCTCTTATTTCTCCATAAGCATTTCAACTTGATAGTCTGGGGGTAATTTGGCCCCTTCTTTGGCCAGCTCTAGAAAGTATTTTTCCTTCTCCTCTAGAAGGAGGATCTCCATCATCTTGATAAGACCCTTGTTTTCTTTCACAGCATCTATGTCATTTTGAGTTATTGTGTCATCACCATCATTGCCAAGAATTTCATAAATGCTTGGGACTTGATCTTGATTCTGATCATAAAGAGGAGGATGATAGTGATATGCTTGTTGACTGCCTTGAGCTTTGTTTTGAGCTTGGTACTGATTCTAATCATTTTAGGATTGATCATAATGTTCATCATTTTGAGGTTGAGCATGAAGTTGGTCTTTGGAAGATTGACCATGATGTTTATTTTTTGGAGATTGGTCATGAGTTTGGCTATATTTGGTTGGTTGGAAGTTGAATGGATCTCCCATCTTGTCAATGTAGGACTGTGCAACAAATGAAGACTTAGTAAAATGATATGAATGATGTCAAAAGTGTGCAGCTAAGGTAACTGTTGGTGAGTGAACAAGATCAAGAGGGTCAATAGGTTCAAATGAGTCAATATATTCAGTGGTATTAATAGATTCAATAATAGGACTAGTCCGAGGAAGTGGTCTTCCAAAGTTATGAAATAATGAGTTGGTTTGGAAGAATGAGTTGTCCTATCCTTGAAATGAGAAACCAGGTTGCACTTGAAACAATGGATTAAAACACTCTTGAAACACTGGAGGTGATGATTGAGATGGGCTATCTTTCAAAGTACTCAACGAAGAACTTGAGGATCCCTCACAATGTTTAGATTGCACAACAGGTTCGGGACAACTTGTTTCCTGATTAAGAGATCTACCTCTACCTTATCTAATACCACGAATGGGGTAAGTGTTGCCACTTCTAGTTGTAATAGTCATAGATGAAGATTTAAGTATTGAGAGAGGACTTGACATAATGCTAAAACTCTATCTCTAGGAATAACAAAAAGGAGATAAAGGCTAGAACAACCAAGATGTGAGATGCACCCGACACAAATCATCAAGAGAATGGCTAGAACAGCCGAGATAAGACTACCACAATGCAAGTTACAAAAGCACAAAAGATGAGACAAATAACAAGGAGACAATCATGAGTTCAAGAAAAATTGTTTGGTTCACAGCTCGAGACACTCAGTTTTAGACAGTGAACGACATGAAAATAGGCAAACAGACCTCAGACAAAAATCAGATCAGGTAAAAAATTTGACTAGTCAATGGGAATAAGCTCACTATTTTTGAAATCTAAGTACAGGTTCATGCGAGGAAGTACTAGGCCACATGATAAAATTCCAAACTTCATGGGAGAGAATAAAATCTTGTGCGAGGGAATGTTCTAAAAAGTGAAATTTTGCATGGGAAAGAACCAAAGTTTGACAGTTCGATGCAATTTTTGAGATAAAAAGTCAAGTTTTGAGACACAGCCTGAACTATTCTTTGACAAAATTTCTAGTTTTCAGACAGTTTGATAGACAGTTTAATCAACAATCTTAGTTTTGAAGGTTTCAAGCATTTATTTACAAGCACAAAGTTTAGATCAAGCAGTAGTGATGCAAGAAGTAGTTGCAAACATTTTAATCAAGGACAAAGAAACTTGGCATAATTATGGGAGTCTTTGTTTAATCATGATGGACAAGTTTAAGACTTGATAAAAAACACATAGTTATCCCTACAAAAAAAATGGTGAGAAAACAAAATTCATGCCTCACAGCTTATGCGCATGCATTCACCTCGCACAGCCGTGTCACCCCCTAGAGGGCGCCCATGTTTTTGGTGTTTCCAAGGACTCAATAGTATATGTTCAAAGGTTACCCTTGAAGCACGGGCCAGTGTCATATGCCACCTTCAAATGTTCAGGTGCATGCCTATGGTGAGAATCTACAGGAGAGATTCTTCCCCCTCCTTGGGCAAAGATTATGTCTCCTTTCGGAGGTGATCCGGGTAGGAAACTAACTAGGAAATTTTTTAGTGGGCTTCCATCCACACTAACCTTCAGTGCCCCCGATATAGGGTTAGGGCCTCGCAGTCACACCAACACTTGAAAGTCATACACCCCCGCAAGCAGGGCTAGGAGTGGCGCTGCTCAGTACAATAGACAAAGCCTTCTCAAGATGATAGTCAAAATCAAGAGAAGGAAGTTAATATGGTTTTGGAGTATTTAGACTCAACAAAACATTCTTTATTATAGTGAGGTGCAATCATCGACAATAGGTTTGTACTCACTTGGGTCGTTCCCGGAGGTTCAACTTTCAACATGCCCTCTAAAGGTGACACAACTTGGCTTGGATTTGAGGGTCATATTTTTTGATACTCTCAAAGAGAGAAGAGCATAATTCTCTACCTCTTCACCTTACCCAAAAACATCAAGCATATTCATCATTGAGCTACTTTCACTCCATGAAATCCACAAGCTTTTGGGTTTCTGATTCTCTCAAAGAGAGAAGTGCATAATCCCCTAACAAGTAGATGTGCTAAAGATTCACTACCTTGCATTGCTTCCCTAGGTATCCATCATTCTAGCAACATCTAGGTCTCAGTTTCATCCATGGGCATCACTTCCATGTAATGAAGAGCCTATTCCCCTACATTGCTATCAGGACCCTTAAGAAATTTTAACAAAGCCCTAGTTATACTATGTGAATGAAAAATAGTAAACAAGCACAATGTTTTTAAATGATCTTCAACACCATCCTACAAGAAAACTATTAGTAAGTTTTTATGATCTTTGACAAATGACCTGCTAACCACTATTATGCTATAGCAGAAATCAAAAATATGAAATCAATAACAAAAAGTAAATGTTAGGAAAAGATAATAGTAAATTACAAAATCTAGAAAATTTAAATGACTGATAATAAAACTTCACGTGAGAAAGTATAACATTGCATGCGAGGAAATATAGAGCCCTGTGCGAGAAAGTGTTTCTTCATGTGATAGAATGCTACTAGGAGCAAAACTTCATGCGACACGCTCTGGAATTTAGCACAAAATTCCATACATAGTGAAGTATAGACGCACGACAGAGTTTAAATTCCTTATCAGAAAATTTTTGAGTGAGGTCAGAAATGATTTTTCTGCTGCATGGTGGGTGCCATAATGTTTATAGCTGAACGTGGACCTCTAATCCATCCATATACATAACATAGTCATTGTTCAATCATCGAATCATGAAGATGAGTATGAATTACCCAATCCACAAGATTCTACCAATTTGACCTATTGCCTCCTAATTAGCTAGGGTGTTTGAATTACTCTCAGAATGAGAGCCAACAACCAAAAGACCAAACTAAGACGAAGTATTTTTTAAAGCTTCAAAGATGAAAAAAATTAGAAATTAAGGTATATGAGGATGTAATTAAACTAAGAACTTGAAGGAAATATGAGAAATGCAAATTTAATCTAAAGCTTGAAAGAGATATGAGAATTGATCTAAAAACATATAAGCACACTAGTTTAAAATGAGAGTGTGATTATACTAAATGAGAATTAAACTAATATGCAATAAAAGCTTGGAAACATGAAATAATTGAGATAAAATTTAACTATAGTTTTGATACTCTTACAATTACCTCTTTTCGAATGAAGGAGAAGGTTCATAATATAGAAAATCCTAGGAAGAGGATGAAGAGTTTCTTGAAATGAAATGGTTGACTCTTTATTTCTCTTTGAGACAAATATTGAAGGATTATTTAATTAAAAGAATGAATTATTGCCACATATGGGTGACCTTTCGAATAATTTGAATTGTTAAATCCAAATAAAGATAATCCATTCAAATAACCAAACAATATTAATTCCTTTTATGTGTATTAGCCAAATGCGGTGGTTTTAATTTAATTTAAAGCACTTAGGACTTTAGAATTAAATTAATTTATCATAGGGATTATTTTAGCTAATAAAGTTGAATACTTAGGAATTAATTACAGTGTGAGATTAATATAATTTAGGGTTTTTGCAATTGACACCAAGTCAAATAAAGTCAGGTAGGAGAGAGAAACTTGCCTAGTAAAATAAGACTTTAATGATGAAAAATTGAAGAAATGCACCAAAATTGATTGAAATTATAAGGTGCCAATTTTGGGGTATTACAATGGACACTGTGGTCCAGCATGGTCTGGAACGTTCTAGTGACTCATTAGTCAAAATGGGGTTGTCACTAGCATTTACCCACCCAACTAGAGCTAATGGCATAGTCCATTCGGTGCCAAGACGAACTCGTTAAACACTATCCCTTCACTGCAGGGAATCACCATTTTACTTTGGACACATTTGACCAATTTTGACCCAATGACTCCAACTATTACATCATTTGACGATATAAATGTATGTGGAATTAAGACAATACAAATGTAAGGATACAAAATTAAGATGATACAAATTATATAAGGATACAACATTCATAGTAAGGAAACACATTTTTTGCACTTTACATGGCATTAAGATGATACAAGTGTGGGCTCTTAATATTTGCAAATCAACCCCGTGGGATTGTTTATGTTTCAAATTTTGCATCTAATTTTTCATAAAAAATTTTATATACAAAATTTGGCATCTAAATATACACATTATATTTGACTGTTGTGTTTATATAGAAAATTTGGCATCTAACTATGCACATTACATTTGATTGTCATTTTTATATACAAATTTTGGCATCTTACTATGCACATTACATTTGATTGGTGTTTTTATAGACAAAATTTGATATCTAAATATGCAAATTACAAAACTATATATAAAAAATAAGTGTTCTTTCTTCTCCTAGAGTGTATAATTTTAACACATGGTACTCGATGACATCTACATTCTAATCCCTGCATTCAGACGGTAGAAGAAAAGTTAATAGATAATATAAGAATTTTATATAGGTTGAGAAAAATATTATGAACATATATAAGTAACTAAACAAACCAAAGAATATGACTAGAAAATGCATAGTGAAGTTTACCATCATAAAAGATGGGCTAGTCAAATGCACACCCTGATCTCCTATATCTATCATATATGTACATCCAACTGCATTTACAATCCACATACAAAACCAAGTTTATTGGCTCAAACCAATAAAGAAAAAAACAATAATTAATTTATTAAACTTTATCATAATAAACATCGAAAACCTTGCAACTTGAGTTGAACTTACCTACTAACATGTGCTTGAAGGGTCATCTTTCTCCTTGAGGGTATTCAATATTGCTTCATGATCAACAATATTAATAGTCCAAAGTTGCTTTGTCTTTGTTTTTCCTTGATATTTCAACAACTTAACATTGGCTGCTATAATAAGGTGTGAATACATGAGAATGGTTATGTGCTTCTCATAGTCTTCAAATGCAAGAATGCCATTATTTCTAATCATATATGTCCGCAACCATGTTCCCACAACAAGATGTGATCCTGTTGGATATGTGAACATATTATCATATGTCATCAGTTGTGCAAGTTTCTACTTTCCTCGTACACAATGTGCTAACTAGTAATCTGATCTCTCATCATTCCCTTGTGGTGCAACCAATGCAAAAACATGTCCTAGCTTTAGAAGATCTGAAAGATAGTCATAGTCAAGTGAATAATCCATGTCATCATTTATTACTGATACTGTGAGAGATAAAGGAGTAAGAGAATGTGGAACCCATGTATCAACCCACTCACTTGACTCACATTGATCCCAATCACACTGAAGACAACTTGGACAATAAAAAGCCAACTCTCATGTCCAAATGGTCCATGTACTAGCATCTAAGCTTTCAAATGAATGCATTTTTAAAGAATCTTTCATAGTTTGACAATCCAACCTATCTCCTATTATGCCCAACTCAACCAACCAAAAGAATCTATGCACCACTGAATCAAGAGTCCCCCCCTGTGACAATGCTAAAGTACACCAATTAAAAATAAAACAGGCATCAATGATTTCTGTAACTAAAATCCTCAGTTGCTCCTTAACTAGAGCTCTATTTACGCATGCACCTAGTCCATCATGCTCCCCTTTTCAATGATCGGCCTTAAAAAAACTCCAAATATGAGGTACACCTCTCTCTACATGCATTCTACATAACCAATAAAACATATGAGCAGTTTTTAATTGACTTGTGCAGTTATCTTACCAAGTGAGAGGTCTATCCATAGCAATATTATTTTCCCGCACCCACTTGAAAAATAATTCTCCAAGCAATGTTGGACAAACTCATATGAGTGTGATCTATCATCACTCATATAAAAATGGTTCTCTTTGATTATCTTCTAGTCATCTTCTGTACTATCAAGGGAATGCCTATATATTATGTGCACAAAAAGAGAAACCTAAGTAGAATTGTAATATTGAGCTTGCAACTCATTTTGGTGCTGCAATGTATAGTGATGGAATATGGATGAAGTGACTAAGAGGGGGGGGGGGGGGGTGAATGAGTCAACCATAAAACACTTCACAATTATTTCTTTCCAGATCCCTTAAGATATCTTAATGAATATTATCTGTTAAACACTCGGTAAATAGATTGCAGTAACTCTGTAGATGCAGAAAGTATTAGTAAAATTATCTTTAGATATTTATCACCACTTGTATATGATTAAGATAACTATTAAGAACACAAGAGACACAAGAGTTAACGTGGAAACCCAATATGGGAAAAACCACCAATGTATCTAGATACTGATTTTCACTTTTCTGAAGTGATGCCCAGTTAGAAGCCAACCCGGTAAAAGGTTACAAAACACACTATTAGGTGTGACCTTGTTAGAGGATTTAATCACCCTGCTAGGAGTGGCCTGGTAAGAGGTCTTGAAAACAATTCAATGGAATTGTCACCTTGTTAGAGGATTTACAATATGGTTGTTAAACCAACTCGGTTAAGAGATTTAGAATTCACTGTTACAATGATAAGAAGGTAACAATGAAAATGACCTATATAATAATGCAACTGCCTTGCTGATTACAGATCTCTGTTCTATACAAGTGTCATCCTTCCTGATCAAATATCTCTCTGCTGCTCCTCAAGGATATCTGATCATCCTTCACAATTTCACACACACCTTTTCTGCTTTTCTTCTATATATCTTCTTCCATGTTCATTATATTATTTTTCACATTTGACCTTTTATTTATATGATTTTAGATTTGTCAAATCGACATTACTTAGTATAACAGTCGGCTGAATTAAGCAAACTTTATTTGCAAAAATCCTTCAAGGGCCGCCAGTGCTCGATGACCATAATGAAATCTTCTACAATCTTTCAGAGACCGAGGGAACTTGGTAAACACTGATAATCCTTCGATAACTGACTGAACTCGGTAGATGCTAACTTTTCTTTGACAACTGACTAAACTTGGTAAACACTAACTTTTCTTTGATAACTAAGTGAACTCGGTAAATGCTGATTTTCTTTGATAGCCGAGTGAACTCGGTAAGCACTAAATTTAATGCCAGGCAAACCGACTGAGCTCGATAGGTACTGATTGCTGCGGACTATGACATTGTGTGACATCAAAGACAATACATAATTTGAGTAGCAATTTTCTTCAAACAATTGTTTCCAACAATCTCCCTCTTTGGCATTGATGGCAACACAATATGTCATAGAATAAGAAATTTTGAAAGAATTAGCTCGGTTCAGATTCAAATCTCCCTCTGTCAGCAAACTTCCTTTTTCTTAAACAACTCTTCCTCTGACTATTGAAAATTTCTTGAAGTAATAGCAAAGACATAGCAAACACTCCCTCTTTGACAACACATGCCAAAGATAATTCACATATTACCGGTGTAAACTAATGTACCTCAAGTATTGATTCATATGCAATGATTCCTTGAATATGCTGCATCAACTGGTTGATTTTCAGTCATGTTCTAGTTGATGCATCACTAAAACTATATTTAGTGAGCCTCGGATAGGGGAATGACCCCCAACTTACCTCTTAGATACATAAATGCATCCTTGGGCAATGGTTTGGTGAAAATGTCTGCAATCTGCTCTTTTGTATGAATATATTCTAATCTGATTTCCTTGTCCTGCACCAATTCTCTAACAAAGTGATATTTAATAGCAATGTGCTTGGTTTTGGAATGCATTACTGGATTCTTCGAAATGTTTATTGCACTGGTATTGTCACAAAATATAACAACTGGTTCTTTGATTTCAACCTTCATACCTTGTAATAACTGTTTAAACCAAACAATATTTGAACAATTTACTGCAGCAGCAACATATTCATCTTCAGCTGTGGATTGAGATGTGCAATTTTGCTTTTTACTGGTCCAGGATACCAGTCTTTTTCCAAGAAAAAATGCTCCACCACTTGTGCTTTTTCTGTCATCAATGTTCCCTGCCCAATCAACATCAGTAAACACTTTTAAGTCTAGATTGCCTCCAAATTTATACCACAAACCATATTCTTCAGTTCCTCTTAAGTACCTTAAGATTCTTTTGATTGCCATCATATGATTTTCCTTGGGTTTTGCTGAGAATCTTGCTACTATACCGACTGCTAAGGCAATATCAGGTCTTGTATGTACTACATACTACAATTTTCCAATCATAGATCGGTATAGGGTCTGATCAACTTCTTTTGAATCATCATCTTTGGTAAGTTTTAGTCCAGTACACATGGGTGTACCAACTGGTTTTGAATCTTCCATACCAAACTTCTTAAGTATTTCCTTAATGTATTTAGATTGAGTAATGTATATACCATTCTTGCTTTGCTGAATTTGAAGACCAACAAAGAATTTTATTAAACCAAACATAGACATTTCAAATTCTTTGTTCATCTACTCTGAAAATTCTTTGCACTGATCATCATTCCCTGTAAATATAGTATCATCTACAAATATTTCTACCAATACAATTTTGTTATCCGGTCCTTCTTTAATAGACAGATTGCTGTTATCATTGGCTCTTTTGAAATTAATCTGAATCAGATAGTTATGGATTCTTTCATACCATGCTCTAGGAGCTTGTTTCAAACCATACAATGCTTTGTGTAACCTACAGACCATGTCCTTTTTATCTGGATCAACAAAACCTTCAGGTTGTTCAATGTAGACTTCTTCATCAAGAATTCCATTGAGAAATGTAGATTTTATATCCATCTGATATACCTTAAATCCTTTATGTGCTGCATAAGCAAGTAGAGTTCTTACAACTTCTAATCTTGCAACAAGAGAAAAAGTTTCTCCATAATCTATACCTTCTTCTTGAGAATAACCTTTACATACCAATCTAGCTTTGTTTCTAGATACTTGACCGTCTTCATTCAACTTATTCCTAAATACCCATTTTGTTCCAATTACATTCTTATCTTTAGGTCTAGGTACAAGAGTCCATGTTTTGTTCTTTTGTATTTGTTCTAATTCTTCATTCATTGCTTCAATCCAACTTTCATTTTTCAATGCATCTTTGATATTTCTAGGTTCAAAATCAGTAAGCAGACATGTACCTTTTAGCTTACTTCTTGTCATAGTACCATCTGATTTGTTTCCAATAATTTGATCTGGTGTATGATGCCTTCTGACATATTTGGCTAGTATAGGTTCCTTGCTCTTTGAATGAGTCATGTTGTTGTCTTCTAGGATCTCTTCTTCAGGTTGCTCGGGCTCGGTAGATATTTGCTCGGTAACTTTAGGCTGAGACTCGGTTTGAATTTCTTCCTGTGACTTGGTTTGAACTTCTTCCTGTGACTCGGTTTGAACTTCTTCCTGTGACTCGGTTATTGTGCTAGGCTCGGTAGATATAGTTTCCTCATTGATAGTTATGTTTGGCAATATTTCAGGTTCAATGTAAACAAATCTCTTGTAGTTCTCAGGTTCCCTTTTGCTTTCTTCTTCAGTCTTTTCTGCAAACTCATCAAATTTTACATGTATACTTTCTATAACTTTGTGAGTAGATAAGTTCAGACATTTGTATGCCTTGCTTTTGCTAGAATATCCTAGGAATATTCCTTCATCACTTTTCACATCAAATTTATTTCTTCTGGATTCTTTTAAGATATAACATTTGCTACCAAATACTTTCATGTAACTTACATTGGGTTTATAGCCATACCATAATTCATAAGGAGTTTTGAATGTGTCTTTCTTCAATTGTACTCGGTTCAAGGTATGAACTGCAGTGCTGATAGCTTCCTTCCAGTACTTTATGGTGATGTTCTTTTCTATCATTAGAGTCCTTGCACAATCCATAATAGATCTGTTTCTTCTTTCTACTATTCCATTCTGCTCAGGAGTTCTAGGAGCTGATACCTGTCTTTTGATTCCTCTTTCAATGCAAAAGTTGTTAAATTCATGGGAGATGAATTCACCACCTCTGTCTAATCTTAAGCATTTCAATCTTTTCCCTATTTCCTTTTCCACTCTTTCCAAGTACCATTTGAATTTTTCAAATGCTTCTGATTTTTCTCTTAAATACATAACAGTCATCATTCTAGAATAATCATCAACGAAAAGATTAAAGAATTTATCTCCAATATAGCTTTCTATTCCAATAGGTCCACATAAATCAGTATGCACAATTTCCAAAATCTCTTTAGACTGATAGTTCTTACTCTTAAAACTAGTCTTACTCATTTTGCCAATCTGACAATTCTTACATAGACCAGCATCAGGTTTCTTCAAAGTAGGAATTCCTCTTACCTTCTTGAATTTTCTTATTTTTATCATGTTATCAAAATTCACATGACATAACCTTTTGTGCCATAGCCAAATTTCTTCAATTTGAGCAATAAAACATGAATATTCACTGAGATCAAGATAAAATAAGTTACCTTTTGTTTGTTTGCCTGATCCAATGAGTTTTCCTTTTTCATCCAGCAGTCTTGCTCGACTATTCATGAATTCAACCTTGAAACCAGTGTTGATTAGCTGTGCTACACTTAGAAGATTATGTTTTAGTCCTTCAACCCAATAAGCATTATCACATATGAGTTCTTTGGTTAATGAGATTCTTCCTTTTCCTTTTATACAACAAGGTTCATTGTTTCCAAATATTACATTGCCACTATCACAGTCTTCTAGGTATTCAAATTTTGTCTTATTACCAGTCATGTGGTGTGAACATCCACTATCTATTATCCATATATCATCTTTGCTTATATGAGAAATAAGTGCCATCTTATCTTCATCATCATCAGATTCATCTTTTATAGCAATAAAGACAATTTCTTCTTCACTATCATCAGAATCTTTAGCCATAAAACATGTTTTCTTACCTTTATCCTTGAATGATTTGAAATTCTTTTTGCCATAGTACTTGTGACCTCTCTTCTCTTCCTTTGCCTGCTTGTTTGGACACCTAGCTGCAATATGTCCAATTTTTTCACATGAAAAATAGATTAAAGGAGTTTTACCTTTATATTTACCTTTCCCTTTAGAGTACTTCTTTGCAAGTAATGCTTCTACAATTTCAAGATCACTATCAGAACTTTCTTCTGATACTTCTTCACTTTCTGACTGAACTTCTTTTATTTTCTTGTTCTTCCTTAGTGAAACCTTGGCCTCAAATGCTGACTCAATATTTTTGGAATTTGGAACATAGTTGTCATAGTTGTCTAATTCAAAGGCTGTCAATCTTCCAACTAAAGCATCCAAAGTTATATTGTGGTTTGTTTCACATCTTCTTTCTTGAATAGCTGATACTCTTATTGCATAGATAGGGAGTAATGTTCTGAGTACCTTGCTTATAACAGTTTCATCAGAGATTGTTCCTCCAGAAGCTCTAATTGCACTAACACTTGCTTTGATCCTTTCAACATATTTTGCAATGTTTTCATCTTCTTTCATATTCATCTTGTCAAACTGTCCTCTTAGGCTTTCTGCTTTGGCTCTTTTCACATTTGCATCACCACCATATATTTTCTTCAGATTGATCCACATTTCATATGCAGTAGTGCATTCTTTAATTTTATCAAATTCTTCATAGCTAAGAGCTGATGCAATGTCTATCATCATGGTGTTATGATTATTTTTCTCTGCAATGTCTTCAACAGTTAATGTGCCAGTAGGAACTGTGTATTCTTCATCAATGTATTTACATCTTGAATCACCAATGGAAGCCAGATGAAGTCTCATGAGACCTTTCCAAGCTGAAAAGTTATCTCTATTGAGCTTTGGAATTTCTCTCTTGTAAGACATCCTGATCTTTAGCTTAGGTCCTTGAAACCCTTCCTGCAAGCACCAAAAGCTCTGATACCAATTGATGGAATATGGATGAAGTGACTGAGAGGGGGGGGGGTGAATCAGTCAACCATAAAACACTTCACAATTATTTCTTTCCAGATCTCTTAGGATATCTTAATGAATATTATCTGTTAAACACTCGGTAAATAGATTGCAGTAACTTTGTAGATGCAGAAAGTATTAGTAAAATTATCTTTAGATATTTATCACCACTTGTATATGATTAAGATAACTATTAAGAACACAAGAGACACAAGATTTAACGTGGAAACCCAATATGGGAAAAACCACCAATGTATCTAGATACTGATTTTCACTTTTCTAAAGTGATGCCTGGTTAGAAGCCAACCCGGTAAAAGGTTACAAAACACACTGTTAGGTGTGACCTTGTTAGAGGATTTAATCACCCTGCTAGGAGTGGCCTGGTAAGAGGTCTTGAAAACAATTCAATGGAATTGTCACCTTGTTAGAGGATTTACAATATGGTTGTTAAACCAACTCGGTTAAGAGATTTAGAATTCACTGTTACAATGATAAGAAGGTAACAATGAAAATGACCTGTATAATAATGCAACTGCCTTGCTGATTACAGATCTCTATTCTGCATAAGTGTGATCCTTCCTGATTGAATATATCTCTGCTACTCCTCAAGGATATCTGATCATCCTTCACAATTTCGCACACACCTTTTGTGCTTTTCTTCTATATATCTTCTTCCATGTTCATTATATTATTTTTCACATTTGACCTTTTATTTATATGATTTTAGATTTGTCAAATCGACATTACTTAGTATAACAGTCGGCTGAATTAAGCAAACTTTATTTGCAAAAATCCTTCAAGGGCCGACAGTGCTCGGTGACCATAATGAAATCTTCTACAATCTTTCAGAGACCGAGGGAACTCGGTAAACACTGATAATCCTTCGATAACCAACTGAACTTGGTAGATGCTAACTTTTCTTTGACAACTGACTGAACTTGGTAAACACTAAATTTTCTTTGATAACCGAGTGAACTTGGTAAATGTTGATTTTCTTTGATAGCCGAGTGAACTCGGTAAGCACTAAATTTAATGCCAGGTAGACCGACTGAGCTTGGTAGGTACTGATTGCTGTGAACTATGACATTGTGTGACATCAAAGACAATACATAATTTGAGTAGCAATTTTCTTCAGACAATTATTTCCAACATATAGTTCTCTTCAAAGCCAACAACTGATACAATAGTTGCAATCAGAAAGTGTCCTTACACATCCTCAATAGTTGATCTAACCACTGAGACCTGTGACTATGCCTTGCATACTTGTAAAAAATATTCTTCCTGAAATCTGAAATAAAATCAGCTACATTGTATTCTTTTGTAACCAACTCAAATATAGAGCCTTCACCTCAACTTTTTAATGTATATTTAATGGTTTCATATATCTTTTGTGGATAATTGTCTTTCCAAAACCATGTGTGTAGCCCTCATGAAAACATTCAATAAACTTCACTAGCCCATCACACTCTGAGAACTTGTCATTTAAGCAATCGTTTCTATAAAAGAAACATCCATCATCTTTAGGACATAAAAAATGATCTAGCCAATTCTCAACTTCAAGACATCCTTCACATTTGGTGACACTCTTGAGTTAGATTGCCAAAATAGTAGAATTTGATCCTTCACAGCATCAGTAAGCTTCTTATCACAACGTGAATGTCTCCCCCATAAGCCCAAGTATCATTTGAACAGGATTATCATGTCTTTATCTTCTTGCAAGTGCTCTATCCAAATTTTTACGATTTAGATTCAAGTCAACACAAGTTTGTCTCATCAAATGAGCCTTTCTCAAATTATGACTTACTAAGGAGGTTGTAATAACCCTCCTAGAGACTCTCTTATATTTTTCCTTGGTATCTTCACAATGGAATTGAGAGAACTAAAAAGATTTCTCACAATAATAGAATTCCTCTCCTTTTTCTTCTTCACACTAATCTTCAATTTGACTAGTATACATCTCATCTTCTGCATCTTTAACAATTGCACAAATATTTGGCATTGCTCAACCAATGTCTTATGGCTAAAAAAAATTGATCAAAAAGTTTTGAAACCCAAAACCGAATGGCTCTTTCTTATATCTTGGCATCAAAATTTATCATTATGTTCTCATCAATTTCAAGAAACCATTTAGTTGTTCTTGAAGGTCTCAATTTTCAAGTTTGTCTTTCTTCCTCCGAAGGGACTTCATTTCTCATATAATTTGGAGATATATTACGTTGATTTGGTTCTTGAATACCATTATCATTGTCAATTCCTTCATATACAATTGGTAGATTGTCATTGAAAATGTCCACACTTCCATTGGCCACATCTACATGTTCATTTTCAAAACCTACATTTTCATCGTCAATCCCTACATTCTCATTTTCAATATTATTGTAATAAATTATCTCAAATTCATGTTCTTCACTTGAAACCGCATTCAAAGGTGGGTCTATGCTGACATCTTCATTAATATTTAACATACCTTGTCTCTTGTGCCAATGGGCAACCCTATCCATTTCTCTATACACTTCAATATCTTCATTTGCGAGTCTTCTCTTCCGTTTATGCTTTTGATGACTACTAGTCCCCATAGTTAGAACACAATTTTGGAAATTATTGGTATTCAGTGAATGAATAGAAAGAGTTGATTATTTTGTTGAAAAAGTACATTTGAGAGTTTGGGACTGTAGGATAACTGATTCACCCCCCCTCTCAGTTATCTAACACAAACAAATGTTTATATTGGTTTTAACTGAGTGTGTTCATGATAGAGAAAGAGTGTTTTCATGGATTATAACATTTATATGGAGGTGAGAATGGTGGAGAAAGTATCTCCTACCAACAATTTTAGAGTTTAGTTTTCTTGATAGCCATGGCTTCTGCTAAACCTCTATAAATATTGGTAAAAGATAGAGGAAAGAAAAGAGAATCAAATACAGAAAATAGAACATAGTAATAAAACAAGGATGAATGTAAATAATATATAATACTTTATATATATATATTTTAATACAATTTCTAAATGGGTGAACCCACAGTAAAGGGTTACACTTTTTTGCCTAAATGGACACTCAACTCTACATTTTGAAAAAATGTTTTAGATTTAGATGCATATTGTTGTTAAACCATTTCAAATTAAAAGATGAAGAAAATTAGAGTCTTTTAAAGTTTTCAGTCCAGATTCTAAATATATTTTTTATTTTTATTTTTCAATTGATTTGAATGGTTTTTTCTTTCTCCCACGATAATTGGTATGTTTCTAAAAACACCATTTTCAAAGAGTTACATTATTTTTGATAGAAAAAGAAGCAAGAGGGTGTTGGCCCATGGTACAGAAGACTAGAAGCACATTAACAACATTGTTTTTCAAAGAATTACATTGTTTTCATAGAGCATAACTTCTTTTTTCTTCTAAAATAGATGCCAATGTGCTTCTTTCAAATTTAGTTTTGTAACATCCATATGGAGGGAATGCAATTAGTTTTATGGCATTATCATGATTATTGCATATTTTATTAACATTTGAAGTTGAGTAAACTATAATTTTGACATACCTTAACTACATAACTTATAACTTGTCGTGTATTTATCCAAAAAAAGTTTAATTTTTTGTTATAGAAAGAGAACTTCAATACCTAGGGCATATATATTTTTTAGATTTTTTTTCTTTCATTTACTATTTGTTGATAAGCATGAAACATAGAGGTAGACATACGATGAAATATCTATGTTTAGTAAAACTAAAAATACAAAGTCATAATAGACATAATATATATTAACACTATAATCATTCAAAATATTTTTCTCATCAGCACCTTACTACATAGATAGGTTTCTCAAATGGATTCATTTGATTAGCCAAAAGATAAAGTCGAAGTAATTTTTTGTTAGCATTTTAATAGGTGTGAAGGAGACTCCATTATAGGTATGACTGAGGAGTATAGATGTTATATCAATATTTTTTTTATCTAAGAGGATTTAAGCTAACCCTTTGTAATCAATTCCTTCAAATGGAACCTCTCAAGGCTTAACTCATCATGTATTTTATTAAAAAAGTGTTATTTCAACAAAAATCAGCATGTCTAAAAAAGTGTTACCCACTATTGTGGGGTCACACAAACATATATATTTTCATACATAGATTTGTTGTAGATTTTATCATACTTAAAACATTTTCCTTGTAGCTAGTTGAAAATCTTCCTGCTCTATTTTTGCACACCCAACACATATATGATAGCCCTTTCTTTACTACTATGACTATATTCGTATGGACTCTTCTCTCAAACAAAATTTTCTTCATCTACTTTTCTCCTATTTTACACATTAAAATTGCCCCATTATTCTACGTATTGCAAAGAAGACTCAAGAAATATATATTTAATTAGCTATTAATTTTTTATTTAAAGTTGTGCTATGTACATTGAATGGAGGCAAACATAGAGTGTTGGAGAAGATGATAATGTTTATGTGATCAAGAAGATTGATAATACATTTGATGAAAGGTGAGAAGGAAGACTATTTGAGAGGAGTAAATGTAACTGTTAGACATTAAATCCAAAACTCCCCCTTAATTGAAGTTGTAGTAGTCAATGATGTCAAAGTTATCTCTTTTATACATAAAAAATTCCTTTCCATGTGCCTTTCTAAAAATGATAGTAAATTAATCTTCAGAACTGCAACTTTTCAAAAATATGTGTCCTAAATATTAATTAACTTTATAATGAAATGATATCTAGTGTCAATATATTTTCTTCTCTTCTAAATTTTTGGATAGTGAAATGAATAAATTATTATTAAAATATATCTTTGTTACATTATATTGTTCTTGTTCAAACTTTTTCAACACTCTTCTCCCTCAAATTGCTTCTCATGTTTCACTTGTGGCTACTACATACTCTACTTAACTGATGAAAGAGTGATAATTGATTTTTTCTTTGAAGCCCATGATATTACACCTATTAAAAAATCAAAGACATAACTAAAAGTTCTATTCCTATCATCAATATGTCCTACACAATCGCTATCTGTATAACCTATGAGTTTGACCTTGTTTGAATTTTTATAATTCATGTCACAGTTCCTTGTTCCAATCACATATATGAGAATTCTTTTTCCTTCTTTGCAATGTGATTCTTTTGGATACTTCATGAATCTTTAAATAAGCCTATTTGCAAACATTATCTATGTCCTTTAGGCTATGATATGCATGAGACAGCATACAAGTCTCTTATACAAAGTTGGATTTACATGTGCTTCTTTGTCATTTTTTCTCAATTTCAAACTTGTGAAAATTTGTATTAGTTATGATTTTTATTTCAACATGTTAAAGTTATTCAAAAAATTAGTAGCATATTTTAATTAACAAATGAATATACCCTTTTTTTATTTTTATTTACTTCAATGCGTAAAATATATTTCATGAGACCTAAATTATTCATTTCAAATTCCTTTTCCTTAGGTTCTTTGAATAAATCAATTGATAAGTCACCCGTGCATATCAAATCATCAACATGCAAAAATACAATCAAAATTTCAACCTATTCATTCACCTTTGTTTATAAAGTAGGCTTACTAATGCACTTATTGAAACCATTTTGTTGAAGATAAGAATCCATTCTTCTATACCAAGACTGTGGGTATTGGTTAAGACAACATAAAGATTTCTTAAGCTTATAAATCTTGTCTTCTTGGCCTAAACATTCATTCTTAGGTTATTGTTCCAAATAAATCTCTTCTTCAATATTCTCATTTAAAAATGTCGATTTTACGTCTATTTGGTAGAAATATACTTGTTTTGAACTACTATATAAAGTATCATTCTCATGGTGTAAAGATGACCTACAAGAGAAAATATATAATTATAATCTATTCTAGGTTGTTGTAAATATCCCTTTGTCACCAGTCTCACCTTATGTTTATGCAAATCACCAATTTCACTCAACTTGGTTTTGTAAACTCACTTAACTCCTATGACATATTTTCCTTTTGTAAGGATCACTAACTCTAATGATTGACTCTTTTCAAATACATCAATTTCTTCATTAATTGCATTTATCAATTTTTTATTGTTAATTTCTTCTTTAAAATGATTTGGATCTTCAACATGTGAATATAAAGCGAAAAGAAATGTCTAATCAAACTTATTTTCCTCATAATTTTTCTCATAAATACGTCTTAAAAGTATGATTTTTTTGTCTTATTAAGCTTTCCAATGTAGGATTTGACATGCCACTTGATGTAGAACCTATAGATTGTAGATGTCTTGGTCTTTCACTAGAAATTTTACTCTAGATGGTGTTTTTTTGTGCACTTGTTGGAGTGTTTGTTTGTATACGTGATGCTACTCTTGCACTTGTGGACCACTTTGTTGAGATTGGATAGGGTTGGAAGGAATCATATTAGAATTAGAATTTTCTAGTCCAAAAAATTTGTTTTCCTCTTGTGGCATGCTTGCTTATATGTTCACTATTTTTTCTACACTTTCATTCCATGATTTGTCTTCTATAAATTGCACATCTCTACTAATTATAACCTTTTTTTAGATTTGATTATACAACTTTTCAGCCTTTGATTCATTATTGTATCACAAAAAATATATTTTTCTCCTTTGTTGTCTAATTTTCTTCTTAGTTCATCAAATACATTTGCATATGAACACATCAAAATACCCTTATGTGAGAAACATTATTTTTCTTCCACTCTAAGCTTCTTCTCGAATCAAATTATTAACACTCCATGTTGGGCATATACTTAT
Organism: Chamaecyparis obtusa; assembly: GCA_027943335.1. Taxonomy (NCBI): domain Eukaryota; kingdom Viridiplantae; phylum Streptophyta; class Pinopsida; order Cupressales; family Cupressaceae; genus Chamaecyparis; species Chamaecyparis obtusa. The sequence continues at coordinate 485,917 of BSBK01007395.1, forward strand.
TATTTATATTGCACTTGATCTAGATTCATCCCAATACTCATTTGGAAAATGTTTGGCATTCAACATACTTCTATCCATATATATTATTATATTATTTCTCCTTTTGGCTACCCGATTTTGTTGAGGTGTATATGTAGTTGTGAATTTCTTTTAAATTACATGTTCCTTGAAAGATATTAGAACATCATTTGAGATGTATTTACTACCTATATCCATTTTCAATACTTTGATGTAATGACCACTTTGAATCTAAAAAAGAGTCTCAAATTGACAAACATAATTATACACTTCATCCTTATGTTTTAGAAAGTAGAACCATGTTTTCCTTGGTTATCCTCAATGAATGTCAAAAAATAGAAACGACCACCTATTGAAGGTGTTTTAATTGGCCCACATGAATTTGAATGGATGATCTCTGAATGTGCCTTAGATCTCATTAACATACCTAGTGGAAAATGATTCTCTATGTTTCTTTCCTAAGATGCAACTTTCACATATCCTTTCTAGTTTCTCTATTAGAGGGAATCCCTTGACGATGCTTTTCTTATGAAAACAAATTAGGGCTAAAATTTTTAAATGCCCAAATATTAAATCCCAAAGCTAATTTTCATCTTTTATCACTGCTTGAAAAATTGTTTGCATGAACATTATAATTTATTCTCTACCCACTTTTGGTGACATTGAGTGGTGTGCTTGAGCCTAATCTACACACAAATATAGTATTACCTTTAGGGGATATATCCTATTGTTGATCATTTGAACATTGGAAATGAGATTATTCCTTGGATGTTTGTCTAAATTGTGCACTTTACATTTTTAGAAGATACTCTATACCCATTGTGAACAAGTTGCTTAATAATGCTTAAATTATGTTTTAAACTGGAACCATAATAAACATCATGCATATGTTTCTTCTCCCTCTTCTTAGTTAGAATATTGATGTTCCGTTTTACTTTTACTTTTACTTTATTGTCATTGCCCAATGTAACATCAAATTTTAAACTCTTATCCAAACTAGAAAAAATAAATTTCTAAACTTTTTATTGAATGACTATTGGTGTAGAACATTGCAGGTATTAGGTGGCACTTTGAAAATGCTATTTTAGGACCACTTGGTGTTCTAAAATCTCTATAGAGAGATTTGTGAATATCTAGAAGCTGAAACCTTAACTTTAATCTCTTAACGCACATACACGACTATTGAGTAATTTCCCCTAGATTTCCTTGCTTCAACAAGCTACATAATGAGAACTATTGATATTCACTTTCATTCACAATTAACACCATTAGAATTATTGAAATGAACTAGCTTTCACCATTAGAATTATTGAAATGAACTAGCTTTCACCATTAGAATTATTGAAACGAACTAGCTTTCATATTTATTTAAGATGTAAACCTAAATGAAAATTTTGAAAACCAAGGATTTGCATTGACTAATGTATGTAGTACACTTTAAGTTGCCCTATTTCATGCAACCAAAGCCACTATGCGATAATCAATATTCACGAAGCTTATGCAATAGATTGACTAGAATGCAAGAAATAAGTCAGCCCACAAGTGAGCATTTTTGTAGAAATTGAGCATGCTACCTTATTCTATATAAAGCATGTATATTGCTATTTTTTTATATCCAATGAAATGATAGAAAAATAATTATTAAAATGTGTTAAAAAATATTGCATTTAAATTTTAGTTAACATTAATTTTTTTCAGATATGAAAAAATCTAATAGCTGATTTATTAAAAAGAATTATTGATGATATGTTAAGCTCTATAATTCTAAGATTGAAACAAGAACTAATAAATATGTTTTAAACTGATGAAAAAAAAATTCTTCAAAATTATTTTAAATATACAAAATTATATAGAATTAATAATATTCCATAAAGAAGGTTCTAGATCTTATTAGTTATGATGGGCTTTACTAGACTGAGTGAGAAGATTTTCTAAAGGAAACTATAGCTTGATCACTTCCTTTAGTGGCAACCTTGGTGATAAAGGAACCTTTATGGTGGTATAGAGATAAATAAAGTTGATAAACTTTATGATGTAGTTTAATTCTAAGATATATAAACTATATATTATGATAGAATTATCTTTTAAAAAAATTAAACATAATTCAAAAAATTAATAGAAAAGATATGACTTCTTTAAAATATTTCTACTAATAAATAAGTCTTAACATAAATTTAAAAAGATAAACAAGGTAAATATTTTTGCAACTAATAAATAATTAATATTTTTTAAATGATAAAAACATTTTAAAACAATATTTAATTATTCAGGTGAAAGGAAAAGTTCTAAAATAGAACTCTTTAGGGCCAATTTGATTGCTAGAATTGAATTGGAATTGGAAAAGGGGAATTGGATTCCTTTTTCAAAATTGAATTCTCAATTTCGATTCTATGCCTCAATTCTAATTTCAGGTTCTAAAGTAGATTGACAGTATGATTAGAATGAATTAATAACTTCTGTCTGCTGAACATAAAGAAAATTAGTAGCTTGTATAGGCTGAACGAAAATAAAACAAAAGACGTGCTTGCATATAAATACAGAAGATCATGTTGATGATAAAAAAACATAAGCTACAGCATTAATCTTAGATTCGGACCCTTCTCTACTAAAATACAACTTCCCGTGATGGGATCTCTGTTTCCTCATCTTCCAGATGACCTCGGGTGGAAATGCCTGTTAATGGTGGAGTTGAATTCTCATCCCAACCTCAGATGTGTCTGTAAAAGCTGGAACGCCCATTGAAGACCCCCCAATTTTCTGAAGAAAGAAAAAGATTGAAAATTTCAGAGCAACGGGTTTGTATACTTCAGGATATAAAACACATTTTGGACACAGTGGCGATATACGACGTGGAGAGGAACTCATGCAAGTTGCTGCCACCTGTTCCAGCACAAATTAAGGGCACCTTTCACTGCCATTTCGTGAAACAAAAACTGGTTTTGATCACGGATTTGCTTGCGTACTCTACAGGAACTGTGTGGTTGTACAATTTTTCTTCTTTGAAATGGCGAGAGCGTGCGAAATTGCCAGGAGCACTGCATAAATTTGGCTCCGCAGTGGATGAGCACGCAGGACTGGTTTATGTCGGTGCAGGGTACAAAATAGTTAATGTTGGCGTAAAGAATGCTGACATATGGGATTATATCCCTGACTTGGTAAAAGTCCGTAGAGCTTCAGTTTACAATGTGGAGGAGGACAAATGGGATGTTCTGCCGGACATGAACACCTACAAGCTGAACAATGTAAGTTGTGCTTTTGTTGACGGCAAGTTTTATGTAATCGGATCTTTTAGCAGCTTTGAGGTTTTTGATTCCTACACTAGAAGCTCGACAACTATGCCGATCAGATTTCACAAATGGAGTTGTTTCATGAGTGGATTTGGGCGCTTGCATTGCCTGTGCGAAGAGGGATTGATCGATTACAACTATAGTAAAGATGAGCTCAACATTTTAGGGACTCTTCCAAACGAGGATTTTGGCCAATACATTAATTTTGCTTTAGCGACCAGCAATAAAATAATTGTGGGCGTATCATGGGATATCTACCAGATTGAGGGTTTTTTTATGTCGAAACCTCCAAGTGAGAGAGGAGGAACACTGTACTGGATTGAGATTGGGACACCTTCGGGCCTCCTGGATTATCCTATATCTGCTACTATTCTCGATCTTTGACAGTCTCTGATCTTGGATGCAGCTCTCATGTAGGCCAAGAGAAAAATTATATATGCTTAGAATTTACTTGTGTAGATGTCAGATATTGTTAATTAAGTTTACTTTACAGATTGAAGTATGTCCCCATACAACTTTTATTTCGAATGTATAGCATTATCATTTATAGATAAAGTTATAGGTCTGAAAGAAGATGTTGGGATAACTTTATATATCAGACCTATAACTTTATCATGTATCTAGTGTTTTAGATATTAGCTGTAAAAGTTATATGTGATTGTATCAAGTGAAAATGGTTTGGATTGTAGGTAAGATGGTGTGCTGAAGATTGTTGTCATGGTGTAAAGGTCTGTTTGAGATGCGTGCTTTGGTTGGGGTGAAAGTGTTTGGGGTGAGATAAGTGGTTGTGTAATTGAAGATTGTTGGATCGATATTTCTCAAAATGGTTAATTTTTTATCTCATTGATTGTATTTGGATATCTGTTGAAAAGAGGCAAATCCCAAACAATGTGCAATCACAAAGTTGAAGAATGTATTGTACCTGAGTTATTTTAAGGGGTGCATTATCGGTTGTACCCGACACCCTAGAGGTTTTTGGTTTAATATATTGATGAACCATGTATCTCAAAATAATTTCTATACAACTGGCTAGTACAGCGGCTGGGTACCCATGTATCTCGATAGATGGATTTCTTTTTATATGGACTCAATAATCACATTTTGATGCAGGTATAGAAGGAGAAAAGCCCAAAGTGATGATGGTTAGTGACCAGTGTGTGCTTGGTTTGTGGTAATCCAAAACCACTTGAGTGCGAAGTTTATGGTGATCTTGAAACCATTTGTGAGTGAGGTTTGTGGTGAGCCAAAATCACTTCAGTGCAAAGTTTGTGGTGATTTTGTAACCAATTGTGTGATGTTTGTGGAGTTCATGGTGAGCTTGAAGCCATTTCAAAATTGCATCCGTTAGGGGTAAACCGTGAAAACCCAAAGTGATTATGATGAGGGGAATTAATATGAAAGATTAAATTTGATAAGTGATTGTAAATGGGTACCTAAAAAGGCTTTAGGCGAGGACCCATCATTTCTAGATTATGGGGGGATATTGAAAACAATCAGATAATTAATTTATGGGGGGATGTTAGATGAGATAAATTAATTATTATAACCAACCCTATATTGTTGGCACAGACCAAGTGGAAGGTTCTAGACGCCCATGAGATTCATGTGCAAGCTTCTCATCACCATCCATCATTAATGCTGCATCTAACCTTCATCAACAGTGCACTTGACATTTATTATGTATTTTCTTATCAATGCAATAGATTGGGCCTGTGATCAGCAGAGCCCATGTTTGGGTTTCTCCTCCGTGTCTGGTTTTTAAACTATTGTAATGTCTGTTCTCCCTCATTGGAAGGTTTTGGCATATTATGAAGTTGCATATAATTTCTAAGCTTGTTCAATAGGGCTTTATGTTAGTAAAGTAAATTAATTATCAGTCAAACATAGTCGGCACCATCCAAGCACCATCCAATAACCATGCCATTCACATGTTTATTAACATGCTATCTCACCTATCTGGCATTAATGTTTGCAACTACTTTGTGCTACAATATTTCTAGCATTCAGTGCATACCAGTCTATAGATTGATCCTAAATTCCTCATAGCTCATATTATGGGTTTCTCCTCTATTAGCTGGTTTTTGAACTCTTTAGACAAATAAAATGTAGATCTCATATCTAAGTTTTGAGTTTTTCAATCGGCACATGATTTGTGAGGGTGCATGCAGACACATTGTTTGAACAATTATCAGGAGTTAATTATTTTCCATAGCACATTATTTGTGGGATCATCTATCTAGTGAGTTTATTTAATCTTGTTTTGACATCGCTCTGCTTTGAATACACAATCATGCAGTACAACAAATCAAAATAGCATAATATATATGTACATTGTAATAAATTGGATAAAACTATGCTCACTTCGACTAGCACATTAATCCTTTCTATATTTGTGATTTCACATAGATGAATCAACCCAGCAAATATGTCAGAGACAACCAGCAGCCATAATAATAATAATAATAATAATAATAATAATAATAATAATAATAATAATAATAATAATAATAATAATAATAATAATAATAATAATAATAATAATAATAATAACTGCCTCCTTTTTAGATTTTGATCCCTATCAACAATCCAATATTAAACCTCACATTTAGCACAACCTATATATTGATTGGAATACCGATCTGCACAGTTTAATCCAATGATGTATACAAATTTTTTACTGGTTTGCACTTCAATAGTAGTCAAAACATCTTCTACAAATTTGAGAATGCCCCTGCAAAATTGATTTCTTCTCAACATTTTGTAGCAACTTCTCAAAATGTGAGCTTCAGTCACAAAAGTGGATATCCACTCAGCATATTGTTAAGTTCCTCATCCACCAGCATATTCTATCATCTTTTCAAAGGCATAAGAATACTAAATCCTTTGATAACTGTTACCCATAATTTCCCTGTGCATGCAATTTTGGCTGAAATCCATCCCCAGGCCTTTGTTTTTATCTTGTCAAACACCCCAAAAAAATTTATGAGTCTACCTCTTTTCCCCTGGTCTCTGCAATATCTTTTAGGTCTCTGGCTAGAAGAAAAACCCTTAGAAAAATTCACAAACTAGTCGTTACCCTACAAAACCCTTTGGTCGCATTATATTTTTATGTTACTTTATCCTGACAAATTAAGTCATCCCAATTTGCATGTCCATTTTAAAATCCTTCAGTCACCAAGTCTCTAATTCCTGGCAGTTAACCCCTTAATATTTAGCGATCTTGTGAGCGGTTACCGTTTTGGTTGGCAGTCTCAGATCAGTGGCCAGGTCAAGATTCTAGATCTAACAGTTGTCGCAAGATCTCATGGCCCCGAAAGATTCCATGAGATCTTGCGACGATCATCAATCTTCCTACCTACAGGGTTCATCTTGTCAGTGGGACCAGTGCCACCTCATCTGATTTGGCAGCTCCTGATTCGTCGGCGGTGTCTGATTCGACAGGTTTTCATTGGGGCCATCTTCTTTGGTGGGTTAAGTTCTAACTTAATCATGTGGTCGTCATTATGCCGGGGGCTCAAGATGCGAACTAGTTAATCTTGCAGTATAGCAAAAGCCATCCAATGGTGTTCTCAGGGACGTGGGTCCAAGGTCTATCAGGGACATTGACTTGCTCACTGGTGATTGGCTACTAACTTCCACGGTGCCGTTTGACTTGTCAGAGGGGTTTTAAAAGTGTTTTTCTAAGCATATCTGAGCCGCTCGATCTGTCGGGAGATAAACGATCGATAGTTGCATTTTAAAATTGACCTACTAGTCATTCTTTTCCAAATTTAAATATTTCCTTTGCTGGCTTTGCTAGGGTTTGTGTTTTGCGGCCATGCACAACAAATGGGTAGTTGGAATTGAATTCCTCAGGATAGTGAAGGTTGAGGGGATGATAATAGAGGATCTGATCATCGACGCCATGGATTTTACAGAGTACCACGTCGTGCTAAAAGCTTTAATGGGCTTGTCGCCACCTTTAGTAGGGTTATCTTTTTAAAACCCAAACATCTATAAGATCAGATTGTGAGCTTTCCTAGCAAGCCCGAGTTGCAGGAGGGTAGATGGATCAAGTTTGATGTAGTATAGGCATGGGCACACAACATATCTAATCAGCCTTGATGCTGCAGAGATATTTTTTATGATCGGATTTGATAGGAAGTTAGGTTTTGTTATTCTAATGTGAAAATCATGTAGCCCTAGTTAGGTTTTGCTCCTGCCTACATGCAGGAGATGTATATATTGTATTTTTGGAGCCTTAGTGCTAGGAGGTCAGAGAGTTCACATTTTGTAAGAAGAAAGTCTCTTTCTTAAAAGGCTATCTACGGGATTTCCTACCCTCTAGTCTTCTACATTCTGTAACCTCCCATTGGTAATTCAGAGATTGAAGATATTTTGTTACATTTCTCATGTCCCTATGCCTTTTTGTGGGAGTTACCTCTTATTGAATCAAAGTATTTATATGTTTCTCAATGATATCTTAGGGTTCTTGATCCTTCTTTCTTTCTGAAATTCATGTGTATTATTGTGAATGATTTGATGTGAATGGTTTTGTGGGTATACTACAACCCCTTAACAATCTTGTCTCATTCCTATACCTAATTGCAGAGGTGAATGTTTGTTTGCAGGTCATAGATTATTGTCTACCCCAAGGAGTGTCATTATTTGTGAAAGAATCTCTTTCTTTCCCTCAATACCCTATTTGTTTGCAAACCCCTCCTATGAGATTCTTATGCAAGCCTATTTAGTGAGTTGTGATCTCCTAGACCTGAGTTGTTCATTTGATTTCATCCTATATATTGAGATCCAAACCCTAGTTTCAGTGCATCACCTAGTAGGTAGTTTACTTTCAGTCATTTCCCTTTCCAAGCAGTCCTTCTATCCCTTTCCCTCCAAAGTTTACTTTCATGTCTAGAAGCAAATTAAGGTGATTATCCAAGAGGAACTAGCCTAGAACCTGGATGTCTCATCTCAGTTAGCATAGGTCCCACAACTTGGAGATGATTCCCATTTTATACTAGGTTATCAAGACTATGAGAACTTGAGACAAGGGTGCAAACTTAGTGTATAACAATTCTGGCATGCCTGATAGGACTAGTAAAAGATCAGATTAATGTTCAAAGGTGTTCCTATTGGCTCATTTCCAAAAGGATAAAGAAGTTCAGTACACAAGAGCTATCAGTACTGGCTTAAGCTCAAGGATTCCCCACCTTGGTGCTAGTGTATAACAATTCTAGCATGCCCGGTGGGACTAGACAAGAAGTTCATTGTTCAAGATTATGCTGTCTCTGATATATAGATTGCATAAAATAGGCTTTTAGAAGTCATTCAACCAAGTATATCTAGCGAATCCACTGATTTCAAGGATCCAGACTACCTTGTTCAAAGTTTTATGAGAAAGATTGAAACTAGAAGCTCAAAGCCCGCTAAATTTTTAGAGTTGCCCTCAAAGAGAATTCATAAAGGAAGGACAACTCATAGAACATCCTCTGCAAGGAGAGTTCAATCAACACCTCCTGATACTTTAGAAGGAAGACCCTTTCCCTTTCATTCTAGAAGAAGAGGCAGATCTCTAACCAGAGAGTTAGAAGAGGATTCAAATCCAGCAGCAAATACAACTCATATAGTTGTTAATCTTCAGATTCCAACTCCTACAATGGCAAGACAGTTTGCTTTTGTACCATTCAACCAAGGGAGTCCATTGAATTTTTCTCAACATCATGATGTGCCCTTGGTGGCACTCAAGAGTATACCTGATTTCACTGGTGAAGGGAAGACAACTGCTTTTGAACACATAAGGGATGTGACCACCGTCTGCAGCATACACAACATAACTCAAGAGGACGTGGCCACAAAATTATTAACAACCTCTTTAAAAGGTAAGGCTTTAGAATGGTTTAGAACTTTAACTGTTGGTTCTATTACTTCATGGGATGAATTAGGGGATGCATTAAGTAAGCATTTTGAGGATAAATCAGATAACTTATCTCTAGTTGAGCAGTTAACAACTATTAAGAGAGACCCTCAAGAACAAATGATAGATTACAATAGTAGATTCCTCAAAACATGGAATAGAATTCCAGTCTCTGTAAGGCCATCAGCTGACCATGCATTCTTATACTACTTGCAAAGTCTGAATGGTCAAATTTCTATCATGATCCAGTCTATGGGTAGTACTTCTTCACCCCAGGCCTTTGACATAGCTATCAGGGCCGAAAATTGTTTGGTTCAAGCAGGCATGATTGCTAAAAGACCACCAATGCCCATCTTTCCTAGCCTTCAACCCATTGCACCTGCACAAGTACCCCCATTTACCCCTATTCCCACTATATTGGCACCCTTGGCTAGTACTAGTGGTCAAGAGCTAACAGCTAGTTTCTCTCAAGAGCTACAAGAAATAAAGAATAGCCAACAGAGCAATCAACAAGAAATGACAAATTTGTTGCAGACCTTGACTAAAGAGGTCAAAAATCTAAAGAAGCAAGATCAAGGAATCAGACCACCATTTTAGCCACAAGGCCAAGGTCCTAATCAACAATATGAAAATCAAGGACAACCTTATCAGCAAAATAGGCCACCATACCAAGGAGGGTATCAAGGACAAAGACAAAGTTTTAACTAGAGACCATTCCAACCATATAACCTTGCACCTCTAAGTTTTGCAAATCCAATGAGGGATATGGTTCCTAGTCAAAATAATATGGCTATGGATAATGAATGGTGCTTTCCTTGTAATCAGCCTCATAATCAGGCTACATGTTCAAATGGATGGATGAACCAAGCTCTATTGGTTCAAAATGCCTCACAAACTCAATCTGAGGTTTCATCCAGTGGGTCAGTGCCTCAACAAGAGCCACAAGAGCATGAGACTACTCTCTTTAATTGGGAGCAACTAGACTTCAACGGAGTCAATGATGAGGCTACTTTTGTTGCCTTTACAAGAGCAAAAAGAAGAGCTCAAGACATGGAGAGAGAAGATTCCAATGCTAAAGCCACTACATCTACAGAGCCAGTACAACAAGCCACTCCCATCACACCTAAGGAGGCTCCTGTCATTACAAGCAAAGAATGCCAAATTCCAAAGGAAGTGGAGCCCATCATAGTAAAAGCACAATAGAGAGTACACGCTGTGACACCTTTTAATATCATAGACAACATTAAGAAGGTGAATGTCACCATGTCCATGTGGGACTCTTTGGCTCTTCCAAGGCAACCTGAAATTTTGAAGAAGGCCATGACAGAGGTGACAACTCCTCAACCTACAAAAGAAGCTGCAAAGCCAGTGTTAGTTAACACTGATCAAGAAAAGGAGGCTCCAAGTACCAACTCCAAAGGCAATGCCGAACAAGGTAGGAATTCAAAGCCACCTCCCTTTTATGTATCTTTAATCATTGGAAAATCTTTAGTGCATAATTTTATGGTAGATAGTGGAGCTACCAGCACTGTAATGCCCAAGAAAGTAGCTGACCAATTAGGACTGAAATATGAACTCTTTCAAAAGAAGGTTACCCAACTTGATGGATCCTCGGTCAATACTATAGGTGTGGCCAAGGATACCAGTTTAATCCTGCATGCTAGTCCTAATTTTTCAATCCTCCTTGATATATATATCATAGATCTCCCTGCATTATTTTCTATATGTCTTTCAAGGGAGTTTACAACCAAGATAGGAGGTTATCTATCTTTTGACTGGTCTCACATGCTATTTAATACAAGGTATGGGACCAAGGTCACCATTAAATCAGAACCATTAGCAGCACACCATATAGTGCCATATGTATCCAATACCAACAATGTAAATTTCCCTATATTCGATGACAATGACTTCCAAACCATTAGTGAAGCAAGCATAAAGAAAGTATCCCTGATATTCTTCTAGATGAAAAAGCTTCAGAGGCCCAAGAAAATCTTGTTTGGGATTTTGGTTTGGGAAGTTATTTAATACAAGAGAGTGGAGCCATAGAACCAAGCCTTCTCAAAGGGGATACTGATTCAGAAGATTAGAGCAATCAGGTTTGGGAACTATTTTTTGATGGAGCTAGAAGTAGGCATGGTTCTGGTAGTGGTGCTATGCTAGTGTCCCCAAAAGGAGAAAGGTATTATACTGCCTTTAGATTTAGTTTCTCCCGCACTAGCAACACTGCAGAGTATGAAATCCTAGTCAATGGACTAGAATGGGCTAGGAAAAGAGGGCTTAAGGCCTTAAAAGTTTATGGTGATAGTGAGTTGGTTGTCAACCAAGTAAGAGGGATAAGTGCAACAAAAAATGATACTTTGAAAGCATACAAGCATAGAGTTTGGGATGCAATTGAAGATTTTTGTGCTTTCAATATTGTTGCTATCCCTAGGAAATTAAACCAAAATGCAGATAGGTTAGCTGCTATTGGATCCCAATATGACATCCTAAATAGCATTTCAAAAGAAATGGATCAACAACATATCAAAGTGATTTTCAGACCATCTATTCCTGATAATGATGTTAATTGGTAGGTGTTTGACAATGATGAACAAATTCTACAGTTATTGTTTGAAGAAGTTGTTTTTCCAAGGCATAATCAAGAAAGATTGTCACAAAATTATGGTGACCAAGTGATACAACTGAAGTCCAATAAGATGCCTAGAGGTCTTGTTACATTAGAGACTGTCTTCAACAAGGATGATGAAGTTAAAAAAAACAAAGCTAGCCTGGTAGTCCAACAAGAACATTGTGTTAAACTAGAGTTGGAACCAGGTAAGAGCTTAGAATTTGGAAACGTAAACACTGAATTGGAAAAACAAGCTTATACCTAATTATTCAAGGAATTCAGTGATGTCTTTGCTTGAAAATATGAAGACCTCAAAGGTCTTGATCCATCCCTTGCTTAGCACACCATTGAGTTAGAACCTAATGCCAAACTGGTGAGGCAAAATAAAAGGTATGTTAATCCCAAGCTTGAGCCACTTATGCATAAAGAAGTACTCAAACTAATAGAAAGTGGTATCATCTACCCCATCAAGCATACTAGTTGGGTTTCCAACCTTGCTCTTGTTAGGAAGAAGAATGGGGAGTTGAGGTTATGTGTTGACTTCCGGGATCTTAACAGGGCCTCTTTAAAGGACCGCCATCCATTACCCTCTATGGAAAAAATATTACAATGTGTCTCTGGATCTGAGAGATTTTCATTATTGGATGGTTATTCAGGATACAATCAGATCCTGGTTAATGAAAAAGATCAATATAAGACTGCATTTACAACCAAGTCTGGAACCATGGCTTACCAAAAGATGCCCTTTGGTTTGTCAAATGCAGATGCTACATTTCAAAAGGCAATGGATATGGCCTTTAAAAGCCTCATGTATAGGTTTGTGCTGGTCTACTTGGATGACATAACTATCTATTCTAAACATGCAGTAGATCACATCAAACATTTGAGGAAGATTTTTGAAAGGTGTAGAGAATTTGGGATATCTCTTAATCCCAAGAAATGCGTGTTTGCAGTTCATGAAGGATAATTATTGGGATATGTAGTATCCAAAGAAGGGATCACAGTAGATCCTAAGAGAATTGTAGCCATCCTAGAACTACCATTGCCACATCACAAGAAAGGTCTCCAATCTTTCATAGGAAAGATTAATTTTGTTAGGAGGTTCTTGCTTAACATTGCAAATTTATTAAAGCCTTTGAAAACCATGTTAAAGAAGAGTTCAACTTTCAGTTGGACTAAGGAAGGGAAAGCCAATTTCTAGGCTATCAAAGAGGCCCTAATAGAAGCTCCTACCCTCTTAAACCCAAATTTCAATAAGGATTTCATCCTTTATGCTTATGGAGGTCATGATGCCATATCTACAATGTTGACCCAAGAAAATTCAAATGGATTGGAGCAGCCTATTGCTTTCTTTAGCAAAGGTTTAGAAGAGTATGAACACAGATAATCTTTTGTAGAAAAACATGTACTTGTTGTGGTAAAGAGCCTTAAAAAGTTTAGATATCTATTGACCCATAGCAAGGTACATTTGGAAGTTACTCATCCAAGTGTCAAGGAATTTTTTCTTTCCAAGGACCTAAATGAAAAAAGAGCTGGTTGGATCACCAAGGTGATGGAATATGACATAGATGTCTAGACCACCAAGCTGATTAGAGGAAGAGGTCTTTGCGAGCATTTAGCAGGGGATGAAATTTCAAAGAAATCAAAACAATTAGATGCATCTTTGGTGGTGCATTCTACAGAAGAACAAGACAAGGCAACAAGTTGGTTGCCTAACATGATCAATTATTTGAAGATAGGGAAATGCCTTGCAGGCCTAGATTCAGAAAAAAGAAGGTATTATAGGTTACAATTTGTTCCTTTTGTGCTAATAAATGAGGTTCTTTTCAAAAAGGATCACAATGGTGTTCTTTTGAGATGCATAGATTTAGAGAAGGTAGCAAAGATCCTATTTGAGTTTCATGATGGACCTTCTGGAGGTCATTTCTCTCCTAGGACTACTGCTTTTAAAATCATAAGGGCTGGATACTATTGGCCATCTATATTTATGAATAGTCATGATTATGTCAAAAGATGCATCAAGTGTGCCATGTTTGCAGGAAAAGAAAGGCTTGCAGCCTTGCCCCTACAACCAATCAGAATAGATCAGCCCTTCATGAGGTGGGGTATAGACTTCATTGGTATGATTAACCCTCCATCTAGTGTAGGCCATAGATGGATAATCACTATAATAGATTACTTCACCAGATGGATAGAAGCAATTGCTTTAAAAGAATCAAATGAGAGTGTTGTCCTAAGTTTTTATGATGACATAATTCATAGGTTTGGCACTCCTGATTCCATAATTTCAGATAATGCATTGGCATTCATAGGCCTCAAAGTCTTAGAGTGGGTAGTCAAGAATGGCATCTATCTGAATACCAACTCTAACTACTATCCTCAAGGCAATGGCTTGGCAGAATCCACCAATAAGAACTTGATTAGGATAATCAAGAAAACCCTGCAGGACAATCAGAGAGATTGGCATACTAAGTAGAGGTCTGCATTGTAGTTAGACAGAATTACCCAAAGAAAATCATTGGTAATTCTCATTATGTGCTAGTGTATGGTAGAGAGGCTAAGTTGTCCATTTCAACTAAATTACCAGCTTTGGACCTAGCTACTTAGTATGCCCTATTTGATGAAGGAGATCCCTTGTAGGTCAGGTATGCTCAATTGATGGAATTAGAAGAAATCAGAAACAAATCAATGCAAGATATGGAATTCCATCAAATTTAGACAAAGAGGTGCTTTGATAGAAGAGCTAGAGTCAGAGACTTCAAGGTTGGAGACATGGTCCTCAAGTGGGATGAGTTCAGGTCTAGACCTGGTAGGCACACAAAATTTGACTCCTTTTGGGGTGGACCATTTGTAATCACAGAATGCAGGGGCTCCAATGGTTTTCAACTATCAAATATGGAGGGAGTCCCCTTACCTATCTGTGCGAATGGTTTCCACTTGAAACCTTGTTTTGAGGTTAACCCCTCTCTATAAATTTTGTAAAAGTTTCCTTGTTTTCTTTCCTTGCTTTCTAGTTTAGTTTCCTACTTTTCAAGAAGTGCTCTAAGCACATTTTTTAGTTTTGTCCCTCTGTAGAGAATTTTTGTTCCTGTAATAACCCCATGCCCAATGGATTGTCAAGGTCACTGGTTTCCCATGTCTAGCAGGCTGACATCTACCAAAAATCACCAAAATGTTACCCATAATTTCCCTGTGCATGCAATTTTGGCTGAAAACCATCCCCAGGCCTCTGTTTCTATCTTGTCAAACACCCCAAAATTTTTTATGAGTCTACCTCTTTTCCCCTAGTCTCTATAATATCTTTTAGGTCTGTGGCTAGAAGAAAAACCCTTAGAAAAATTCATAAACTAGCCGTTACCCTGCAAAACCCTTTGGCCATGTTATATTTTTATGTTACTTTATCCCAGCAACTTAAGTCATCCCAATTTGCATGTGCATTTTAAAATCCTTCAGTCGCCAAGTCTCTGATTCATGGCGGTTAACCCCTTAATATTTAGTGATCCCGCAAGCGGTTACCATTTCGGTTGGCGGTCTTAGATCGGTGGCCAGGTCAAGATTCTAGATCTAACGGTTATTGCATGATCTCATGGCCCCAGAAGATACCATGAGATCTTGTGATGATCGTCGATCTTCCTACCTACAGGATTCATCTTGTTAGTGGGACCGGTGCCACCTCATTCAATTTGGCAGCTCCTAATTTGACAAGTTGTCAGTGGGGCCGTCTTCTTTGGTAGGTTAAGTTTTGATTTAATCATGTAGTCATCATTATGCCGGGGCCTCAAGATGTGAACTAGTTAATCTAGCGGTATAGCGATAGCTGTCTGATGGTGTTCTCAAGGACGTGGGTCCAAGGTCTCTCAAGAATGCTGACTTGCTCACCGATGGTTGGCTACTGACTTCCAGAGTGGCATTTGACTTGTCAGAGGGGTTTTAAAAGTGTTTTTCTAGGCGTATCTGAGCTACTCGATCTACCGGGAGATAAACGATCGACATTTGCATTTTAAAATCGACCTGCTAGCCATTCTTTTTTAAATTTAAATATTTCCTCTGCTGTCTTTGCTAGGGTTTGCATTTTGCAGCCATGCAGGAAAAATGGGTAGCTAGAATTGAATTCCTCAGGACAGTGAAGGTTGAGGGGATGATAACAAAGGATCTGATCGTTGGCACCGCGGATTTTACAGAGTACCACGTCGTGCTGAAAGCTTTAATGGGCTTGTCGCCACCTTTTGTAGGGTTATCCTTTTAAAACCCAAACATCTATAAGATCTGAATGTGAGCATTCATGGAAAGGGTGAGTTGTAGGAGGGTAGTTGGATCAAGTTTGATGTAGTACAGGCATGGGCATGCAACATATCTGATCAGCCTTGATGCTGCAGAGATATTTTTTATGATCAGATTTGATAAGCAGTTAGGGTTTGTTATTCTAATATGAAAATCATGTAACCCTAGTTAGGTTTTGCTCCTACCTATGTGCAGGAGATGTATATATTATATTTTTGGAGCCTTAGTGCTAGGAGGTCAGAGAGTTCACATTTTGTAAGAAGAAAGTCTCTTTCTTAGAAGGCTATTTGTGGCATTTCCTACCCTCTGGTCTTCTACATTCTATAACCTCCCATTGGTAATTCAGAGATTGAAGATATTTTGTGACATTTCTCATGTCGCTATGCCTTTTTGTGTCAGTTACCTCTTATTGAATCAAAGTATTTATATGTTTCTCAATGATATCTTAGGGTCCTTGATCCTTCTTTCTTTCTGCAATTCATCTGTATTATTGTGAATGATTTGATGTGAATGCTTTTGTGGGTATACTACAACCCCTTAACAATCTTGTCTCATTCCTATACCTAGTTGCAGAGGTGAATGTTTGTTTGTAGGTCATAGATTGTTGTCTACCCCAAGGAGTGTCATTATTTGTGAAAGAATCTCTTTCTTTCCCTGAATACCCTCTTTGTTTGCAGACCCCTCCTATGAAATACTTATGCAAGCCTATTTAGTGAGTTGTGATCTCCTAGACCTAAGTTGTTCATTTGATTTCATCCTACATACTGAGATCCAAACCCTAGTTTTGGTGCATCACCTAGTAGGTAGTTTGCTTTCAGTCATTTCCCTTTCCAAGCATTCCTTCTATCTCTTTCCCTCCAAAGTTTACTTTCATGTCTAGAAGAAAATTAAGATGATTATCCAAGAGGAACCAGCCTAGAACCTGGAGGTATCATCTTAGGTAGCATAGGTCCCACAACCTGGAGATGATTCCCATGTTATACTAGGTTATCAAGACTACGAGAGCTTGAGACAAGGGTGCAAACTTAGTGTATAACAATAACAATGTAGAAAAACAAATTGAAAAAATGATTTTTGTTGTAAATCTTATTTCACAAGACTACCATTCCTACTTTGTATGGGAAATATAAATTCTTAATTCAAAATTGGATTAGGTTATCCTTCATTGCTCTAGTTCTATGTACCTGTGAAAAAAATAGGGTTAAACTTTCATAGATATCAAATAGGAGAATGCGGGTTTGAAAACCTATTAAATCTTATATTCAACAATAATGCTGAAAAGATTAAAGAGTAAATAGAAATTATGGATATGGTTGTCAAGAGTGAGCACAACATGAAGATCACTATTCCTAAAATCTCTAATTACTGATTATTCTCCCTTCACCATGCGCACTTTGACAATCCAAAAGCTTTAATAAAAAGAGCTTAAAACTGCTAATTTTTTCTCCACCAAAGACAATTATTTCTACATATTATAATTGAAATTTCTATTATAAAATTAAAAAAATCCCAATCTATCAAAGAAAAGTTGTCATTTCTATTTAAATAAATATAAAAACAACACTATAACAGTCATATACTTTTTATTTTTAACACAAAAATAATATTGAAATTATATAATTATATCTATGAACACGATAACTAATTTTTTAAAAAATAAATTACATTTGACAATAAATTATTTCTTCATCTGCATCACCTTTCACTCTTTCAACAAAACCCACTACTAATTACAATTCGTTACCGAATAAAAAATAGAGGCCTACTAAAGTCGCCTGGTTTGATCCATCTGTTCAATGTGTATGGTCTGACTTCTCCCAATGAAAAGTTTCGACTTTGGGAATCTCTTTCTGATCAACTAAGGAAGCTTGGTGATATACCCCATATGTTAGGTGGAGACTTTAATGTCATGGCTTCCCTTGATGAAAAATCAAGTGGAAACCCTATAGCACAAAGGGTGGTAGATGAATTCTCAGCCTTTATCCAGAGTAATGCTTTGTGCAATATACCTTTCCTGAATGGAAATTTCACCTGGTCCAATTATAGATCAGATATCCCCATCTCATCTAGATTGGATAGGTTCCTCCTCTCCTCTGACTTTAAGATGTTAAAGGTCTCTTTTGCCTTAGACATACTCTCCTCTCAGAGTCAGATCACTTTCCCATAGTGTTGGATATTAATACAGTACCTTCTACTAAGAAGAGTCCCTCATTTAAATTTGAAAGCATGTGGTTCACGCACCCTCATTTTTGTCTCTTCTTCATCAGTGGTGGGTTAGTGCACCCTATCGTAAAGGTACTAGAATGTATCAGTTCTCTAACAAACTCAAATTTGTGAGGTCCAAAATTATCATATGGAACAAGGAAGTTTTTAAAAATATTTTCTATGAGAAGTCGCAGGTAGAGCAGGAACTTTCTTAGATTTCAGACCTCATTATGAAGCATGGCCTAAATGAAGAGTTAGCAGAGAAACAAAGATCTCTTCAAATCTATTGGGCTATCCTTTGTTCTAGAGAAGAAATCTACTGGCGACAGAAGTCCAGAGAACTCTGGCTGAAAGTAGGTGACAGAAACACTAAATTTTTTCATGCTTCAGCTAAAATTAGGAAAGCAGCCTAATCTATATTCTCCATTAAGAGTGCATCCTCTTGGCAAGTCCTATCCTCTCAACAAAAAATTAGCAATGAAGGGGTTAGCTTTTTCAAAAATCTTTTGGCTCCAAACCTTCAGCAGCCTAACAATAATTATGACATGGAAGCTCTCCTGCAGCATATTCTGTCCATTGTGTCACATCAAGACAATATTAATCTAATGAGGCCTTTTACTCTTGAGGAGATTCATTCTGTTGTATTTTCTATGCCTCCCGATAAAGCCCTTAGCCCAGATGGGTTCACTATGTCATTCTTTCAAAAATGCTGGGATGTACTTAGCTTTGATCTTCTCATGGCCATTGAAGAATCCCATAAGGGGGGCTATATACTCAATGAATTTAATAGGAGCAACCTTTCCCTTATCCCCAAGTGTCAATCCCCCCAAACATTTGCGGACTTCAGGCCTATTTCTCTTTGTAATTTAGTTTACAAAATCTTCACTAAAGCAATCTATCTCAGGCTCAAACCACTCATTCCCTGCTTAATTTCTCCGCAACAAGGAGGCTTTTTCCCTGGTCGGGACACTACGGATGGTGCCCTTGTTTCTATGGAAGTTCTCCATTCGATTGAATCTTCTCAGAGTCCCTCCTCCATCTTGAAACTAGACATGATGAAAGCCTACGACAAGGTATGTTGGTCATTCTTGCTTAAGGTCCTTGCAAAGTATGGCTTCTCCTTGGATTGGTGTAAGTGGATTAGGCATTGCTTAGCTGGTGCATCCTTTTTGGTTCTTGTTAATGTCTCCCCCTCCATCTACTTCCGTGCTACCTAAGGATTCCATCAAGGGGACCCTATTTCCCCCTTCATTTTCATCATCTTGGCAAAAGCACTCAGTAGGTCCATTCTGGCTCAAAATGCTCTTTCTAACTGGAAGTGCATAAGTATTCCTAATTTGGCTCTTCCCATCACCCATAACTTTTTTGCTGATGACACACTACTCTTTGGTAGGTCCTCTATTCATGAGGCTAGATGTGTAAAATGGGTATTGAATTTATATACTTCAGGCTCTAGTCAGGTGATCAATCCAATTAAATCTAAAATTTTCATCCTCTTCACCCTAGATGTTGTCTAGGATAGAATTGCAAATATTATTGGCTTCCCTATTAGTGATCTACCTTCTACATATTTAGGTATTCCTTTTTTTCTTAGATCGATGAAGATCTCTTTTTGGGATAATGTGATTAGAAGGCTTAAGAGCAAAATTTCTGCTTGGAAGGCTCATTGGCTATCCCTATCCAGTAGAATCTTATTAATTAAAACTGTCCTTCTGGCAATACCTAACTACTATATATATGTTCTCCAAGCCCCTGTCTCTGTACTTAACCAAATTGAGAAAATCATCTGAGGCTTCCTTTGGTCGTCCAATATGACTAATGCTAGGAAAGTCCCCCTTCTCTCCTTGTAGAGACTCTCTTACAACAAGCTGTCCGGAGGAGTAGGCCTTCTAAATTTATCTCTTAGAAATAAGGCTTTTGGAGGGAAGCTTTTCTGGAACATGTATTTTAGACCTCAATCTCTCTAGTGCAAAATAATGCAGTCAAAATACCTAAATTCTCCTTCCCCCCAGTGAATCTTCACTATTTCCAACCCCCCCACTAGCTCTCCCACATGGAACTTCATGATGGCTTCTAGAGATGTTGTTACTAAATATCTCTCCTGGCAGATTCATGATGGCCTACAGGTTCTTTTTTGGAAAGATTCTTGGAATGGTCTGCCACCATTATGTGAGTCTACTTCTTTCTCTGAAGTCATGAGAGTTTCCCCTCTTCAATGGAGAGATTTTCTAGTAGATTATGTGGATTTTGTAGACATCATCTCTCACAAGGTTTCATGGAAGAATCTTCCTGCCCTACCTCTATCAAGTAGTCTTGCAAAAGAATTTGCGATGCTCCTTTCTAAGAGATTAGTCTTTTTATCTAAAGGAAAGGACAGGCTATTATGGTGCCCTTCCAAGCAGGGAGGCTACTCTATTAAATCAGGATATGAGGCCCTTCTTCAATATGATGTGCAACATTCTTCTTAGCATGCCTTCAAATTTTGTTGGGACAATAGCATTCTTCCCAAAGCTGGTGTTTTCTCCTCTATGGCCATTCAATACAAAGTTCTGACCAGTGACAGGCTCGCCAAGCTACATATAGCAAATCCCTTTTCTTGCATCTTGTGTGGGAGTAAAGAGGAATCATCAGACCATGTTTTTGTTCATTGCTCATTCTCCCATCAATGTTGGGGGTTTGTTATGAATAAATTATCTATTTCTTTCCCACTTCCTAGGTCTATTTGGGAGCTCTTCCAAACCTAGCGTTCTGTGTTTTTGTCCTCTATCTTTGCCTATCTATGGAGAGTTATCCCCTCTTTGGTCATCTGGTCCATCTGGTGGGAAGGAAACAAATGTATCTTCAGAAAAGAGGTGTTTGATCTTAACATTTTTATCTCTTAAATTGAAAGGCTCATTTTGGAACAAGTTAATAGTAGGACATCTTGTCATTTTAATCCTAACTTAGTCTTCTCTTCATGGGATAGTCATGTGTTGAACTCCTAGAAACTTATTTCCCTCCCCTTGCATCCGGTATTTCCCAAGATTAGGAAAGACCCTATTATGAGATCCTCTATCCAATGGATCCCTCCTGTCTTCCCTGCTATCAAGCTAAATTTTGATGGCTTTTCTAGAGGGAATCCTGGACAGTCTAGGATTGGAGCTTATCTTAGAAATTATGAAGGCAGAATCTTGGCATACTTGGCTTCCCCTATCAGCTATAGCACAAATAATATGGCGGAAGCCATTGCACTACTTGAAGGTTTGATCCTTGCCAAGAAATTATCTATTTCTAATCTGCATATAGAAGGTGATTCAATGGTTATTATTAATACATTCATTCATAGATCTATTCACAACTGGCAGCTAAAGTATATTCTTCATCAAGCCTGGGATCTCATTCACTCTCTAGAGTTTTTTTCTATCTCCCATACTTTCAGAGAAGGTAACAGATTGGCAGATATATTAGCAATTTGGTTGCAACAAAGTTTTCTTGGATTCTAGCTCTACAGTTGGTAGAATTGATTGCTTTCCCTCTATCATGGAGATTGTCATAATGAATCTTTATGATAGATGGAAACCTTGCTCCTTTCTCTATGGTACATGGGTATTTCATTTTAGTTTGTTTCATTTTATACTTACCTTTTCATGCAGGTTGGATTTATTTTTGGTAATTAATCATCCAATTGACAACTCTATTTGTATACTTTTCAATGTAAGTCTATTATTGCATACCTTTTTGCTTCAGGGGCATATAGATTGGACTCTATACCAATTAGTGATGTGGTGGCCACTAATTGGTATAGAAATATTATTATCTTCTATTGCCTGCAAGGTTGTAACTAATGCTATGTTGGCACATCTGTTTGGGCACATCTTAAAGAACTCTATCCCATTCCATCTTTCAGTGGATAAGGGGTGTTAAGGGGGTCAAGAGATTTTCCATATCATGAGTATGAATTTTATCATACTATGACATGTCAAGTGCCACCTTGTCATCCTGTTACCTTTTTGGGCATTTTACTTATATCTCGTCCTATTTTCACTTTGTAGCACGAATAAGGGTGATAGGGTGGCCAGCAGTGTTGCTATGTCATAAGTATGTATCTAATTATGTTGCAGCATGTAAAATGCCACCCTATCATCCTTGTTGCCAAGAAGTGCTAAGCTAGATTGTAGTTTGTACTTTGGCATTGTGCTTGAGCCCCGTCAGGAAGAAGAAATACAATCTTGCTTATCATTAATGGACATGGCAACTAGCGAATGTGACATGACCAATTGGGTACTGGCTCTTTGTGCAATCAAATATGATTGTCTCTCTCTTGTGCAAATTAATGATTATTCCATTGCATTGGGATTTGCTTCAGTCCTCACCTATGCTTTCCATACAAAGCATTTGATTTGATGATGTTTTCCTATCTCTTCATTTTCTTCTGCACATTTGGCATTGTACATTTCTTTTCCTACTTTCATCCTTCTATTTCACTACTCTACACCTGGCCTGTATGCTATTTATATTTTATAGCCTCAGCTTGTGTTCTGCGGGCATTCACACACTTTGGATTTTATGAGCTGTATTTATTGGTTAGTAATCTCGTGTGTTTTATTAATCAATCTTTGCAAGATCTCATTCATTCAATATGAGGCACTATCATCATTTAGTGAGTTTGGCTCCTATTAGCACCTTGAAAAAATTTCATGGCTCTACCCCTTTTCTTCCGGTCTCTGCAGTTGTTTTTAGGTCTCTCGCATTAACCCTTAGTTCAAATTTTTGAAAAACTAGCCGTTGTATTGAAAAACCCTAAATGTGCTTTGGCTTCATTCTAATTGTAAGTTACTTTTTGGGTCACTTAAAATTCCTGAAATGCACATGCTTTATATTATTGGTCAATCACTGTTTAAATTTTTCCTAAGTCTTTATCCCCGGTGACCTTTAATTTTTCCTATAGTCCTCGGTGCCTAATTTTTCCCTAAAGCCTAAGTCTCAGCAATTAATATTTCCTGTGTTTCGGCCTTAATATTTCCTAGGCCCGACCTTCTGACACCATCTTGATCCAATGGTTGTCGTGAAAGCACAAGGGTTTTGTCAGAGGCTTGCACTTTTGCGATGACTGTTGATTCATTTCCATGACGTAACCTTTCAATGCAGGCAGGTCCACTGCTAGGTAGGCTCATGTAGCACTTCCCTATTGGCCAAGCAAATTAATGAGGTTGTAGGGTTGTTATAAATGAATGAAGAAATTGTGTATCCACCTACCAGATTCTTTGACGTGGTGGTCCCTGATTCGTTGGCGTATCCTATGTAGCACGGTGGGGTCCCGCTCTGTGATATCGGCTAAGATTCCAGATCGACGGTTGGCATATAAGCGCATAGAATATTTTGAGCCCTTAAGATCTTGTGCCATCCGTCTGATCCTCTAGGTGTTTTTGTTAGAGATAAAGGTGGGTGCAAAATAACACGTAAGCATAGTCGGTAGTTTTTGATTGGTCCATGTATTAATATGTTGGCAGTTGTCAGTGGGACCTGGTTTTTGGATGTGTCAGAGGGTCCTAACATTGTCAATAAATCAGTGGCCGACATAAGTTCTTATGAGATGTGTCAGAGGCTCAAGATCTTGCGAGAATCATGGATTTCGTATCTAGTCAGAGGGTTGTCAGGGCAGGGTAAGATTCTTCATCTAACGGTTGTCTTATGATCTGGAGGAATCTTGGAGGTCTATGCGAAGATGAGATAACCATCGATCTTCTTGATGCGGGCTTGGTAAATTTCCTCAGTCTTTTTGGCGGTTTTGATAAAGTGTTTAGTGGCCCGACAAAATTTCAAAGGTTTTCGCTCGTTCACGCAGTAAAATAGTGGTGTTCTAAAAAAGCTGGCAGTTCAGTGAACAAGCGTTCGCGTAGTTGCTAAAATATCTAGCGGTAGTATAAAGCATTTTGCGAGTGGGTGAAATCCTTTAGTCACCAATTCACTAAGTTTGGCTAGGGTCCTATTAAGTGATAAATCATAAAGACCGTGAAAAAGAGGGACCGGACAGTCAGGACTTAAAGTTGATCGAGATTGAAATGTGGACCACCGATTCGCTGCTGGTGCTATGAAACTGACTGTTTGTTTTCAAATTCAAATTTTTGAGGGTTTCCTACGACCAGAAGGACTAAAATTGAATGCAAAAGCAACTGGAGCTGGTAAGAGATGATTTGTTTTCCGTTGCAGTGTGGTCTAGGGTGTGCCATGATCGTTTGTAGGGGTTTGTACTATGTTTTTTGTGCTCGAGGTGTGTTGCAGGTGGCCAAAAGGGTTGACAAATTCAAAATTCTATGATTTGCAGTACTTTCCCAGAGATCTTTCATAAGTCCAAATCTTTCTCAGGCATGGCTGACTGGTTTTCATCCTCTGCATTTAATTTTTTACTATTTCTAGTTGATCTGGTGGGTGAAACCCTAACCCTAGTCATCCGTAGATTGTTGCATCCTCTTTGAGGATTCCAAGATGACTAGGGGGTATAAGTTGTAGCTTTTTTTATTTTGTAAGGGTTCCAAAACTTTCCTTTTGGTCCTTGGTTGTTGATGGTATTATACTGAAAGAGGAGCTGATCTTGGGTCTTTTTCCTATCTTTGTGTTGTCTTGATTGTATATTGATCCTGAATATGTTAATGAGAATGCTATTGAGTTCCAATCTTGCATTTGTGTATGTCTTCTTGTTTTGGTTCTAAGTGCATATATGTTAGTGTCACAAAGTGTATTAGCATATGGTAAACAAAGAGTATTGTGAAGTCATCTTTGAGTTCCTAACAAAGTTAGGATTAAAATCTTTTATGTGAGTTCAGTGAGTTTACAACCAAATAAAAATCTGATGTCCATGTGTTTGAGCGAGAGGGGTAATAGGCAAAGCACTTATTCTGAGCCCAAGAGTGTTTGATTTAAGATCTTCAGTTGATGTATGTAATTGGGTGACTCTTTTCCCTAGGTTAAGGCACTGGTCCATCCTCTGGAAGCATTTCATTGTCATCAACCACACACACACAAATTTAAATGATCAAATCTTTAATCAATTAGTAAGGGGTATAGTTGTATATTGTTTTTGAGACTCCTTTGGAGAAGTGAGTCAAGGGTACACCTGCCTGAGAAATAAGACTCAAAGTGTAGGAGGATCTCATTGTTGATCCTTGTTAATTGGCCCTCTTCTTTGTAGACTTTGGAGTGGTGATAGAGTCAAATTTATATTAAAGTCATCCATCAAAGTATAAATCTAAAAGTTGAAGATCAAAGGGAACTCCCAACAGCTCCTGCAGTTTCATCATTGGGTTTATTTATTACCTTTTTAAGTCACTTCCTTTTCATTTTCTTCCTCCCTACTTTTCTCCTCACCTTCGTTAGTCTTTGCCCTCTATTTCTTCCTTTCGCCCCAGGTTAGGCTCTTCTCTACTTATCAGCTATGTCAGCTCGACCCGGCTTCTTAGTGCGTGCTAGCTCTGTTGTTGAATGCTGCTCCACCTACACTTCTTTACATATGGAGTATTACCCTAGAAATTATAGGATTCTTCTTGAAGTAGAGATTTGGGAGGAGCCTTTTCTTGGTCCCATTAGGGACGATATGCTTGTTGTTATGTTTATTTATGAACAACCACATATTCATCATGGCATTAGGAGGATTATTGGCCATGAAGTCCTTTCTCCATCCAGTCAAAGGATTATATTCCCTTCACAAATTTTCTCTATCTTTTTCTCCAATTTAGTGGATCTTATGCAGTCATCGGCTTGTTTGGACACCATAGCAACTCGTTATGTGAAGCCTATCTTTCTGCAAAACCATAAGCTTTGGGTTGCCCTACACAAATATGACCTGTGGGGTGGGGCTGCTTTGATTGGTGGGATATTTCATCATCATGCTCTGTTGAGAGAGCATTCTATTTTTATGATTTACGAAAGTCTCAAAAGGGCTCTGGAGTTGCAATCATTCCGCTCTGTTAAAATTGCCCTCCAGCAATTTGGGGGTTTCCTCACCAAAGAATGTATCAGTGCTATAGACCATGTGGTCTTTGCAATGTTGGATCTTTTAGAGGTAGATTCCTCTCCTTTGGTGGCCCCTCCACTACAATCCGCTTCTGTTCCTGACTTGAATCTGGGTTTGGGTACTGGAGAGTCTTCCGAGGTGGTGTAGACATTAGTTATCTTCTCTTCATGGTAATTTGGTCAGGTATTTTTGGGTTCCTCTAACAAGTTTGATTGATATAGTGCAAGCCATTTTAGCAGTTTCTTATTTGCATACTACTACTGTATCAGCATTCTGGCTTCGTTGTGCATATAATATTTAGTATTTTTACGTTTCAGTAGCTTCTTAGGTTCAATTCACTGCGGCATCGAGCCCTGCCTTCACTGTGTATATTGTATTTGGCAGTTTTTGATTAGTCTTGGCCAGTTTAGGAGGTGTAAGGTTTTATTTTGGCAATGCCTGAATATATTGTAATTAGCAGTGCAAGCTTAAAAATGTTGCTTGCGTTTTCATTTTGATGTAAGGTGGCTTATCTATTGCCATCAGATCTGTAATTATCTGTGATATTCCTCTTTCTTGTAAGGTGGCATCGCTGCGGTGATTTAAGCCCGTAATGTCACTCCAATTTTTGAATTTGTAAGGTGACATCACTGCGGTGAATTAAGCTCGTAGTGACCCACCAATTTTGATTTTCTTCTTTGCGTAATGGTGTTATGAACGAAATATTTGTTCCTTGATTCTTTTCTCCGAGAGCTCCGTATCTTAAAATCAGATTGTAAAAAATATTAAATATATATATTAAGTGGTAATCCCACCTTTTATTAAAAAAAAACAAAAAAATAGAGGCCTACATATTTTTTTTGGTTCTAAATTTCTGCAAAACAGTAACTTTAATCATTCCCACGCCATCAAATCTCATTATCTTCCCTGCTTCTTTTTGTCGTCCTTTCTCTGCTCATAATCAGGATCATCAGTGAGCAATTCACGTTTACAGAGTGGGCAAAAGTTTGAGGAATCCAACCACTTATCAATACACTCCTGATGGTATTTATGTTTGCAAGGCATCTTCTTCATTGTTTCACCCTCTACCATTCTCTCCTGACAAACAGAACACAAGTTTTCTCTACCCCTAACCAAAACTTTTGTCTTCAAATTCCTGACAACAGTTTTAGCTGCAGGAGGATTTCCCCCGATTTGAACAGAAGACCCATCAGCCCAAAAATCATCTGCCCCGTAATCTTGAACATCATAAATGCGAAATACTATAACTGTTCTATTAGATTCAATATCCTGCCACATTTTTTCCCAATTCAAGTTCTCTCCCACAACTTGAATCACTGGATTGTTCATGGATTCAAGTCCCCAAAATATTACTCTCACTGGAAGAGTATAAAATTGTCTGGAATTTGAATCCTCTGTAGGAATTGTCCTTCTGTTTGTACTCGGTTCAGAATTGGAATTTGAGAATTGGGCAAGATATCTTCCGCCAAACAAACAAGTAACAGCGATTGCAACACCATTTGTGAAATAGTCTATATGTGAAATCCTTCGGTGCAGGTCTTTTGTGTAAGCCTCATATGCTCTACTCCTGAGCACAATTGCTTGCACACTTTGTTGGAGCAGCTCTGATGGATTGGGAACTCTTGTCCCAATGGACAGTCTCATGACTTCTTTGAGGTCATCTCTATATACTCTAAAATACTCACTGAATTCAATTGACAGAGCTTCGATGCAGTCGCATTCACCAGAACGAGTCACATTTGCTTCACACTTGGGGCACTTCAATTGCTCCATCATATTAATACTATTCAATTGAGTCAATCAATAAATTAGGTTTAGTATGGAATAGAACTCTGATTTTTCACTACTCACTTCTGTTACAATTGAAATGATTGTATATATACATGCAAATATTTGTGTGGGCACTGCGCCCTTTTGGATATGACAGGACACTCACCCTTTGGGATTAGTTGTGTCATATTTTTCAAGAAAAGTAAAGAAAATTAAAATATGGTTTATTTTATTTTGTGAGAGGTAATTATCAATTTGATATGGACAAATTATAGGTAAGTTATTCTGGTGTCTAATATTTGGTAGAAAGTGGAAATAAAAGTTGTATGATTCAAAGTAATTGTACTAAATGCATTGTAATTTCATGTCATTGAATTAATATTTATACAAAATTTAATTAATTAAATGAATAATCTGTTAAGTAAATTTTACATTGTGCACATCTCAAAAATCTTTTAATTTAAATTAACATAATAGAAAATTTATTAAATCTATTTTATTGTAGTAAGACTTCAATCCAAAGAAATACTATTTTACTATTATAATAAGTGAACAATCATAATTATTATTTTTATTTAATTTATCATGGTTTTCCATTATATTTAGATGATCAGAAATAAACTATCACAAGTGATTTAATTCTATTTCTACATGTCTACATTGAATGTTAAATGAAATTATCAATGCTCACATGAGAAGAATAATCTAGCTTCATTTAACAAGGTAAAAAATGTTAAGACAATTTTGTTTGGGTTGGGATTCTCTTGAAAGAGATAATATGTTATGGTTGTGATAGGTGGTTGTTTTATATTTGAAGGCTATAGTTTAGCTTATATTGCATATATTTCATGTTTTATGCCTATTTTATCATGCTTTATTTTTGTGTAATTCTCATATTGATTTCTCACAAGATTAAATTGTTATTGTAAAGATTAATTTTTTATTTGCTCCAAGAAATGATGATTTATCTTTTTCAATAGTGGTAACATTTTAAAATAGTTATCTAGAAAGAAATTGTTAGTATTCCTTGCTAATGAAATAAATTTAATGAGGGCTTTATATAAAATGTACTTAAAGTTATTTTACAAAAACCTAAAATGAAGCTTGGCATATCAGCAGAGCGGGCATAATATACACAAAATAGAAATCAAATTCAAAATGTACAATATATAATATAAATCCTTATCTCAGCTTGAATTATTTAGTTTTTCTTACCGGAAGGGATTTGAAGTTAATGTTGGGTGATTAATCCTTGCTCTCCACTAAAATTCACAATTCTTTCATGTGCCAATCCTCTACCTCAATTGATCTATATACTTGTTGTTGGAATTTCAAATGCACAAATACTATCTGCTACCAAGCTAGGCTCCAAAAATTATATCTATACAAATTTGATTCATTTGTAGAGTCCACTTCTTCAAATTGTCCCTTGTAGCTTATAGAAAATGATGTAAAATAAAAGGGTAGATAGATCCAATTAAGTATTCTATCAAATTCTCATTGATGATTGAATATTTTGGATTAAAGAAAAAATGTGTTTTGAGGGGGCCCACAACCATTTACAACAAAAATAAAGATAAAGCACTAAGGAACCCAAAACAAACCAGACAACAAAAACCATAGACTCCCAACTAAAAAGCCAACAACTCCCTCGAAAAGATCCATCACAAACCCTAAACAAATCCATCCTAAGACAAAAAATTGAATACCACCTAAATCATATTATCCTTATTGAGAATGTTTCCAACCGTCATCATAGTCCTTTGATATCACACGATGGAAGATATATCTTGAGGAAATAAGTTTTCCCCTCTCTGAATAATATTTTTATTACAATTAACCCAATAATTAGCAAGCATGTCCATATAAGCATTGATTTCACTGTAAGCATGCTTAATGACCACACATTTAAATGACTTTATGATATCAGGAGATTTTTTAATCATAGTATCAATAGTCCCAGATGGCTTATTAGACCCATCAAGCGAATTTATTATGTTCATTGAGTCCCCTTCTAACCATAAATTATCTGAAATCAAATCTTTTCCAATCAAAAAGAGCCATCACAAACCCCAAACAAATCCATCCTAAGACAAAAAAATGAATACCACCTAAATCATATTATCATTATTGAGAATATTTTCAACCTTCATCATAGTCCTTTCATATCACACGATGAAAGATATATCTTGAGGAAATAAGTTTTCCCCTCTCCAAATAATAATTTTATTACAATTAACCCCATAATTAGCAAGCATGTCCACATAAGCATTGATTTCACAGTAAGCATGCTTAATACCACACATTTAAATGACTTTATGATATCAGGAGATTTTTAATCATAGTATCAATAGTCCCAGATGGTTTATTAGACCCATCAAGCTAATTTATTATGTTCATCGAGTCCTCTTCTAACCATAAATTATCTGAAATCAAATCTTTTCCAATTGAACAAGCTTTCCAAGGCCCCCATAGCTTCAACATAATGACTACATTGATCACCTGAAGGACCAACCACCACAGCCAGGCATCAACTAGCTATATTCCAGACACTTCCTCCAAAACCAGCCTTCCCTAGATTACCTTTGGAAGCTTTGTCAAAGTTAACCTTGATCTATCCATGAGGGGGGCATAACCAAACAAGTGCTTTTCTAGGGTTAAGGGTTTTCCAAGGGTGAAGGGATATATTCCATCTTTTCTCAAAGTCCAATTGAGCCATTTGGCCATTCAAGTCAAAATAGTTGAGAGATTAAAAAATCCTTCTATTTATTTTGTCAGCAATCATAATCAAGGAAGAGGCTTTATCTCTAAATTTTTTGTTGTTTCTTTCCTTCCAAATATGCCAGAAGATATAAGGAACTGGGAGATTCTAAAGATCAATGGTATTTTTATTAGAACTTGGACATTTCCATTGAGAGAAGAGATCTTCCAGAGACTTCAAGAAAATCCAAAAAAGATCCCATTTCATCAGAAACAAAACCAAGACTTACTAGGCGAAATCACAGTGGAAAAAAAATGAAGCACCAATTCAGTATTTCTGCAACAAAGAAAACATCTGTTAGGGAAAGAGAGCCCTCTTCTATGTAGATTATATAGGGAAAGATCTTTGTTTTGAACAAAAAGACAGTAAAAAATATTAACTTTAGGAATACCTCTTTTCATTGATGATTGAATGTTATTTATTAAAGAAAAACTAGTTTTACAAGGACCAAAAGAATAAGTCATAAATGCATGAAAAAAGATAAGAAAAATAGTTATTAACTAATAGCTAACCAAAAGCTAAGAAAATGCTAACCAATGGGATAAAAAAAAGAGGAACAATGCTCCAGCACAACCTACAAACTTTTAACTATATTTTTATTCTTAATAACAAATTCCTTATTTATAGTCCCAACCTTATTGACAATTCCATAAAAAAAGGATAACATCCTTGTCCTTACTCTTTAATGTTGTAGAAGGCCTAGGTAAAGTCACATTTTTCATCTTATCAATGAGAATATATGTGTCCTCATCTAACCCTATAAGCTTGAGATAAGCTTTATTGGTCAATTTAATACTGGCTCATGGTGAAGCAAGAGAAGCTTTAGTAACTGCATGAAGTACCTCCACCTACTCTTTTAATTTCAACTAGCCTTTACTAGTGTTTTCTATATCTAATTCTTACTCATGGCTACAACCACCTTAATTTTCTTGTAGATTTTATTCAAGGTGTCCTAGATTTTTTTAATAAACTTCTCACGGTCTACCTTCATATTACTGATAACTTTGAGAAGGGTTTGGGTACTAACCTTGATTCTATTGAAATTACTAGTAGGGGAGGATTTATCTTTCAACCCATTGATCTCCTCCACAATCTATGAAAAGACAACTTTCTAGTTCTCCATCAATTTTTTTACATCACTACTAATGTTTGTATTTTTTAACATAGAAGACCCCTTCTCAATTGGGGTATCTTTCCCCATCATAAAAAAGGATTTCTAAATGGATTCCAATGTCCAAATCATGCTTCATACAGTAAAAGGGATGGTTAGCGAAAATGGGGACAAAATAAAAGTCTTCTTTTCCTCTTTCATCTGAGATTTTTTCTTTTACCCTTGATTAACAGGAACCCAAACAGAACCCTCCTATTATTTTATTTACCCAAAATTGAAACCCTAAATTTTCCTTTTCCTTTAATATAAGAGTTGGGTTCAAAGGAATTTGACACCTTTTCATTTGATGACACATAGTTTGAATCATCATTATAAAAAATAATCAGTCTTTTATGAGAAGAGGAATTAGCTAAGGGATATTTTCTATTTTGTTCAAATGAAAAATATTATCACCATCAAAATCAAATTCTTCTTAGTCTGACTAGCCCTTGCCATAATGAACCCTTACATTCTCTTGAAATTCAATGCTCATTTTAGGGGGAAGATTCCTCTTAATGTGAAGAGCTATGACATAATCTATTATTATCATAATTAAACCTTCATTTAGGATAAGTGAATAAGGTATTTTTGTATGGAAATAAAGACTATTATTCAAGGATTCTAGTAAATAAAATGGTAACGAAATGCCCTTTTTACAAAGAATGTGATTTAAGATAATGAAGTGATAACTAAAAATGCTACTAAAGTTACCATCAAGGGTCAGGTATTACATAGTTACCTCTACTACATCCACCTGCAAGAACTTGAGGGAATCTTTATTGAAACCCCGATCAAGGTTTTTGTACACCTTCTCTCTTTCACCTTGTAGGATGAAAACATGAAGAGAATAATTAGCTCTATAATTGTCATGATAGAACTTGAACTCCCTTCAACTAGTGTGTTCGAGACTTTAGCAATAAATTTTTCATTGATTTAAAATTCCAATCCATAAACTGTTTGATTGTCTTCATCCTAACCTTCAACAAAATCTTATGTAACCTAGATATCTTGCCCCATGAATTTTTTTATATAGCTGTTGAAGCTCCCAACAGAAATCACCGACTAGACCACTTCCATATTCTATCACTTATAATAAATAATTGGTTCTAGTCTTTTGTGATCTCTCACCATTCTATCTACACAATATTGATCATCTACTCCAAACATTAGGGCAAAACATTAAGAACATAGACTTAATACCACCACCAACTTTGACCAGCTCAACATTAATAATGCCCTACTCAAGACACCCATTCATATTTATATAACCATAATTTCCAAGGAAAAGAAGATTTTAACATGTCCCAATATAATTTCAAATGATCATTTGAATATCTATGGGGATACTATCATGAATACAAAAAATTACCATTTGTTGAGACCCAACTCATAAGTTTTCTTGTGTATTTTCCATAAATTTTCCTCCTCATGAGACATGATAAATTTTTTAATCCTCAAATCGAATTAACATAGTCTTTCAATCTTCTATAATTGTTTTAGTTGAATAGTTCATAGGGGTTTTAATACTTAAATAGTCAATAATATTAAGTGAATCACTTTAAATTAAAATTTTTTGTTAGATGCAAAAGTAGGGAAACCTGACTTAGCAGAGGGGGTAAATCAATTGTGTATACCAAATTACTTTAATTCCACTTTATCCACTTAGATCAATAAGATTAACATTAATGTAAGATCCACAATGCATAACACATAACAGCAATATTTTCTCTCAAGTAAACCCTATTAAGGGAAAACCCCAGTGGGAGTCAAACCCACTAGATGAATGTACTCTGCTAAAAGTTCTACCTAGTTAAGAGAAAAATAGAGAACAAAAGATGCACTTGCAACTAAATGCTTACATCCAAATCTTCAAGCTCACTTCTGAGAGCTCATTGCTCACAATAAAATCTCATATCTAGCCATCAGTAAGGTTCATTGATATATCTATAATTACAATAGGGTGGACATATAGTCCATTACAACTGAATTGACAAATAACATCTCTTATGCCAAAATAGTTCCAATCAAGTACAAACTCTACCTTAGATGCAGAACATAAATATATATACTCATCTCTCTTGTATACATACTCTCAATTACAAAATGATCTCTCATTTATACTGATTACAAAGAATAATAAACCATTATGTCAGTTAAAACCTATTCTAATAAAAGCTATAAATAATATAATTAATCACCAATGTGATCCAAATCAAGTCAAATAATACATTGATAAAATCCAAATATTCAACCATGAACATGATATACCATCACCAATGCACAACCAATAATTGCAACACATTACTCCATTAGGTCAACTAGTACCTAAATGAAGAATTGCCAAAATACTACAAAAAAATAATAAAATATGATCACCTCAATCAAGGCGGATCAATAGAATGATCATCACAAGATCTAAGAACACCAAAAAGTAGCATGAATATCATCTTGAACCTTCACTTCATATCCAATACAAAATCAAAACTCATCTTTAAATCTAGTCAACATGAACACTAAAATACCAAACTAAGTCATAACAAAAGCTATCTTGTTATACGTTGAATCATGAGAAACACTAGCCATGAACAAAATGATAAGGAAATAAGAAATCACCAACTTCTCTAACTATGAAACATCAAATCCCATTCATAGTGAACCAAATACTCATACATTGTTTAGAGGAACATAGTGACATCATAAACCAAGAACTCGATCATTTTGTACTTCAATTATTTTACTAATCTCTACGAACCTATGTAGACCATATACAAATACCTATGGATAGTACCTCATGATTGAAACTTGAGATCTTCAACATTGCACCAAAAGCTCAAACTATCAATACCCGATACAAATTCCACATTTAACCTAACCCATAGGAGTTATTTAAGCCATTTCATGAATCTCCAAGGACGTGTTGGTCACCAAGTCCACAATGTCCCCCTTAACACCGAATGAGCCTTTAGTACCTACTAAATAGATGCTCAAACCCATGACCCAAGGCTCTGAGACCAATTTTTGGAATCATTTTTCATTGCACCAAAATCTCAAGCTATTAATACTCAATACAAATGCTAGATTTAAGTCAACCCATAGGAGGCGGTTAAGCCATGTCATGAATCTCCAAAGAGGTGCCGACCACCAAGTAAATAAAATCTTCTATAGAGAACGCATTGAACACACCATCTAAGAGAACAACTAGCATGTTGACATCAATGAAAAAACATTAATGTCCACACACCCAAATCGAAAACTCTAACATACTAAATGATCTTCGAACAATCTTCCCATTTGGAATTGATGCCAATGTATGAAGTGAAAAAATAAGTAAGACACAAAGACATCAATATATCTACCTAATCACTTTGAATATCTAGCTTTAAACCTGTTGACACAATCTCCCCAATCTCATTTTTTTACAAAACTTCTTCCCCTTTGACATCAATTGAAAAGGACCAAAGATATGAAAAGTACCAAACCAGAAAATAGCCATTAGACTTCTCCTCCTAAGGAGTACTTGCTGAATATCATCAATCTAACAAAAAAATGTTCTAATAGATTTTTTGGACTCATTCTATTCTTCACATCATTAACTCTGATATGAAGGGGCTATCACCCCAAGATTCTCCTTGAGATACTCAAAAGTATCATTTAGAATTTAGGCTTTGTAAAGATATCGACAATCTATTCATTAGAAGAAATAAATTCTAGCTTCATTGTTAGAGTAATAAGTGTTAAGGCTAAAAATTTGCACCCTATTAAACTATACAAGCTTAACAATTTTTCCTAACATGGGATTCATTTCTACATGTGGGGAATGCGTAAGTAGAAATGAAACCTCAAGATTCTAGGCCAGTTCCTATTGGATAATCACTAATAACTCCACAAAACTAACTTAAACTTGTGGGAAAAGAGATAGATGTTACTAAAATGAACCCAAGACCTTAAAATATAAACTAGAGAACCAAGTGATGCACCAAAGATCATATGAAAGTTCAAATATAGGTAACTAAAAATGATTACTATACTATCTGAATGAATACAAAACACTTCCTTTCTATATAGGCTTGCATAAGTATTTTGTAATAAAGTCTGAAAAAATGAACCAGAATAAGGAGGAAAACAAATGCCTCACTTATCAATTTCACACCTAAAGACATGAACTACAACCTCCAAAAAAACATAGTTTTTTGCAACTATGTGTTTAGGTGAGACAAAACAACATGGAATGATACAAATTCACTAGTTATCTTTATCAAATCACCTAAAAGAACACACATAATTGCAAAAAGAAAAGAAGGCTCCGAAAGAAACTTAGATAACATAAACTCGACCGCTATCACTTGTATTTGATATTCCAAAAGAGTTACAAATCTCTACATAAAACTGCCAAGGACAAAAAAAATGTCACAAGAGCCTGCCTCTACATAATCAGAACTGAAAAAAATAATGAGCCAAAAACTCACTATGTACAATACCCAATCCTTGGGTCAGATGCCAAAAAATAGCCTAAAATAGAGGACCTAATAACTCATGAAATAAAGACCCACCTCTGAAAAAGATCAACTAAGTCATGAAGCACCCTATGAATCATCCTTAACTACGCTCAAGAGCCTAAAAATGGCCATAAAGACCCCTCAACTGATTGGAAAAAGTCAAAATCTGACCCCTAAATCTTCTCCACTCCCCTAGAAGAACTCAAACACCCCTAAGTCTTCTCAATCAAGTCCTATATGCTCCCTTTATGTCTGCAAACAACTCTAAACTCCAAGACAAAGTCTTTAGGCTAATTAAGACACCCTTATCTCTCCAATTTTACATCATTGCTTGGTTAAATTTAATATTTATTTAATTGATTTATAAAAACATCAATCAAGAAATATTAAACTAGAATAATAATCCAAAGAGTTTTAATATTTATTAATTAATGTTTTTATAAATCAATTAAATAAATATTAAATACTATATCTCAACTCCCTCTTCAAAAAGAACCAACTGAGTGGCAAGATCAAGCATTGGCAACTCTGTTTCAATAGAAAACCAAGCTTCCTTTCCATAAACTAACCAATAAGGTGAATTCCCAATTATTTTCTTTGGCATAATCATGTCCACCCATAAGGAAACATTCAACTTGGAGTGCTAATCACACTGATTCTCCTGCAAAGTTCTTTTGATAATTCTGATTAAGTTCTTATTCGTAGACTATGCTAATCCATTACCTTGTGGGTAATAGTTGGAACTAGTACTAAGATAAATTCCATTCTTAAGTGCCCACTCGATTACCCTTAGTCTAATGAAAGCAAGCCCATTATCAGAAATTATAGAATCGTGTACTCTAAACCTGTTCAAAATATCATCATAAAAATTAAGGACCATTGTCTCATTTGCATCCTTGAGTGTTGTTGCCTCTGTCCAGTGGGTGAAATAATTGGTAGTAGTAATTATGCACTTATGCCTTGCACTTGATGGAAGGTTGATAGGACCTATGAAGTCAACACCCCACTTTTGAAAGGATTGTTCTGTCTTAATTGGCTGCAACGAGAAAGCTGGCAGCCTTTCCTTTCTTGCAAACATGGTGCATTTCATGCACTTCCTCACATATGCATGGCTATAGATTTGAAAATATCAAGCCAATAATAACCACCTCTTAGGATCTTATATGTTGTAGTCCTAGGGGAAAAATGACCTCCTGAATGACCATCATGGAATTCATGCAAAATGTCTACAATCTGGTCTGAATCAATGCATTTGAGAAGGACACCATGGTGATCCTTTCTATACAATACATCATTAATTAAGTCAAAAGGAATTGATTGTAACTGATAATACCTTCTTTTTGCTTTGTCCAAACTAGCTGGACACTTACTAGTCTTTAAGAAATGAACCATATCTTGCAACCAACTCATTGTCCTATCATCATCAGTTCTCATACCAAGCACCAAAATAGTATTTTCTTGTCCCTAAAGCTCCAAAACTTCATTATTAGCAATCTTCTCACATAGGCCTTTGCCTCTAACTAGCTTAGTCACCTAAATATCCACGTCATACTCCATGACCCATGTTATCCAGCCAGCTCTTTTTTCACTCAAATCCTTACTGAGTAAGAATTCCTTGACAATAGGGTGTGCAACCCTTAAATGAATCGTGTTATGAGACAACAAGTGTCAAAATTTCTTAAGAGCCTTAACAATAGTGAGGACATGTTTTTCCACAAAACTATATCTCTGCTCATAATATTCTAAACCTTCACTGAAAAAGGCTATTGGCTGCTCCAAAACTTATGTATTTTTCTTTACCAACACTGCAGAAATAGTCTCATAATCACCATACACATACAGAATGAAATCCTTGGCGAAGTCAAGATTTACTAAGGCACGAGTTGCTACTAAAGATTCTTTAATAACTTGAAAAATATCCTTGGCTTCTTTTATCTAACTAAAAAAACATTCTTCTTTAGGATAGCAGTCAATGGTTTCAACAAATCAATAATGTTAGGCAAGAAATGCCTTA
Organism: Chamaecyparis obtusa; assembly: GCA_027943335.1. Lineage (NCBI taxonomy): Eukaryota > Viridiplantae > Streptophyta > Pinopsida > Cupressales > Cupressaceae > Chamaecyparis > Chamaecyparis obtusa. Next base: position 524,396 of record BSBK01007395.1, read on the forward strand.
CAAAATTAATTCTTCCAATAAAGGACTGTAACCCTTTCTTATGGTGTGGCAATGGTAACTCTAAAATTTCTGCTATCCTTTCTGGATCCACTATAACCCCTTGCTTGGAAACCACATAACCCAAAAGCTTACCTTCATGCATAAAAAGTACACACTTTTTTTGGATTGATAGAAATCCCAAACTCCCTGCAGCACTGAAAAGTATGCCTCAATTGACCCAAATGATCTGCTGCCTTTTTGGAGTATACTGTGATATCATCAAGATATACCAACACAAAGTGGTACATTAGATTACTAAATTCCATATACATGGCATTTTGGAACGTTTCCCCTACATTTTACAAATCGAAAGGCATTCTCTTGTATACTACGGTACCCCACTTAGTGGTAAAAGCGGTTTTATATTGATCTTCATTTCTGACCAAAATCTGGTTATACCCCGAATAACCATCTAACAAAGATAAGCATTCTAAACCAGCAACATACTAAAGTATTTGTTCCATAGAAGGAAGGGAATTCCTATCCTTTAATGATGCTCTATTGAAATCCATGAAGTCTACACATAATCTCAGCTCTCCATTCTTCCTTCTAATAGGGATGAGATTGGACACCCAACTAGTGTGTTTGATTGGAAAAATGATTCCACTCTCAATTAGCCTAAAAAATTATTTTTGCATTAATGGCTATAATTTGGGATTGATAGGTCTTTGTCTTTGCCTTACAGGCTTGGCATTAGGCTCAAGTTCTATGGTGTGTTGTGCTAACTCGGGATCAAAACCTTTTAATTCACCATATTCCCATGCAAAAAAATCTGAAAACTCTTGAAAAAGTTGAACATAACACTCTTTTTTTGAACGAGTACTCACCTTCCCAAACTTTAAGCTTTTCCCAGGTGCCACCTCCAAACTTTCATAATGTTCTTGAGAAACTAGCAAACTAGTTTTCTCCTTTTTAGCCTGATCATTTGAATTGAATATGGATTCCAAGGAAACCAAACCTTTAGGAAACTTGTTGGACCTAAGTTGCACCACTTGGTCTTCATATTTTTTCTTTAGCCTATCCTAATTAGAAGCTATAAAACATCTTCTTGTAGTAGAAATTGCAAGATCTACTCATCATTTTCAAAAACTTTTCAGTTTACATTATTATCAGGAATCAAATGCCTTACTACAATCTTGACATGTTGCCAGATATTCTCCTTATTGATTTCTGTAGGTATGTCAAATTGAGCACCCATAGCCGCTAATCTATCTGCATCCTAATTTTTATTTCTTGGAATAGAAACAATATTGAAAGTAGAAAACTCCTCAATAATGTCCCATACACGATGCTTATACAATTTCAAAGTATCATTTTTGGTAACATGTAAATCTCTTACCTAGTTAACAATAAGTTCACTATCACCATGAACCTTAATGCAATCAATACCTCTTTTCTTTTCCCATTCTAAACCCTAAATCAAACTTTCATACTCAGTAGTATTATTAGTGCAAGAAAAACCAAATCTAAAGGTTGCATAATGCTTCATTCCATCAGGAGCTACTAACATTACACCTCCACCAGCACCATGTTTACTCCTGGACCCATCAAAAAAACATATTCTAGACCTCGTTTTGTTGTTTAGAATTAGTCTATCCCTTTTTAATTGATTTTTGCATTACCAAACCAACTTCTTGGAACATGTAATTACCCATTCCAGCATCTAGAATAGAACTATAATTAGCCTAAAAAACATTCTTTGTAGCCCACTCATCTAAAAGCATATCAAGAATTTTAGCAGTAGATGTACACAAAACAAGGGTAGCATAACCATCTTGGCCAAAATTAACATAATTTGCATTTATCGTACTAGGTGTGTAAGGCTCTATTATATCCTTTTCAAGTAACTCTGACTTTATATTAACCTTGATTCCATATTGGGTGCGAAAAATCATGTGAGATCAATCAAATGAAAAATAACCTCCTATTTTAGCTGTAAATTCTATTGATAAGCAAAGACCAAAATAGGGAGGTAAATCTATCACAAATATGTGTTGTGGAATAGAAAAAGTAGGACAGGCATGTAAGGTTAGACTAGCATTTTTTATAAATCCTATGGAATTCACAATTGTTCCATCTAATTGGACTACTTCCTTTTCAATAGGTTCATATTTCAATTCTAATTGATCAGCTACCTTCCTAGGCATCACAGTACAAGTGGCCCCACTATCAACCATACAATTATGTACTAAATTTTCCCCAATTATTAAGGAAACATAGAACGGAGGAGGTCTCACATCCTTACCTTGAACATTAGTTTTTTTCTTTCTATCCTCACCAGTAGCTTTCTCAACATTTGTTATAACTACCTTCACATGATCATAAGAAACTTAACCTTACATATCCACTCCACTCAATGCTTTTTTCAACATTTCAGCTTGCCCAGGAATAGATAAAGAATTCCACATAGTCATTGACACATTTATTCTTTTCATACTCTATACAATGTTATAAGGTACAACTGAATGCACCTTCTAGTTGCTAATTGGTTGACTTGTAGGCTTTTATAAAATACTTGGAATAGGTGTAAGTGATGGTCCTATAGCCATAGCTTCCTTATCCTTACCAGTTGTTTGTTCCATGTCTATAGCCCTTTTCTTCACTCAGGTATTGTCTGTAATTGATGATTCTCCAGTCAATCTGCAAAAATCCTCTCCTTGCCAGTTAAGGAAACTAGTCTCCATGGTATTTATATCTTGTTGTTGTTCAGGTCTATTAGAAGATGCATCCGGTTGTGAACTTGTAGCATTTTGGACCATGAGGGCTTGATTAATCACCCCATTTGAACATGTGGATTGGTTATGTGCTTGATTGCATGGATAACACCAATCTGCTTCTGATATCAAGTTATTTTGAGTAGGCACTATATCTCAAACTGGATTTGCAGCATTTAATGGTGCTGGATTGTATGGCTGAAAACGCCGTTGATTAACATTTTATTGTTGTCCTTGATAATTCCCTTGATATGGCTTCCTATTCTATTGGTATTGATATCCTTGCCCTTACATTTGATATGGCTGATTAATTCCTTGCTACTGATTATACTGTTGAAATGTTGGCCTCAGACCTTGAGTTTGTTGCTTCTTCATACTGGTTAAATCATTTTTGAAGGTCTACAATATACTCTCTATCTTCTACTGGTTGCTCTTAATTTCCTCCAACTCATTTGATAGACCAACTACTATATTTTCATAACCCCTAGCAATAGAACTAACTAGAACAATAGGTAAAGGAGACATTGGTGGTATATTAAGAGGTATATTTTGCTAGACATTCAGAAAATAATGCATAAAAGGCCTAGGGGCTATTTTACCAGCCTATATAAGGCTATTTTCTACTCTAACAACAAGATTAAAAGCTTGAGCCAATGAGGTACCTCCCATGGACTGGATCATCACTAAAATGTCACTGTTCAAGCTCTTCAAGTAATATAGAAAAGTGTAGTCTGCACTCGGTCTCATCGCCACTGGTATTCTATTCCATGTTTTTTGAAAATGGAAATTGAAATCTATCATTTGCTCTCGTGGGGCTCTTTTTATGGTTTTTAACTATTCTACAAGTGATAAATGATCTGACTTGTCTTCAAAACATTTGGTGAAGGCATCACCTAATTCATCCTAGGTGGAAATGGAAGCCACAAGTAAATTTCTAAACCATTCCAATGCATTTCCTTTGAATGAAGCCGCCAATAACCTAACTACAACATCATCTTGTGTCATATGATGAACATTGCAGAGAGAATCCACATCTCTCATGTGCTCAAAAGCAGTTGTTTGACCCTCCCCTATGAAGTCTAGTAGCCCTCTCAAAGCTGCTAGAGGTATATCATTGTGTGTAACAAGATTTAAGGGACTACCTTGATCAAATGGCACAAAAGCAAAGGATCTAGGAACAGCCATAGTGTGAGACTGTGTTGAAACACTTTCTAAAATTGAGCTCGAACTAGCTGCTATAGTACTTGAAAATATTGAAGCAAAAATAACACCAAAATTGGCCTGTGATACAAATTTTTCAACAGAATAAAAATATTTTGTTCTTATAGTTGGTGATGTTGAATGTCTTGAAGAATTTTTTCTTTTCTCTGGCCTTCCCCTTCTTACATAAACTCTTGGAGGTGAAGATTAAACCCTCTTTGTATGTGGAGTTCATTTGAGAGTTCTGCCCTTTCTTTTGGATGTGTCCAATTGTAGATATTCAAATGTATTTGAGATCCTTGTCTCAATTTTTCTCATAAAAATAATTATCAACACTGATAGTACTAATTCTTCACCAATGGAGTTGCCAATTGTGCCTTAAGACTTCTTTGAAAACACTAAAAATTTGCAGGTTGCATGGTAAAACTAGCAAATAAAAGATTATAGACTAGTGTCTATACTATCCCACCGGGCGTGCCAAAACTGTTAAGGCTAAAAGTTTGCACCTTGTTAAACTATACAAGCTTAACAATTTTTCCTAACATGGGATTCATTTATGCATGTGGGGAATGCGTAACTAGAAATGAAACCTCTAGATTCTTAACATCTATTTAAAATAATTACTCCAATGCATATGTCAGGATCATACCCGAAGGGAGCCTCGGTTAGGGGCACACGGACATTGGAGTGATTATTTTACTACACATGAAACAAACACATTAGCGTAAATATCTTCTTTTTTACACCAGAACCAAGGATATTTTGGTCTTCTTTCTTCTGCATATTTAGGATAGCGTTTAAGGCAGTATAAGCAGATTACTTTAAATAGCCAGTCAATGATATTAGATCCCGATATGGATATAAGCAATGGCTGGCTATTTAAACTACTCTACATAGACTACCTTAAATGTTGTCCTAAATATATAGGAGAAAGAAGACCAGAATATCCTCAGTGCTGGTGTAAAAAAGGAGATATTTACGCTAATGTGTTTGTTTCATGTGTAGGAAAATAATCACTCCAATGTGTATGCGCCCCTATCTGAGGCTCCCTTTGGGTATGAGCCTGACATATGCATTGGAGTAATTATTTTAAACAAATGTTAAGAATTCAGAGGTTTCATTTCTAGTTACACATTCCCCACATGCAAAAATGAATCCCATGTTAGGCAAAATTGTTAAGCTTGTATAGTTTGATAGGGTGCAAATTTTTAGCCTTAACAATAAGTTTTTTTTCTTATTAATTAAATCATGTTCATTTAATTATTAAGTCAAATATTATGTCTTTCTTTAGTTAAGCTAAACTTTAGGTACATAATCATTAATTATCTTAGTAATTATTATTATGCAACCCATATTTCTTTTTATGGTTTTGATCTTCTTGTATAAAGATTAATCTCTCTTGTGAACATAACACATTCATTTTATTGAATTGCAACTTTTGTTTTTTCCCATCAAGAATGTCTCCTCTTTCATGGATCCTTGTGTTTAGGCTGCCATATCTTTTGATTCTCTCTTTCTATGACATGTGTTTTCATGTATGTTATCTTGGGATTTTCAGGTTGTTTTCTCATCATCTCCAATATATTTTCAAAGCTTCAGATCTTCATGCCCCTGTTCTCTTCCTAAGAAATTTTTCCTTGTTCATCAAATCTACATTATGTAGAGTATTTTATATTAGATCTAGGGGGACCTCTATTTCTGGTCACTTTGGGCTCAAATAGACCTCATTGTTGAGCTCAGAGTTCCCAAGAACCCCTATTTCCATATACAATTTGTCCGATTTGGACAACATTTCCCTTTCACACAAAATATTTTTTCACTAGGGTTGCACGACCCTACCAAGCACTTTGAGGCACAAGCTTAAAAGAATTTTAAAAAGAAGTTTTTTGGCGGGGTGGCCACCCAAGCGCCACCCAGTAACCACTCACCGGCCACCATTGGTGGGCTATTAGTGGTTCGTGGTCTACATGGTGGTCACCTTGAGGTGACACCACCGTAGTCACCATCGGTGATCCACATAGTGATGAGTACAATTAGTGACAGCACGAATGCTGCAATGACCACCAAGATTTTTGTGTCCTCTTTACCTTAGCTAGTGGTCTCATGGAGGACCAAGGTGATAGTTTTTTATCCTTCAAGCCACTAGTCCCCTCATCATGTGGCGATTAGGGGCCCATATGTTTTGGCCCCTAGGTTATATTGGTTTTTTGTGATGACGAGAATATAGACATTAAACTTAGCCCCATGGATCACTGACATCATCATTGCATCAACTCTTTCTTGAACACATTTTGGACCTTCGGAAGCACCTGTCAATTTTTTGCTCATAACTTGATCATAAAGTGTCAAAATTGAGAAAACAAGATATCATCATAAATATGTTTCTGAGCTCTATCCAGATCTAAAGGTTTGAATTTATGATTTTTCTTCTTTAATGGTGTTTTTTCATATTAAAGACAAAATCTCCTTTTTGCACTGTCGAAGCCATATCTTGTGCCTGCGGACTCCATTCTTGGCAAACAAGATATTATTGGAAAGTTTGTTCTATGATCTTTACAGTTCTATGAGTTATTTTTATAGATTATGATCTAGGTATATTTTATTCATTTTTTTTCATTTCTGCACTCTGGTCAATATCTTCGATGTTTCAGGTCGTAGGATCTCTTCCCTGTATGTGATGGCTCTTTTTTGGTTGTTCTTGTTTCAATATCCTTATCTCTTCTTTGAGCATTGTATACATCATTTTTTAAGAATTCTTTTGCATGCTTTAGATCTTGCACATGTTTGTTCCTTTTTTACTCGCAATCCTTTATAAAGTTCCATGGGGGTTTTGATGTTTTCCTTTGTTTTCCATCTACCTTTGTCAAGTGTGTGTTCCTTCCATGAAAATAGCCTCAAGATGTCTTTATATTGTCTTTACTTTCTTAGAACCTTCACTATTTATATTTTTTCATCATGCATTTCTTAATAACAATCCTTTTCAATGTACCTACCACCTTTCCCTTGTCAGCATTTTAAATGAGGGTTTATACTGTTTGTCCTTCTACTTCCTTGGTTTGATGGAGTGAGCTATGCAACTTTAGTATTTGTTACTATGTACTAGGAAGATGTAGTGGCTGGATACCTATGCATTCTGTTGAGATGGATCATTTACCATATGGACACTCTTTCATTCCTTTTTTTTTGAGGCACAATTCCATCTTTGATTAATTGTTTATTTAGGCTTTGGTATTTTATGCCATCTATATTTTTTAGTTCAGTTGTTTTCCTCTTGATTCAAGTAGTGTCATTTGAGGGCACTCATGCAAATTATAGTCTTCTCTACCCGGTCATGTTTTATTTTAATAAATGTTCTTCAGATCGGTAGTTACTTCTTCATAGAGTTTACAACTTCTTTCTTTAATGGTGTTCTACATCTTCATCTATTGTTCCTATTTTATAGAACATTCCCTAGTTTTGGAGGCTTCTTCAATCCTTCAAGTAGTATTTGTCTCCATTTGGCGTAGATTTTTCCCCATGTGGTTTTCTCTATTTCTCCACTTTATAGAGACTCTCCTTTGTACTTGGGTACCTAATCAAGCCTTTATTGTCAGGACCCATTTTCTTTCAATAGTAGTTCTAGGTTTTTTAGCTACTCCCTAAGTTTATCTTAAGGGTAGGTGTTATAGTAATAAGTTGTTTTTCTTATTAATTAAATCATATTGATTTAATTATTAAGTTACTTATTGCCTCTTTCTTTACTTAAGCTAAACTTTAGGCATATAATGATTAATTCATTTATTAATTATTATTATTATGCAACCTGTGTTTCCTTTATAATTTTAATCTCCTTGTATAAGGATTGATCTATCTTTTAAACATAACACATTCATTTTATTGAATTGAAACTTTTGTTTTTGCACATCAAGAATGTCTCATCTTTCATGGATCCTTGCATTTAGGCCTCCATAGCTTTTGATTCTCTCTTTCTTTGATAGGTGTTTGCATGCAAGTGTTCTTAGGAGTTGTATGTTTTTTTCTCATAAACTCCAATATGGTATTCATTTTTATTAACTTTATCCCTTAATACATGATACTTAATAGAAATATGTTTTTCCTTTGAATGCAACATAGGATTCTTTGATATATTTATAACACTACATTTATCATAGTGAATAATAATAGGTTCATCAATATGTATCCTTATGTCCATTATTTTCTTTATCCAAAGATCTTGATTATAGTTTATTGTAGTAGAAACATACTCATCTTTAGTAGTAGATTGAGAAATAAAATCTTGCTTCTTACTAGTCCAAGAAACTAGCTTCTTACCCAATAAGAATGCACCTCCACTGGTACTTTTTTTTCATCCATATTACCTTCCTAGTAAATATTAGCGTATGCACATAGAGTAAACTCATCATCTTTATCATACAATAATCCTTGGTAAATGATAGCCTTCAATTATCTGCAAATTCTTTTCACCATGACCATATGAGATTCCTTCGGTTTAGCTTGAAATCTTGCAACAGTTCCAACAAAATTTGATATGTCCAGTCTAGAGTGAGTTAGATATTGTAGTCACTTAACCATAGAATTTCATAATTTTTGATTGGCACAAGAGGAATCATCATCCTTAGTCATCTTGAAACATGTAATCTTAGGAGTTCCTACCAGTTTTGAATTTTCCATACAAAATTTCTTCAATACAACTCTTTGACATACTTGGACTAAGTAATAAAAATCCTTTATCTAGCTATGTAATTTGCAATCCAAGAAATAATTTCATTTCACCCATCATAGACATCTTAAATTCTTTTTCCATTTCATCAACAAAATCTCTACTAAGCTCATCATTTCCACCAAATATGATATCATAAAAAAAAAACATTAGCAATCAAGATATTACCATCAATTATTTTAAAATATAAGTTGCTATTTGTATTTCCTTTCCTAAAACCAATCTTTATCAGATACCTATCTAGTCTAGCATACCAAGCTGTAGGATATTTATTTAATTCATAAAAATATTTCTGGAATCTAAAACCCATATCTTAGGTTCCTCAGTTAGATTAAAACCATTCAATTTCTCAATATAAACATCCTCCTGAATTTCACCACTTAATAATAGAGACTTAACATCCATTTGATAAACCTTAAATTTTCAAAACATTGCATGGGTAAAAATTAATCTAATAGATTCAAGTCTATCTATAGGAGAAAAATTATTTGTAAAATATATATCTTCTATTTGTGAATATCCCTTGCGTACTAGTCTTACATTTTTCTAAACCACTTTACCATCTTCATTCAATATATTTCTCAATAACCATTTAGTACCAAGTACATTATTGTCAATAGGTCTGGGAACAAGAATCCAAGTCTTTTTATTTTTAATCTAATAAAGTCCCTCATTCATCAATTTTATATAACTCTCATCAAAACATTCTTTTTAACATCTTCAAGCTCAAATTTAAATAGTAAACATGTTTCATTTTACCAATTCTTCCTCTAGTATGAGAACCTTTATTTTTATCACCAACAATAACATCTTCATAATGATTAATTCTTACATACCTTGGAGATTTTTGCATTGGATATGTATTAGACCAATCACTGATAATATGCACTTCATTTTCTTCCAATTCTTTCTACTCTTCTGGGCTATCCTAATTCTAGTTTTATATTTCAACAATTAGATAGTCTTCTTCAGTCATGTCATACCTAAAATTTATTTCTAATCTTTGTTGATGTCATACCTAGAATATATTTATAATCTCTTCTCATCTTCATTTTTATCCCATCTTCACAAAATGCTTTTCCTGACTCATGCTTTTCAATCTTCTTCTTGACTTCTTTCCACTAGTGTCTTGAATATCTAAAAATTCTAAAAATATTCTAATTCCTTCTTAAAAAATGTAACCCACATCATCCTTGAATAGTCATCAACAAATATCATAAAGTATCTATCACCAAAATATCTTATTGTCTTACTAGGGCTACATAGATCTATATGCACCAAATCCAATAATCCATTTGAAGAATATATATTTTTCTTAAAAGTAGATCTAGTAAGCTTTCCCAATTGAAATTCTTTGTGTATATTGTATGGATTTATCATTTTAGGTAAATCACTCACAACATGAGTAGTGCTAGTCTTCACAATATTATCAAAGTTCACCTGACAAAACCTTCTATTCCATAACCAACTATCATCAATATTTCAAGAAAATCAATATTCAATAGCCTCTATCAAATGGTTTCCTTGATATGGTGTGGAAAATTTTTTTATTGTAGAAACTTCTCTACTCTATAATAAGAATATTTTCCTCTAACAACAATCTAGGGCTCCAGGCTAAGGGTGCTATTGGCAATGGCTTCTCTACAGATTAGGGTGCGAGGATCCTAGAGAACAAGGAGGGGGATCCAAGGGTTAAGCAGAAAGACCTAGGAAAGGAGGCTAGGGTGGGAGAAGGGAACCTTCCCTTTTCTTTCTTGGCCTCAAATACATAGGAAAGGGATCAGAACATGGTAAATTCATTTACCACTAGTGGTCAATTTTTTTTGGAATTCAACCTACAGGCAAGTCTTTTCTCCCTTCTATTAAGGATCTTTCTGATAAATAGAAAGGTAATTTTATCATTGAGATCCCTGATAAATTGGTGGCTCACAATATTGCCTCAATGGATCATACTCTAGTAGGCAAATTTGTGGGGTCAAGGCCTAATATAGATATTGTGAGAATATTTGCTAAAAAGAAATGGGAGTTAAAGGGGTGAGTCATGGTCATGATGATGGCAAAGGGTTTTCTATCCTTTGAGTTTTCTTGTAAAGAAGACTTAGACAAAATGCTCTGTGTGAGCACCTGGTCCATAGGCAAGGCAACTCTGCTATTGCAAAAATGGACTTTGAAGCTAGATCTCAAGGACTCTTTCTTCGTCCAAGCCCCAGTGTGGGTAAGGCTTCCAGAACTACCTTTAGAATTCTGGGTTGAAGATGTCTTTGAATGTATACCCAGTTCCTTTGGAACCTTGCTCTCGATAGATCTAGTGATTGCTGCCAAAAGCCACCTCACCTATGCCAAGATCTTCATAGGGGTGGAAGAGGGCCATGACATGTAGGAAATTATTTTTCTCCAATCCAAACTGGGAAAACATTTACAAAAGTTGTACTATGAAAGTGTCCCTTTCGGTTGCTTCCACTGCACGAAAGTTGGACATAAAGAAAGATTGTGTCCAATGCACATGAATCTAGAAAAGGAAAGGAAAGCAATAGCTGTTAAAAAAATCAAGTCAGGTAAGCCCACTAAAAAGGATAACCTCATAAGGGAGACAATCATTCCACAATTTGAATCAGATGTCAAGTTTCATAGAGTGTGGAAAAAAAAGGACAAACCAAAGGTCACTCTAGAGATTCTTGACTCACTAAAAGATAAGAAAAATCCTCATAAAGTAGAACAAAATGAAAATACCAAGTCAAGTCAAGAAAGCACTACACTCAGAGAGGTGTCTCCCTAGTTAGAAGGGATAGACTTGGTAGTCAACATCCAACAAGACTCCATGACAGAAACTAGAGACAATAGTTTGGGGAAGGAAGTGACTCATGCCCAGGCTCTATCTTTGTCTCCATTGTCCTAGACTTCATAGAATCCCCACTAGAAGAATGTTTTTCAAGCCTAGCTAGGGTTATACCTGGTGGCCCCTTGGATGTCCACCTTTGTCCAGAGACACAAGATTTAAACAAATTCCAACAAATGGATTTTCTTTTCGGAACAATCTCTCCAAGGAAACTCACAAAGATGGAGGAGCTCTTTGCTAAATACAAAGATGAAAAAGAGGGATGGTCAAAGGTTCAAAGAAAAAAGAGAACCAAAAGAAGAGACCCCGCTCTGGTTTCTCCTACAGCTACTAGGAGAAAAAATAGAGTAGACGTAGGGGCTAAAATCAAATCCCCAGGTAGAAAGAAAGCTAGTCAGATAAGGCAAGAGAAAGCCAGTAGGAATATCACAGATGGAACCCATAAAACCATCTTGGATGCCTACACCCCTAGTAAAAGATGTTAGTATCTCCAAAGAACCCCTGTGAGCTCTAGCTCACATAAGTAGTTTGTTTCTTGAAGACCTCTCTACTCTATTCACCAAAGTACTTTAACTCAGAAAGTTAAGCTTGAAGGAACACAGTTGAGGAACATCTCACATATCTCTGTAACTTTCATGATCAAAGCGATAGCCATGAATGGTACTCTATAGGGAAATGAGGAATGGCTCTCCCATGACTAGGGTCATAGATGTGGCTTCAGCCTTGGCTTAGTCGTCACCTTTGTTGTTAAGTGGACCAATCTTTTAGAGGTTGACTTTACCCATCACGTGTTCACCAATGTCACCTTTTAAGGTACTGACTAGATTGCTCCTTTGGGTGCCAGCAAGGAAGCTTACATCATTAGGACACATGTAGATACTTTTTGTCATGAAGATTTGGATTCTCTAGATGGAGACAATCTCAAAAGTACTAATGCAATAATTAAAAATAATTATTATTGTAAAGGGCTTGTTCGGAGGATTTATTTCACTCATGTTGAGTTGGGGTGGTTTTGCATGATTTCTTACAATGCGTCACCTCCACACTCTTCTAGGGCCCCCTTTCCCAAATCTTGTAATCATTTCATAAAGCCATATTTTAGAAAGCCCTTAGAGAAGGAAGTTAGAAAGAAGGCTAGGAGAAATTTTTGGTTAAACCAGAGGAATTCAAGATTTTACATGAAAGCCATGGTTGGAGAAAGTCTAAGAAGGGAGCCAGAGTGTGACACTGAGTAATGGAAGAAGAGAATGAAAGTCTGGAAAGCTCTACACAAGGGGGATATCACAACTTTTATGGAAAGACTCCATGGTCGTAGGAAAGAGATCACTAACATCATTGTAAAAACTTGGAATGAAGGTACTGGGGAGATTGAGGGAAAGTCATTTTCTATCATAGAGGAGGTTATATAAATGGTCACTAGTATTACCATTGTTAATAATAAATTCTACAAAGACCAAAAAATTTCTGACATAGCTATCAAAATGTTTTCAAGGGATGATAAGGAGGCAAATGCCATTGTTAAGTCAATCACCTACTACCTTCCTGGGAGCTTGAAGTTTCTTTTGCAGTATGTTCTGAGGGCGCTCATCTCGTATGTCACTCTAGACACCAGGTTTGATAGAATCTGTACTTATCATTTTGTCTTGTTCAATTATTTTAGGCATGGTATAAAGATTTCCATTTCTTTTTATCTCTTCTCTTCTTTAAACAATAATTTCAAAGGTTTTAGAGATAATAAAATTGCTAACCCCACCCTACATGAAGGATTGCTTCTGTTGATTTATGAATTCTTTAAGGCCCAAATCCTGGGCAATGATATTAAGGACAACAAAGTTAATAGTGAGGACTCAGGCACGGATTACGTTCCTTTAGGATCTTTAGTGGGCATACTTTTGGATGACAGTGCGGAAGCCAAAAATAAGAAATGGAATAAGGGATCCCCTTCCAAGAAGTGACCCCTAATAGCCATCAAAACTAAAAAAGCCCCAAAAAAGTAGGATAGGAAGGAGGTTCACTCAGAGGAAGAATACAATGATAGGGAGGAAGAAATAAATACAAAAGATGATGATGAAGGGTGCTCCCCTTAATGCCACAAACACATAATAGAAATAGAGAAACAACAACAATAATATGCAAGAACAAAAAATTGGCTTCTTATTATCTCCACAAATGTGGAATTACAAACTTTCAGAATTACAATATGCAAAGCTACATGGGCATTCCCTTACAATATTCTTTAGGACAAAGCCTCGAATCAATACCTAGATCTACTACCCAGAACTATTCTGAACTGCCTAAGACAATAATACAGCCTTCCTTATATAGGCAATTTTCCACCACCTGGGAAGGTTCCAGAATTTTAGCCAATAAGGCCGACCAACTTAGAATTATTTTATTTTACATTTTATTACATCATAGTCAGCTCAAGATAACCTTTGAAACCCGAACAGAAATTTTGAAGAAAATTATTTTCTGCCATTTCAGGTGGCCCAACTTCCGAAGACCATAAGTCATCACCAGTTGACCTGCTCGGCTATTATAACCCCATTTCAAAAATGCCACGAAGCGCTCTACAGGCTTCACCCACGCAAGCGCCCATCACCCAAATTTTTGACCTCATCTGGGGCCTCTAAAGCCTTCAAAACTGAGTTCAAAGTTTTTGTACCCTGCTGCCAATACTGAAAATCTTCAATATCTTCCAATATACACTTGATCTGGCAAGGAAAATTTACTGGCAGACTTATATGACCAAAATAAACCTCCAAGAAAGAAATAAGATCATTTTGAGAACATATGAAAATTACCAAAAATAGTAACTTTCCATAAATAGCAGCTCTGCACAAAATAGCCCTTATTGAATACAAAAATAGAAATATTTTTGGGTGATGCAAGATTGCTCTTACACCCAAGATGCTCCTGCATCAGACAACGGGAGTAATTTGAGAAGTGACCCTGTCACGACTCAGGTGTGCAGAGGAAAACCAAGACGGCTAACCTCCTCCTTTATCAGCCATGATGAATCTTCAATAGGTCATCCTTTCCATTTGACCAAATATTCTTCATATGTCATGTTCCTTGTGCTTCTACCAACATGGCTATCCAGTATATCTTCGATCTCCTTAGTGTCTAAACTAGTTGCTGGAATACTCCACTGTGCTGCTGTGATCTCATCTTGAACACCTCCTTCATGATACTCTGTCAGATCTAAAATGTTAAACACTGGCGAAATATTTAGCTCAGTAGGTAATTCTACCTCATATGCATTTCCTGAATCATGTTTCTTCAGTATCCTGCATGGTCCAAACTTCTTCATTTTCAGCTTGTTATATGTACCAACTGGAAACCGCTCCTTCCGCAAATGAACCATGACTTCATCACCAACCTAAAATTCCTTATACCTCCTTTTCTCATCTACCTTAGCCTTATACTGTGCATTCATCTTGGTAATATGCTTCCTCACCTCCTCATGGATGTTCTTCAAGTGTTCTGCAAAATTCTCAGCTTCAGCACTACTTATTTCTCCTTTATCTATCTTCCTTAATTTAGATGCATTTCTTGGACTACTTCCATATACAATCTGGAATGGTGATTTAGCAGTGCTTCTATTGACAGAATTATTGTGTGCAAATTCCGCCTGTGATAAAATTAAATCCCATCCTGTTGGCTTATCTCCAACTAAACATCTCAGCAAATTTCCCAAGTTCCTATTCACCACCTCTGTCTGTCCATCAGTCTGTGGATGATGTGATGAACTAAACTTCAAATCTGTCTTCAACTTCTTCCACAATGTACGCCAGAAATATCCAACAAAATTAGTGTCCCGATCTGAAACTATGGTCTTTGGCAAACCATGAAGTCTCACTACTTCTCTAAAAAACAATTATGCTACATGAACAGCATCATTAGTCTTCTTGCAGGGAATAAAATGTGCCATCTTTGAAAATCTGTCAACTACCACAAAAATTGAATCGTGTCCCCGCTGTGTCCTCGGTAAACCAAGAACAAAGTCCATGCTGATATCCTCCCAAGGCTTCTCTGGTATAGATAATGGCTGATACAACCCTGTATTTTGCTTCACTCCTTTTTCCATTTGACATACTCTACAACTCTGTACAAACTTCTTCACATCTTGCTGCAACTGTGGCCAATAATAATTCTCACTAACCAAACCAAAAGTTTTATCACGACCAAAATATCTAGCCAATCCTCCACTATGCTTCTCCTTGATGAGATTCTCCCTCATAGAACTTCGTGGAATGCACAACTGACTCTCTCTGAATAGCATATCATCCTGGATAATGAAATCCAACCATTTTGTCCTGTCTAGAGTAATAGGTTATGTACAAGCTTTCCAAGCTTCACCAAACTCAGGATCCTTTGGATATAAATTCTTGAGTTCCTTGAACCCAACCACTTCAATTTGCATTTCTATCAGCAATAGTTGCCTTCTGCTAAGAGCATCTGCAACCCTATTAGACTTTCCACTCCTGTGTTTCAAAACAAATGTATAACTCTTCAAAAACTCAACCCATTTCAAATGCCTTTGATTCAATTTCCCTTGACTATTCAAATATTGCAAAGCTTGATGATCAGTATACAAAACAAACTCCTTAGGAAGTAGATAATGTCTCCACTTCTTTAATGCCTGAACTATAGCATCAAATTTTTGATCATAAACAGAATATTTTCTCTTGGCATCATTTAACTTCTCACTGAAATAAGCAACAGGTTTACCTTCTTGGCTCATAACAGTTCCTATTGCAGTACCACTAGCATCACAATCTACTTGAAACACCTTATTGAAATCTGGAAGTGCTAAAACAGGTTGTTCTATAACTTTTTGTATCAATAATTAAAAACTCTTTTCTGCTCCTTTAGTCCACTTAAACTCTTTTCTATCCCCTCTCATTGTTTCAGTCAAGGGTCCACAAATACTGCTAAAATTTCTGATAAACTTTCTGTAAAAGCTAGCTAGACCATGAAAAGATCTGACCTCAATAGCACTCCTTGGAGTAGGCCATTCAAGGATAGCCTGTACCTTCTCTGGGTCCATTTTTAGACCTTCTGCTGAAACTACAAATCCCAAATACACTAACTCTTTTTTCACAAAACTGCACTTCTTCAAATTAATCAACAATGTCTCTTCTCTCAACTTCTCAAATACCATATGAATATGCATCATATGCTCATCCAATGTCTTACTAAAGATCAAAATATCATCTAGGTAAACAATGACAAACTTACTTAAAAATTCTTTCAGAACCTCATTCATGAGCCGCATGAAAGTGCTCGGTGCATTGGTTAGCCCAAAAGGCATGACTAACCACTCATATAGTCATTCCTTTGTCTTGAAGGTAGTCTTCCATTCATCTCCTTCTCTAATCCAAATTTGGTGATATCCACTCTTTAGATCTATCTTTGAGAAATACACAGCTCCACTCAAACAGTCGATAATATCATCCATTCATGGCAATAGAAACCTATACTTGATTGTGATCTTGTTTATTGCTCTGGAATCTGTACACATCCTCCATTCTCCATTCTTCTTTGGTGCTAATACCACTGGTACAGCATAGGGACTCAGACTCTCACTGATCAATCTTTTCTGTAACAGTTCATGTACTTGTCTGTTCAACTCCTCACTTTCTGCAGGTGTCATTCTGTGTGCTACCTTATTCAGAAAACTCTCTCCTGGGATCAAGTCCATCTGATGACTGATCTTCCTAACTGGTGGTAATCCATCAGGCACGTTATCAGATACAATATCCTGAAACTCATTCTACAAATCTACAACTTCTACAGGAACATCTTCTACTTTCTCTTTACCAGCTTTTGGAATTAAAGCAAAACATACATGCTCATGCCTCATACCATCTAGGAAATTTTTTCCATCAACAAAAGTTATCCTTGCATTACCACATATATTTTCTTCAGTCTCCTTCAATGGTTTTAGCTTATGCCGCACTCTATCCTTTGTCAGGGAATAGATATTCGCACGACCATCATGTACAGCACATCTGTCAAACTGCCATGGTCTACCCAACAACATATGACATGCATCCATAGATATGATATCACACAATACCTCATCTTGGTATCCGCCAATCTTGAACTTCACCAGGCATTGTTCATTGACCATGACCTTGTGGTCATCCTGTACTCAGGCAATCCGATATGGATGTGGGTGTTTCTATCTCTTGAGGTTCAACTTTGTCACCATCTCTTCTGACACCAAATTATCAGTGCTTCCACTATCAATGATCACATCACAACATTTCCCTTCACACTTGCACCTGGTGCAAAATAGGCTCCTCCTTTGCTCAGGTTCATTCTCACCACTCAACAGGACTCTTCTGTTAATCAACGTTTCTCCTCTTTCAGCATCTTCAGAATTTGATGATCTGGCATCTTCATCTACATGTGCAACTCTGGCCTGGCCTTCATTTCTTCTGTCTCTTCTGCCTTGGTGCTGAGGACATTCAAATGCCCTATGACCTTCTTCTCTACAGTGAAAACATGTTCCACGGAAGCCTCCTCTTCCAGATCCTTGTCCTCTTCCTCTTCCTCTCTGATCTCTATTATTCTGATCCTAGAAGTGATTGAAATTATTTTCACGCTGATTCTGACTGCTACTGACCTCATTCTTCTTTTTCAGATCTTCATTTTGGCCACCATATGACCGTCCACCAGATCGTCCACCGTGACCTCTTCCATTTTGTCTTCTCTCGAACTTCTTGTTCAGTTTTTCCTCTACTTTTAGGTCAAATTGGTATGCCTCCTCAATACTGCTCATTCGAACCAGATTCAACTCCTCCTGAATGCTTGGCCTTAACCCATTAAGGTATCGGGCAACTTTCTCCTTATCAGCTTCTGGATGGCCTGTTCTGAACAGATCTTCCTGCTTGCTTCAAACTTTGCATTTTCTTTAGTAGATCAAGCTCATAATCAACAAGAATGAACTGTCACTTCAATTTATCCACCATCCGATCCCATCTTGTGATTTTATCTTTCCCTCTTCTATTTCGCTCCAATTGAATTTCTTGCCACCAGATTTTTGCATGACCTTTCAGTCTGGCCTTCGCAAATTTGACACTGTTAGGATCCTCAACATCTTCATACTCAAAATATTCCTCACATTCATTGATCTAGTCGATCAATTCCTCTGGGTTAAGATTTCCAAAAAATGTAGGAACCTCAATCTTAGGTCTTTTCCCGATCTTGGAAATCACCCGAAAATGTCTTTCTTCCTCCTGGTTCACAATTTCAGCTTCTCCTTCTTGATATTCTTCTTCGGCTTCATCCTCGCTTTCGTCTCTGACATTAAGATTCATTCCTCTATGAATCTCTTCTTGTAATGCTCGCACTTGTCTCTATAGTTCTCTAACCTCAGGTGTTACAACACCAGCTCTTCCGCCACGTTTCCTTTGTGGAGGCATTTTCTCGAAGCACGCTGAAACCCTAGCCACGGTCCTGGTGCAAACTACCTCATAGTCGGCGATCTGTTTACACACTCAAGAACTCCTGCTCTGATACCACCTGATGAAGGGTGCTCCCCTTAATGCCACAAACACATAACAGAAATAGAGAAACAACAACAATAATATGCAAAAATAGAAAATTGGCTTCTTATTATCTCCACAAATGTGGAATTACAAACTTTCAGAATTAAAATATGCAAAGCGACATGGGCATTCCCTTACAATATTCTTTAGGACAAAGCCTCGAATCAATACCCAGATCTACTACCCAGAACTATTCTGAACTGCCTAAGACAATAATACAGCCTTCCTTATATAGGCAATTTTCCACCACCTGGGAAGGTTCCAGAATTTTGGCCAATAAGGCCGGCCAACTTAGAATTATTTTATTTTACATTTTATTACATCATAGTCAGCTCAAGATAACCTTTGAAACCTGAACAGAAATTTTGAAGAAAATTATTTTCTGCCATTTCAGGTGGCCCAACTTCCGAAGACCATAAGTCATCACCAGTTGACCCGCTCAACTATTATAACCCCATTTCAGAAACACCACGAAGCGCTCTACAGGCTTGACCCACTCAAGCGCCCGTTACCCAAATTTTTGACCTCATCTGAGGCCTCTAAAGCCTTCAAAACTGAGTTCAAAGTTTCTGTACCCTACTGCCAATACTGAAAATCTTCAATATCTTCCAATATACACTTGATCTGGCAATGAAACTTTACTGGCAGACTTATATGACCAAAATGAACCTCCAAGAAAGAAATAAGATCATTCTGAGCACATAAAAAAATTACCAAAAATAGTAACTTTCCATAAATAGCAGCTCTACACAAAATAGCCCTTATTGAATACAAAAAAAAAAATATTTTTGGGTGATGCAATATTGCTCTTACACCCAGGATGCTCCTGCATCAGACACCCGGGGTAATTTGAGAAGTGACCCTGTCATGACTCAGGTGTGCAGAGGAAAACCAACACGGCTAACCTCCTCCTTTGTCAGCCATGATGAATCTTCAATAGGTCATCCTTTCCATTTGACCAAATATTCTTCATATGTCATGTTCCTTGTGCTTCTGCCAACATGACTGTCCAGTATATCTTCAATCTCCTTAGTGTCTAAACTAGTTGCTGGAATACTCCACTGTGCTGCTGTGATCTCATCTTCAACACCTCCTTCATGATACTCTATCAGATCTAAAATGTTAAACACTGGCGAAATATTTAGCTCAGTAGGTAATTCTACCTCATATGCGTTTCCTGAATCATGTTTCTTTAGTATCCTGCATGGTCCAAACTTCTTCATTTTTAACTTGTTATATGTACCAACTGGAAACCGCTCCTTCCGCAAATGAACTATGACTTCATCACCAACCTGAAATTCCTTATACCTCCTTTTCTCATCTGCCTTAGCCTTATACTATGTATTCATCTTGGTAATATGCTTCCTCACCTCCTCATGGATGTTTTTCAAGTGTTCTGCAAAATCCTCAGCTTCAGCACTACTTATTTCTCCTTTATCTATCTTCCTCAATTCAGATGCATTTCTTGGACTACTTCCATATACAATCTGGAATGGTGATTTAGCAGTGCTTCTATTGACAGAATTATTGTATGCAAATTCTGCCTGTGATAAAATTAAATCCCATCCTGTTGGCTTATCTCCAACCAAACATCTCAACAAATATCCCAAGCTCCTATTCACCACCTCTGTCTATCCATTAGTCTGTGGATGATGTGATGAACTAAACTTCAAATCTATCTTCAACTTCTTCCACAATGTACGTTAGAAATATCCAACAAACTTAGTGTCCTGATCTGAAACTCTAGTCTTTGGCAAACCATGAAGTCTCACTACTTCTCTGAAAAATAATTCTGCTACATGAACAGCATCATTAGTCTTCTTGCAGGGAATAAAATGTGCCATCTTTGAAAATCTGTCAACTACCACAAAAATTGAATCGTGTCCCCGCTGTGTCCTCGGTAAACCAAGAACAAAGTCCATGCTGATATCCTCCCAAGGCTTCTCTGGTATAGATAATAGCTGATACAACCATGTATTCTGCTTCACTCCTTTTTCCATCTGACATACTCTGCAACTCTGTACAAACTTCTTCACATCTTGCTGTAACTGTGGCCAATAATAATTCTCACTAACCAAACCAAGGGTTTTATCACGACCAAAATATCTAGCCAATCCTCCACTATGCTTCTCCAGGATGAGATTCTCCCTCATAGAACTTTGTGGAATGCACAACTGACTCCCTCTGAATAGCATATCATCCTGGATGATGAAATCCAACCATTTTGTCCTGTATAGAGTAACAGGTTCTGTAAAAGCTTTCCAAGCTTCACCAAAATCAGGATCCTCTAGATACAAATTCTTGAGTTCCTTGAACCCAACCACTTCAATCTGCATTTCTGTCAGCAATAGTTGCCTTCTCCTAAGAGCATCTGCAACCCTATTAGATTTTTCACTCCTGTGTTTCAAAACAAATGTATAACTCTGCAAAAACTCAACCCATTTCAAATGCCTTTGATTCAATTTTCCTTGACTATTCAAATATTGCAAAGCTTGATGATCAGTATACAAAAAAAAATCTTTAGGAAGTAGATAATGTCTCCACTTCTTTAATGCCTGAACTATAGCATAAAATTCTTGATCATAAACAGAATATTTCCTCTTGGCATCATTTAACTTCTCAATGAAATAAGCAACAGGTTTACCTTCTTAGGTCATAACAGCTCCTATTGCAGTACCACTAGCATCACAATCTACTTGAAACACCTTATTGAAATCTTGAAGTGATAAAACAGGTTGTTCTGTAACTTTTTATTTCAATAATTGAAAACTCTTTTCTGCTCCTTTAGTCCACTTAAACTCTTTTCTATCCCCTCTCATTATTTCAGTCAAGGGTCCACAAATACTGCTAAAATTTCTGATAAACTTTCTATAAAAGCTAGCTAGACCATGAAAAGATCTTACCTCAGTAGCACTCCTTAGAGTAGGCCATTCAAGGATAGCCTGTACCATCTTTGGGTCTATTTTTAGACCTTCTACTGAAACTACAAATCCCAAATACACTAACTCTTTCTTCACAAAACTGCACTTCTTCAAATTAATCAACAATGTCTCTTCTCTCAACTTCTCAAATACCATACGAATATGCATCATATGCTCATCCAATCTCTTACTAAAGATCAAAATATCATCTAGGTAAACAATGACAAACTTACCCAGAAATTCTTTCAGAACCTCATTCATGAGCCGCATGAAAGTGTTCGGTGCATTGGTTAGCCCAAAAGGCATGACTAACCACTCATATAGTCATTCCTTTGTCTTGAAGGTAGTCTTCCATTCATCTCCTTCTCTAATCCGAATCTGGTGATATCCACTCTTCAGATCTATCTTTGAGAAATACACAGCTCCACTCAAACAGTCCATAATATCATCCATTCGTGGCAATGGAAACCTATACTTGATTGTGATCTTGTTTATTGCTCTGGAATCTGTACACATCCTCCATTCTCCATTCTTTTTTGGTGCTAATACCACTGGTACAGCACAGGGACTTAGACTCTCGCAGATCAATCCTTTCTGTAACAGTTCATGTACTTGTCTGTTCAACTCCTCACTTTCTGCAGGTGTCATTCTGTGTGTTGCCTTATTTGGTAAACTCGCTCCTGGGATCAAGTCCATCTGATGACTGATCTTCCTGACTGGTGGTAATCCATCAGGCAGGTTATCGGATACAATATCCTGAAACTCATTCAACAAATCTACAACTTCTACAGGAACATCTTCTACTTTCTCTTTACCAGCTTTTGAAATTAAAGCAAAACATACATGCTCATGCCTCATACCATCTAGGAAATTTCTTCCATCAACAAAAGTTATCCTTGCATTACCACATACCTTTTCTTCAGTCTCCTTCAATGGTTTTAGCTTATGCCGCACTTCATCCTTTGTCAGGGAATAGGTATTCGCACGACCATCATGTACAACACATCTATCAAACTGCCATGGTCTACCCAACAACATATGACATGCATCCATAAATATGATATCACACAATACCTCATCTTGGTATCTGCCAATCTTGAACTTCACCAGGCATTGTTCATTGACCATGACCTTGTGGTCATCCTGTACCCAGGCAATCCGATATGGATGTGGGTGTTTCTATCTATTGAGCTTCAACTTTGTCACCATCTCTTCTGACACCAAATTGTCAGTGCTTCCACTATCAATGATCACATCACAACATTTACCTTCACACTTGCACCTGGTGCGAAACAAGCTCCTCTTTTGCTCAGATTCATTCTCACCACTCAACAGGACTCTTCTGTTAATCAACATTTCTCCTTTTTCAGCATCTTCAGAATTTGATGATCTGGCATCTTCATCTACATGTGCAACTCTGGCCTGGCCTTCATTTCTTCTGTCTCTTCTGCCTTGGCACTGAGGACATTCAAATGCCCTATGACCTTCTTCTCCACAGTGAAAACATGTTCCACAGAAGCCTCCTCTTCCAGATCCTTGTCCTCTTCCTCTTCCTCTCCGATCTCTATTATTCTGATCCTGGAAGTGATTGGAATTATTTTCACGCTGATTCTGACTGCTACTGGCCTCATCCTTCTTTTTTAGATCTTCATTTCGGCCACCATATGACCGTCCACCAGATCATCCACCGTGACCTCTTCTGTTTTGTCTGCTCTTGAACTTCTTGTTCAGCTTTTCCTCTACTTTTAGGGCAAATTGGTATGCATCCTCAATACTGCTCATTCGAACCAAATTCAACTCTTCCTAAATGCTTGGCCTTAACCCATTAAGGTATCAGGCAACTTTCTCCTTATCAGCTTCTGCATGGCCTATTCTGATGAGGAGTCGATAGAACTCCTCTGTATACTCCTGAACAGATCTTCCTGCTTGCTTCAAACTTTGCATTTTCTTTAGTAGATCAAGCTCATAATCAACAGGAATGAACTGTCACTTCAATTTATCCACCATCCGATCCCATCTTTTAATTTTATCTTTCCCTCTTCTATTTCGCTCTAATTGAATTTCTTGCCACCAGATTTTTGCATGACCTTTCAGTCTGGCCTTCACAAATTTGACCCTATCAGGATCCTCAACATCTTCATACTCAAAATATTCCTCACATTCATTGATCTAGTCGATCAATTCCTCTGGGTTAAGATTTCTAAAAAATGTAGGAACCTCAATCTTAGGTCTTTTCTCAATCTTGGAAATCGCCCGAAAAAATCTTTCTTCCTCCTGGTTCACAATTTCAGCTTCTCCTTCTTGATATTCTTCTTCGGCTTCATCCACACTTTTGTCTCTGACATTAAGATTCATTCCTCTAGAAATATCTTCTTGTAATGCTCACACTTGTCTCTGTAGTTCTCTAACCTCAGGTGTTACAACACCAGCTCTTCCACGACGTTCCCTTCGTGGAGACATTTTCTCGATGCGCACAGAAACCCTAGCCACGGTCCTGGTGCAAACTGCCTCACAGTCAGCGATCTGTTTACACACTCAAGAACTCCTACTTTGATACCACCTGATGAAGGGTACTCCCCTTAATGCCACAAACACATAACAGAAATAGAGAAACAACAACAATAATATGCAAGAACAAAAAATTGGCTTCTTATTATCTCCACAAATGTGGAATTATAAACTTTCAGAATTACAATATGCAAAGCCACATGGGCATTCCCTTACAATATTCTTTAGGACAAAGCCTCGAATCAATACCCAGATCTACTACCCAGAACTATTCTAAACTGCCTAAGACAATAATACAACCTTCTTTATATAGGCAATTTTCCACCGCCTGGGAAGGTTCCAGAATTTTAGCCAATAAGGCCGACCAACTTAGAATTATTTTATTTTATATTTTATTACATCATAGTCGGCTCAAGATAACCTTTGAAACCCAAACAGAAATTTTGAAAAAAATTATTTTCCGCCATTTCAGGTGGCCCAACTTCCGAAGACCATAAGTCATCACCAGTTGACCCGCTCGGCTATTATAACCCCATTTCAAAAATGCCACGAAGCGCTCTACAAGCTTGATCCATGCAAGCGCCCATCATCCAAATTTTTGACCTCATCCAAGGCCTCTAAAGCCTTCAAAACTGAGTTTAAAGTTTTTGTACCCTACTGCCAATACCGAAAATCTTCAATATCTTCCAATATACACTTGATCTGGCAATGAAACTTTACTGGCAGACTTATATGACCAAAATGAACCTCCAAGAAAGAAATAAGATCATTCTGAGCACATACGAAAATTACAAAAAATAGTAACTTTCCATAAATAGCAGCTCTACACAAAATAGCCCTTATTGAATACAAAAATAGAAATATTTTTGGGTGATGCAAGATTTCTCTTACACCCACGATGCTCCTGCATCAGACACCCGGGGTAATTTGAGAAGTGACCTTGTCACGACTCAAGTGTGCAGAGGAAAACCAAGATGGCTAACCTCCTCCTTTGTCAGCCATGATGAATCTTCAATAGGTCGTCCTTTCCATTTGACCAAATATTCTTCATATGTCATGTTCCTTGTGCTTCTGCCAACACGACTGTCCAGTATATCTTCAATCTCCTTAGTGTCTAAACTAGTTGCTGGAATACTCCACTGTGCTGCTGTGATTTCATCTTCAACACCTCCTTCATGATACTCTGTCAGATCTAAAATGTTAAACACTGGCGAAATATTTAGCTCAGTAGGTAATTCTACCTCATATGCATTTCCTGAATCATGTTTCTTCAGTATCCTGCATGGTCCAAACTTCTTCATTTTCAGCTTGTTATATGTACCAACTGGAAACCGCTCCTTCCGCAAATGAACCATGACTTCATCACCAACCTGAAATTCCTTATACCTCCTTTTCTCATTTTCCTTAGCCTTATACTGTGCATTCATCTTGGTAATATGCTTCCTGACCTCCTCATGGATGTTCTTCAAGTGTTCTGCAAAATCCTTAGCTTCAGCACTACTTATTTCTCCTTTATCTATCTTCCTCAATTCAGATGCATTTCTTGGACTAATTGCATATACAATCTGGAATGGTGATTTACCAGTGCTTCTATTGACAGAATTATTGGCTTATCTCCAACCAAACATCTCAGCAAATTTCCCAAGCTCTTATTCACCACTTCTGTCTGTCCATCAGTCTGTGGATGATGTGATGAACTAAACTTCAAATCTATCTTCAACTTCTTGCATAATGTACACCAGAAATATCCAACAAACTTAGTGTCTCGATCTGAAACTCTAGTCTTTGGCAAACCATGAAGTCTCACTACTTCTCTGAAAAATAATTCTGCTACATGAACAGCATCATTAGTCTTCTTGTAGGGAATAAAATGTGTCATCTTCAAAAATCTGTCAACTACCACAAAAATTGAATCGTGTCCCCGTTGTGTCCTCGGTAAACCAAGAACAAAGTCCATGCTGATATCCTCCCAAGGCTTCTCTGGTACTGTGGCTAATAATAATTCTCACATCTTGCTGCAACTGTGGCCAATAATAATTCTCACTAACCAAACCAAGGGTTTTATCATGACCAAAATGTCCAGCCTATCCTCCACTATGCTTCTCCTTGATGAGATTCTCCCTCATAGAACTTTGTGGAATGCACAACTAACTCCCTCTGAAGAGCATATCATCCTGGATGATGAAATCCAACCATTTTGTCCTGTCTAGAGTAACAGGTTCTGTACAAGCTTTCCAAGCTTCACCAAAATCAGGATCCTCTGGATACAAATTCTTGAGTTCCTTGAACCCAACCACTTCAATCTGCATTTCTGTCAGCAATAGTTGCCTTCTGCTAAGAGCATCTGCAACCCTATTAGACTTTCAACTCCTGTGTTTCAAAACAAATGTATAACTCTGCAAAAACTCAACCCATTTCAAATGTCTTTGATTCAATTTTCCTTGACTATTCAAATATTGCAAAGTTTGATGATTAGTATACAAAACAAACTCATTAGGAACTAGATAATGTCTCCACTTCTTTAATGCCTGAACTATAGCATAAAATTCTTGATCATAAACAAAATATTTCCTCTTGGCATCATTTAACTTCTCACTGAAATAAGCAACAGGTTTACCTTCTTGGCTCATAACATCTCCTATTGCAGTACCACTAGCATCACAATCTACTTGAAACACCTTATTGAAATCTGGAAGTGCTAAAATAGGTTATTCTGTAACTTTTTGTTTCAATAATTGAAAACTTTTTTCTGCTCTTTTAGTCCACTTAAACTCTTTTCTATCCCCTCTCATTGTTTCAGTCAAGTGTCCACAAATACTGTTAAAATTTCTGATAAACTTTCTGTAAAAGCTAGCTAGACCATGAAAAGATCTTACCTCAGTAGCACTCCTTGGAGTAAGCCATTCAAGGATAGCCTGTACCTTCTCTGGGTCCATTTTTAGACCTTCTGCTGAAACTACAAATCCCAAATACACTAACTCTTTCTTCACAAAATTGCACTTCTTCAAATTAATCAACAATGTCTCTTCTCTCAACTTCTCAAATACCATACAAATATGCATCATATGCTCATCCAATGTCTTACTAAAGATCAAAATATCATCTAGGTAAACAATGACAAACTTACCCAGAAATTCTTTCAGAACCTCATTCATGAGCCACATGAAAGTGCTCAGTGCATTGGTTAGCCCAAAAGACATGACTAACCACTCATATAGTCCTTCCTTTGTCTTGAAGGCAGTCTTCCATTCATCTCCTTCTCTGATCTGAATCTCGTGATATCCACTCTTCAGATCTATCTTTTAGAAATACACAGCTCCACTCACACGGTCCATAATATCATCCATTCGTGGCAATGGAAACCTATACTTGATTGTGATCTTGTTTATTGCTCTAGAATCTGTACACATCCTCCATTCTCCATTCTTCTTTGTTTCTAATACCGCTAGTATAGCATAGGGACTCAGACTCTCGCGGATCAATCCTTTCTGTAATAGTTCATGTACTTGTCTGTTCAACTCCTCACTTTCTACAGGTGTCATTCTGTGTGCTGCCTTATTTGGAAAACTCGCTCCTAGGATCAAGTCCATCTGATGACTGATCTTCTTGTCTGGTGGTAATCCATCAAGCACGTTATCGGATACAATATCCTGAAACTCATTCAACAAATCTGCAACTTCTACAGGAACATCTTCTACTTTCTCTTTACCAGCTTTTGGAATTAAAGTAAAACATACATGCTCATGCCTCATACCATCTAGGAAATTTCTTCCATCAACAAAAGTTATCCTTGCATTACCACATACCTTTTCTTCAGTCTCCTTCAATGGTTTTAGCTTATGCCGCACTCCATCCTTTGTCAGGGAATAGGTATTCGCACGACTATCATGTACAACACATCTGTCAAACTGCCATGGTCTACCCAACAACATATGACATGCATCCATAGATATGATATCACACAATACCTCAGCTTGGTATCCGCCAATCTTGAACTTCACCAGGCATTGTTCATTGACCATGACCTTGTGGTCATCCTGTAACCAGGCAATCCGATATGGATGTGGGTGTTTCTGTCTCTTGAGCTTCAACTTTGTCACCATCTCTTCTGACACCAAATTGTCAGTGCTTCCACTATCAATGATCACATCACAACATTTACCTTCACACTTGCACCTGGTGTGAAACAGGCTCCTCCTTTGCTCAGGTTCATTCTCACCACTCAACAGGACTCTTCTGTTAATCAACGTTTCTCCTCTTTTAGCATCTTCAGAATTTGATGATCTGGCATCTTCATCTACATATGCAACTCTAGCCTGGCCTTCATTTCTTCTGTCTCTTCTGTCTTGGCACTGAGGACATTCAAATGCCCTATGACCTTCTTCTCCACAGTGAAAACATGTTCTACGGAAGCCTCCTCTTCCAGATCCTTGTCCTCTTCCTCTTCCTCTCCGATCTCTATTATTCTGATCCTGGAAGTGATTGGAATTATTTCCACGCTGATTCTGACTGCTACTGGCCTCATCCTTATTTTTTAGATCTTCATTTCAGCCACCATATGACCGTCCACCAGATCATCCACCGCGACCTCTTCCGTTTTGTCTGCTCTCAAACTTCTTGTTCAGCTTTTCCTCTACTTTTAGGGAAAATTGGTATGCCTCCTCAATACTGCTCATTCAAACCAAATTCAACTCCTCCTGAATGCTTGGCCTTAACCCATTAAGGTATCAGGCAACTTTCTCCTTATCAGCTTCTGCATGGCCTATTCTGATGAGGAGTCGATAGAACTCCTCTGTATACTCCTGAACAGATCTTCCTGCTTGCTTCAAACTTTACATTTTCTGTAGTACATCAAGCTCATAATGAATAGGAATGAACTGTCGCTTCAATTTATCCACCATCCGATCCCATCTTGTGATTTTATCTTTCCCTCTTCTATTTCACTCCAATTGAATTTCTTGCCACTAGATTTTTGCATGACCTTTCAGTCTGGCCTTCGCAAATTTGACCCTATCAGGATCCTCAACATCTTCATACTCAAAATATTCCTCACATTCATTGATCCAGTCGATCAATTCCTCTGGGTTAAGATTTCTAGAAAATGTAGGAACCTCAATCTTAGGTCTTTTTCCAATCTTGGAAATCGCCCGAAAAAGTCTTTCTTCCTCCTGGTTCACAATTTCAGTTTCTCCTTCTTGATATTCTTCTTCGGCTTCATCCTCGCTTTCATCTCTGACATTAAGATTCATTCCTCTATGAATCTCTTCTTGTAATGCTCGCACTTGTCTCTGCAGTTCTCTAACCTCAGGTGTTACAACACCAGCTCTTCTGCCACGTTCCCTTCATGGAGGCATTTTCTCGATGCGCGCTGAAACCCTAGCCACGGTCCTAGTGCAAACTGCCTCACAGTCGGTGATCTGTTTACACACTCAAGAACTCCTGCTCTGATACCACTTGATGAAGGGTGCTCCCCTTAATGCCACAAACACATAACAGAAATAGAGAAACAACAACAATAATATGCAAGAACAGAAAATTGGCTTCTTATTATCTCCACAAATGTGGAATTACAAACTTTCAGAATTACAATATGCAAAGCCACATGGGCATTCCCTTACAATATTCTTTAGGACAAAGCCTCGAATCAATACCCAGATCTACTACCCAGAACTATTCTGAACTACCTAAGACAATAATACAGCCTTCCTTATATAGGCAATTTTCCACCACCTGGGAAGGTTCCAGAATTTTAGCCAATAAGGCCGACCAACTTAGAATTATTTTATTTTACATTTTATTACATCATAGTCGGCTCAAGATAACCTTTGAAACCCGAACAGAAATTTTGAAGAAAATTATTTTCTGCCATTTCAGGTGGCCGAACTTTTGAAGACCATAAGTCATCACCAGTTGACCCGCTCGGCTATTATAACCCCATTTTGGAAATGCCATGAAGCACTCTACAAGATTGATCCACGCAAGTGCCCATCACCCAAATTTTTGACCTCATCCGGGGCCTCTAAAGCCTTCAAAACTGAGTTCAAAGTTTCTATACCGAGCTGTCAATATCGAAAATCTTCAATATCTTCCAATATACACTTGATCTGGCAATGAAACTTTACTGGCAGACTTATATGACCAAAATGAACCTCCAAGAAAGAAATAAGATCATTCTGAGCACAGACAAAAATTACCAAAAATAGTAACTTTCCATAAATAGCAGCTCTGCACAAAATAGCACTTATTGAATACAAAAATAGAAATATTTTTGGGTGATGCAAGATTGCTCTTACACCCAGGATGCTCCTGCATCAGATGATGAGGGAAATCCAAAAATTTAATTTGTAGACATTAAGGAATACGTTAAAAAGGATTTCCCCAATTCTATGCAGGACTTCTCAAGCCGCCTGTCAGTTGATCTTACTATAAGTGAGGAAAAATACCCTCCTCCTCAGACCCCTACCGGTACCAAGAATTAAGACCCTATTACCGAAGACCACAATGATGAAGAAGGCACTAACCAATCACCAATTAGGATTTATGAAACTAAGGATATCTCTGGGAGAGAGTATAACAGTCAAGATACTGGGAAAGGTAAAAAAGTCTAGAGAAATTTCAACATTAACACTGTGCGAATGGGGATAATTAGGGAGGTTGTTTATCTTTAGATTCTGGAGGACAAAGATGGAAAAGTCCACAAGGAAGAGTTGATTGACCCAGCATTGGTCGTTCTAAGTGATAAAGATAGGGAAATGGATATGGATTT
This sequence comes from Chamaecyparis obtusa, assembly GCA_027943335.1. Classification (NCBI taxonomy): domain Eukaryota; kingdom Viridiplantae; phylum Streptophyta; class Pinopsida; order Cupressales; family Cupressaceae; genus Chamaecyparis; species Chamaecyparis obtusa. The sequence continues at coordinate 555,662 of BSBK01007395.1, forward strand.
TCTCAACACACCAAGAACAGCATGCTGGATCAGTTTAGATCTTTCAAATGGCTCTACCATGAGATCGAGGACCTGAAAGAAAAAATATAGAGCTTAGACAACAAGGAACAAACCACAGAGAGAAAGTCAAGCCTGGAAACCAAGGTTCTGGGCCTCGAATCCAAAGTGATAAGCCTTGAAAAAACCCTAAAGGGTATTGCCAAGCAAAATTTCAAAATCCTCAAAATGTCCAATGAGAACCTGAAGTTGTTAATCAAGAAAATGGAAGAAAAAATGGAAACCACATCTAACCAGAGGACAAGGGAGGATGAGAAGGTGCCCACTAAAGGACCAGGAAAAAGAACTAGGGCTAGAATCAGGAAAAACATGGAGAAAATTGATCCCCAAGGAACCCAAGTTTAGAATGTGAAAGACATTGTTCAATTGATGGAGGTCCTTGAAAGAAACACAACTATCATGCTCAGGAGCTTGGCATAATTTATGGTGCCTTTCTTTTTTGCCTTACTTTTGTTGTTTCTTTTTCTTTTCTTGCTCAGCCCTGTAGTGGCATGTTTCTCAACTTACTTTGGACTATTGTGCTTTGTTATGCTTTCATGATTTTTTCCTCTAATTAACTCTGTAGTGGGTTTTAGGATCCCTATAAAACCTATTTTACTTACTAAAAAACAATTCATTTTTTTCTCTCTTTATAAGACTTAACTTTCTTACTGTAATTTACTTTATGACTATCCTTCACACTATGAATTCCATAAGTAGCACTGCCTATCACAAATTGACTCTTTTAAATAAAATATCTTATTCTTCACCATGCATTTTGTTGGTAAACCCAAATCTCTTATCATTCCTAGAAAATACGGTTGGCTTTGATTTGCAAAGCTCTAATACCAATTTGTAGAAATACAATATAGAACACACACAATGTGAAAGACAAACTTATTTTTTATTGATATAAAAAAATTATACACTCACTAATGCATTAAAATAACCTCTTATTAAAAGACAATTTCACTAATGAAACTTATTTTATGACATGCATAAGTTAAGTTAAACTATGAGTTAGTTGGAATAGAAAAAAGGTTAAACTAGGACATAAATAGAAAAGAATAGAGCCTAAAAAATGAAGGTGGTAGAAGACTCAAGATAGATTAGAGATTAAAACAAATGTGTTGATCTATTTTAATTTCTTAGATCTTTCATGACAAAGAAAGATAATTTGCATGGATTATATAACAATTAGATAAAACTAAGAATGGTTAATAAATCATCTCCTACCAATAATTTTAGGGCTTAGTTTGTTAGATAGCAATGGCTTCTTGTCAACCCCCATAATTTTTGGTTAAAGACAGAGGAAAGAAAAGAGACTTAAATTGATAAAATAGAACACAATAATTAAAAAGGATGAGTTCAAATATTATATAATACTCTTTATATATATTTCAATACATCTTCCAAATATTTATATTTTCATCAAGAATCATATCAAACTGAGATTCTCTGCATCTCTATAAAAGAGTGATCTCATAACTTCATATAAGGTAGCTTTGATAGATATCTATTTAATCTCTTGGGGCACGTAAGGTTAATTAGGACCCATATCAATCTAACATTGTTCCTTGGGCATATCAGGCTCATTACAATTAATATGAATCTGGTATTGTCTCTCAATCAGGTGATTGGCTTCGTCATATTCTTTGTTGAATTAGTTATCTCAAATATATTTAATTGATATTTAGTATCAGTACCTCATATGAAGCTAGATACTCAGGTATCGCTCATCAATCTTCGCTCAATAAAATATGGAGCTGGTATCTTTAATCTTTAATCAGTCTTCATTCAATCAAGTGTGGATTGTGTTTCTCCTTATTAGGAATGGTCTCCTCACTTTATATCAAGTTGTTTTATGATCTATCTTTTATCTATTCTTTGAATCAACTTACTACTCACATATCGATTCAAAGAGGGGAAAATGTAATCACCTAAAAAAAATTAATAGAACATAAGCCCCTAATTTTGATAAAATCTTCCTCAAGAAAAATTGTAAATTTTAAATGCATAACTTACTAGACATAATTATTTAACCAACCTGAACAATCCCCCTTACATAATTAAATCAAATCATTCCTAATATTAAAACATGGAAAATCATTTATTTGTCAAAATGACCTTTTAATATAAAGTCCTAACAATTTTATTAAAAAAAGAACAATGTGCAACTTAATCTTGATTAAATCACAATTAAAAGAGGATTTTTCTTTTTTGTCTTATTCTCCAATCAATCTTGACCAATCAAAAATCCTAGATCCTCTCACATGGATTGATCTCTCTCACCTATCCTTTGTACCTAACATCTTTTGCCTCTTAATATCCACCCTTTATTCTTGAGGCAATTCCTTTAAAATGAAGCTCTTCCTTCGCTTCATTGGATCTGGGTTCTATTATTTCATTCTAGAGTACTCTTTCTATTTTGAGTTCTTAAGTTTTTAGTCTCTTAGCTTCTATCTCTTTTTCATTGTTAGCTTAGTTTATTTTCTAGTGTAATATTGAATTCTTATCTAATTTGATTTCATAATAGCATCTTTATTGTTAGCTTAAAATTTTATTGTAGTTTCATTCAAGCTTTGCATTGCATGTTCAAGATTATCTTGGAATGGTGAATGCAAGTCTTGCATCTCCTGCACATTTGTAATCTTCCATTTTGGAGTACTCAATTCACTAATCCTTAATGCCACTCTGATGAAAATATTTAAAAGGATTAAACTTGCTTCAAATAGGAAGAAATAAGATACTTTTGAGGGTTCAATTTGTGCGTTTGCGTGAATTATTGTAGATAAATTCTTGAGTTAATATTTTGTTGAGTTTTGGTTGCATTCCAATTGAATACCAAGTTTTAACTACAAACACAGAACATGACATGTTCTTTATTGCTTTTTCAATGAACACATTTTGTCAATAATTCATTATAGTTTGTAGGTACACCCAATTGGGGCAAGATAAGAAAAAATGGAAGAGAATAAATGTAATGTGTGAGGGGATATAAGAGAATATAATATTTTTCTTTAGTGAAGGGACTTCGGTCAGAAGTTGACATAAAGACCTTATAAATCATTTAAATATTTTCTAGATATTCTAATAGTTGTTTCAAAGTCCAATGGGAGTCTTGGAACTCATTTTTTCCAAAACAGCCATGTAGAAGACAAAGGCACAAGAACATGTAGAAATCTTGACATGTTCATGAGATTATAGGTAGACCCGACCACACTCCAAATAATATTTAGTTGTTTCAAAATTTGATGACTCTTTTATTGGTGGGACCCACAAATGTATAGGAAAGGTTATAAGATTCAGAAATGAGATGAGAAAAGTGATAATCCCGAAGGTGGGAGAATATTTTATGGTCTACCTTAAAATGATAAAATTTATCTTCTTATTCAAGTCATCAAAGTATGAATTTCTTTCTATTGGGAATTTTTGTGATTTCTTGACAGTCATTTGGTTCTAACAATGTTCCTAGAACAACATAGAATATTCCCCAAAAACCTTAGGAAATAATAATGGATGTGAAGTTATTATCTAAGTCTAGTTCAACCACCGACAATAACTGAGAATATTATAGAAACATCTTTGAAACCCAATAAGTGGTATCAGATTTAGAAAGTGTGGTGATATGCCAAAGTGATGAGGGGTTAAAAAAATAAGGGATTCTATAATTTGAATTTCAAGAAATAGTTATAGAAGTGGGAATGAAAAAATCACAAGTTTGGAAATCTTTAAATAGGAAATTAAAAATAATATACCAGGATCATAAATCTTTGGCTTAAATTCCCCCTAGTGTTGTGACAACTGAGTGAAACATAAATTTTGAATCATGGTTGTTGCATATTGAATTCTTGTTATTGTTCTTTATTGTGGAATGGGTGAGCAGGGGATGATTGGAATAAATTAGTCATTGATGCAAAACTTTGTTTTTTGAATATGTGATTATAAGGTGATCTTTCAGTCACTATTTATTGAACTTTCTTCTATTATATTCATGTTGTTCAGTAGATTTATATCACTTATGGGTATATTGTACATGTAATCTTCATGGACATGGAGGTGCATTTGGAGAATTAATTATGTCAATTTCACTATGTTTTGTTTTTCATGATCGTCAGAATTGAGGCACAACAATAGAAATTAGTTACATTATTTTGTTATGCATATATGTTTGTGAATGTCTCATAGTGATTAACATTAATTTTAAGCCTCTTCCACTCTCTGGTTAAGAGCATACCCCATCTTTTTTGAAAAATAAAAACAAACATATTCGTTGAGTATCTATTTCAGGGAGTTGTAGTTGTAAATTTAGAGATTGAGAAAATTGAAATCTCGTTCAAATGTTTGTTAATAGAGAAGTCTTGTGAGCGTTTGAGTCAATTTTTTTAGAGGTCAATATATTAACTAACAAATATTACTTAAAAGAATGATGTTCTTGTTGCTAAACACATCACTAATTATTATCAGATGTAGGAAATTTCATCTAGCAGAACTACAATCTAGGGGTACTCCAAATCCTTTCAAGACAAGATGCATAATAGATACAAAATTCCAAGAGAGATTATTTAAAACTATTAGGAAACAATTTTCTTTAGGATAGATATTAATGAAATCTTAATGGAGGCAGTTGAGAAAAGGACATCTAGGATCATGCTTATGGGATATGAAGTAGATCATATTCTACTTGAAGCATATGTGCAAGATTATTTGGACAAACCATTTGACCCTAATGAGGAGAGGAGAGGTACATATCAGGAAAAGATCCTAAAAATATGTCTTGAAGATAATAGACTTGAAAGAGATCGGAAAGTGAAAAGAGAAGTAGAAATAATGGGTGAAATAATGGGATTCACTAAAGAATAAATGAAAGAAGTGAGGAAAAATATAGAGGAAGAGAGGAAAAAGGATATGAAGAAGAATTTCCTATAGATTTTTATGTTGATACTAGTGTTGTCATACTTTTGCACATTTTGGAAACCTAATTACTAGATGTGCTATGTACCCTAGTTTGCATTATTATGTGATCTGGATTAAGATTTGTGTTCATTTATTGCGAGTACATGAAAAGGAAAGATAAATAACTACATCTGAGATTACATGTCATATCCTGAATATGTTGTATAGAAAAAAAGAACTAAAAAGGAAACATCTATATGAGCTCACACATGTCGTGAGCCTAGCAAATGCAAGAATTACATAAATGAGTGCAAGTATACATAAATTAATGGAGCTAGATGCAGGGGTACCAGACATTGCCTAGTAGTGAGTTGATCTTATGTGTGCTTGGTGTGCTCCTGTGATCCTAAACCTACAGACAAAGAAAAGAAGAAGGTGTTAGATCTAATGGATCTAAGCAATGAATGGTGCCACAACATCCATAAATGCATACGTGTACTCAGTCATACACCTCTAGCATAGGTTGTGCTCAAGGCATGTGCATCAAGAGGCTTTGGAAATAAAAGAAATACCATTGATTTCACTAATGTGTTTGCTCCATGTGTAGATACAGGTTACAACACCCATGATCAGTATTGAGTCTCCTAGTACCCTACATTGAACTGGTGAGGGTTGTTAGAAGCTCTATTCCCACAGAGTTTCTGGCAACCCTAACCATCTCAAGGAGAGGCACTAATCATATAGGGGGCATTCATTGGATGGTAGTATCAGTGAGACATAAGCCAAATCAGGGCATGAACCAGATCCAGGAGGCATTGATCACAACATTTTAAGATGGCATGGCATAGGTGTTCACATGACATTGATCATCGACAAGATAAAGGTACATAAAAATCCACATGTTTAGAGAAAGTATAACATATGGTGTTTCAAGTTAAAAAACTCAATGCATGTTTACTTCAATCTGCATTTAATACCCTAAGTGTTATAGTATGAATGTGATAAATGTGCATTATATGCCAATTAAAAGGGCAAATACAACATGGCATGATGTCAAAATGATAGAAATCCACAAGGACATAAAAAAGAAATAGAGCTAATAACAGGGCATAATAAATAATAGGAATGCCACAATGGTGTGCCAATAGTAATGACAGAATATCCAAATGAAACATCAAATCATAGTCAATACAAGTCTCGGGCCAGTGCCTTAAAATAGAGGATATATGGTAACAGATGCAAAGATCAAACATGTCATGGCCTTATGTTCTCTAGCCATGTGTAGAGGAGATTCAAGCTCACAGCCCCAAGATCAATGCACAAATGCAATGAAGATAACCATTCGGGTTATGCCTTGATAACACACAGAAGCATAGTAATAGTTTGAGCATGCCCTATCCATGAAGCTGATACCATCTATTGCAACAAATGTAAAATGGTGCCCTAATAGTGCTTGTGGGTGGAGTTTCTAAATGCAACATGGTGCCCCAAACCAAATGAAATCAATGCCCTACTTATTCATAACAGAGAAGGTTAAACAACGGTATCAATGCCATATGAAATAACAATGTAAGGCAATCCAATACAAGGAGATACTATAACCATGCCTTGGTGTACAGTTTATGGATACCAAATTAGGTGGCAAATACAACATATAATGGACAAGATGCAAATCATTATATTCCATAACTATCATGCTAGCAATACTAGCGAGCTTCATAACCTTCAGGAGCCAAAATGGAGTACAAACAACAGATAAAGGAATGTAGTATTGTGCTTAATAGTAATGCCAAGTACGTGCCCTGGTCTGAGCTTTCATCGAATGCAAAGATGTAATATTGCCATTCCATCAATAGGTAACAAAGCCAAATAAACACCATAGATGGATTGTTGTTAACAAAACTTTGTCGTAAAAACCAAAATCAACAACAACAAATTCAACATAATATCAATGCCCTAGCTTTTGGCACAGGCTGTATAAAATTATGGTGCAACATGTTGCAGCACACTACTACATTCAAGGATCTTCATCTAACAATGCCCTATGTTCTTTGTCTCTTCAAATACAAAAGGGCACAGTGTAACAATACATAGCAGTGATAGACCCGTGCCATAGTATTTTTAGAATCAAATATCATTGTAGAGAATAAAACAATGAATTCAGAACTTCCCTCAAGAATTAAAAATGATTCCCTAGCATTTCAAACAACAACGGATGCAATCAAATATCATTGCAGAGATTAAAATAGTGCAAAGAACCGTGCCCTGCATTGCAGTTCCATGGAAGGAACAATGAATTTAAATATAGAGAACACTAAAAAGGTCTATGCCCTCGAGATACAGAAGATACACAATAACAGAGATGCAACTGAGAATCACTTATGTAGAGATGTGAATGCCATATCAAGTGCCTACCTCATGATAATCAGTCATCGCCAGGAAAGAAGTTGTTGTTTCCAGAATGAACTCAAGATCCAGTTCAGAGGCCTGCAGATGGATCTAGTAACTTTCCATTTGGCAAGGGTTTGAGGTGCCTTTTGACACAACTGAGAGTTGCATTGCAAATATTGTTGATTTCACATCTGTCCTCCCCTTTTTAGGGTCGAGTTTCTTTTTAGCCCTTTATTTTTGTGTCATCTTCTCAAGTTATGTATTTGAGGTCTTTGTGTGAGCTATGTCCTAAGTCCTAGGATGGGCACTTATTTATTTTAAAAGGTGGGGAGGGGCTTAGTTTTAATTTAAAATTTGCCATTAATATATTTATCCTTTTGGGGTTAATATATTAATTGTTCTATTTTGATTCCATTGGTGTTCCCAACATGCTAGGTGAATATTTAAAATCATGTATTGTGGCATGGGGGGGAATTTTTTTTTTTTAGAATATTCATGTGTCATGTGGATTGTAATAAAGTGTAAATATTTTAGATTTTCTCCTCATTTTTTGAGTTGAGACTATCTCAAAATATATTTGAATCCACTTCATTAGTTTGATAGAGGGTGAATTTTTTTAAATGTGAGTCAATGCAAGAGCCTCATTGTAGGATATTTGACATATGGTGTTTTATAAGCCTTGTTAGAATATCATTTATTCTGCATGACTTATTGGGTCTTGGGTCTTTCTTTGACTAGTCTACTTTAGGGACTCCAGTTTTTCTGTTCCCCTAGATTCTCAGGAATTGGGCATCCAAATTTTAGAGTGGTGTGATCATGGTCTAGGTGGCAGGTTTTTCTATTCTTGGCGAGGAGTGGTCTTCAATGTAGAATCTATAGATTTCCTACATATGCCTCTCACCTTTGGTGATTGAAGGCTAGTTCTTCCTTCCCTCATTCTCACAAGGTGAATGTTGTAGCTCTTTGAGAAGCAATCTGATATTGTGAATCCTTTTATTCCAATTAATAGCAAAATTGCGCCTTCTTTTCTACAATTTTGTGAGTTGGTTTGATGAGTTTGGTATCTCATATTGTGATTGAATTTTATCCTTTACATGATATTATGTTCATTTGATTGTTTTGCAAGCATTGATTTTCTTTGAAGTTTTCAAATTTGTGTGCATCTATTTGTGTTGAGTTGTGAAAATCATGTTTCCTTCTCATCTACAATCAGCACTTGATTGTTTTTCTAAGAGGAAAATCAGGAAGAGTTGTGGTGTTCGTGTTATATACTAGGTTACATTGTGAGTTTGATTTTCAGTTTGTGGATCTATCCAGTTTGGTGAATCACCTAAGTTAGATTTAACTATTTTAGTTTTATGCAATCTCTATCCCTTTCCCTTCAAATTCAGTATAGTTTGGGTGATACAAATGGGGAAGCTGACCCTTAATCCAGAGGTTTATTCTTAGTGAAGTAGTCCCACATTGCTGAGAATATTCCCATGTTTCACAGGATTGCTAGGTTTTATACTTAGCCATCATGGGTGCAATCCCTAGTGACAACAGTTTTTGGCACGCCCAGTGGGTCTTTGTCTCCTATCATTCACTAAGATTTTGGTGTGATCACAGTACAATCAGTCTTCAAGAGGTGGTTTGTTTTGACCACCATGGTGACTCTAAGAAAAATCTACTGGTTGAAGCAGTTCAAGTGCTGATAAGTTTCAAAAAGTATCTTTTACCAGCTCATTTGATGAGCATGCATGTCAATGCCTAACACATATTCACCCTATCACCCCCCATATCATGAGAAATCTACCCATGTTCTAGCGTTTATGCCATACCAAGTTGGCCAAGTAGTAGCATAAAATCAAAATGCCCCACCAACAGCAAATTTCTAGCATGCACCACCATTCTCTCCCACCCAGCATCAAGCACCCTAGCAACATTCCTATCAACCACCCTATGAAGATCACCATTTCAATCCTAAGAATCAGCCCCATACCACTTCAGATTCAAGCTCCATATCCTCTTTGTTGGTAGTTTGTCAGGAGGAAATGAAATATTTCATGAAAGATTATGCAGAGATGAGGTCTCAAAAGGAGGAGCTCTCAAGAAAGTATATGGAGGTGGTGACTTTGTCAAGGCAACTTGAGAGCCAGATAGTGGGTGCTGAGTAGACCCTTGAAGAGAAGAACCAATTGACCTTGACACAAGAGAAGGTTCATGAAGAAAAGATTGAAGAATATCAAGAACTCATAAAGCCCATCTATCTTACAACTACAAAAACTAAGGAGGATCTCTGAAAAGAGTTGGAACAAAATGATGAATTCCATGATCATGAACGAGAGACACTGGCTAGACAAATTGTAGAAAAGGATAAGTTGATTAAGCATTTGTTGGCATGAGTACCAAAGGAAGAGATCCAGAAGGAGATGCCCCATGCTACTGAAGAGAACCTAGAAGCTTTGTAGACCAGATAAGAGACTCACAAGGTTCAGATTCCTAGTTTCTTGCCTGGTAAGTCCACTAGCACTCCTATTGAAATTCTAGGCTTTAGGATTTCTCCTTTAGTTTAGAATCTTAGTCAACAAGACCCTGATCCCGATGCATGTTTAGAGCCTATTCATGACCCTATCTCATATTTTCAGCCACTTCATTCCACTTCTATAGATGAGACACCTATGATGTTTGACTTCCTATATGATGGTGAGCCTATCCTTTAGCAGATTAAGCCCTATGAGCCAATTCCTAAAGAGATCCCTATACCTCCTAGCATTTCAAGAAACTAGGGAGAAGATGAGTCTTATCCTTTGGATGTACTTTTTCATGATGAAGTTGAGGAACAAGTAGATTTATCATGTAGTGATGGATTAGAGCAGCCAGATAAGAATAAGAAAGAAAGTGAAGGAGGTGAAAGTCTAGCTTATGTGTTTGAGGAGATGCCTTCTTATATTGAGCAAGAAGAGATAGTTCAGGACCCACTAGTTGAGTTCCTTGATTATGGTAAGAAAGATGATTTGGTTGTTGCTAGCCTAGGCCAACAAGAAGATTTTGATTCTATGATAAATGCTTTCTGGTCATCTTTTGTTTGTGTTCCTCATCTTCCTGAAATAGGTAATAACATGTGTGTCCCTAAGGAAGACCTTTCATTTCAAGAGGCTAATGTTGTACCAGTAATAAAATTTGAGCTTGTTTGTAATAAAGTGGTGGATGAATCTCAGGATTCATGTTCCTTAGATCATGAAGAAAGGCCAGTGGTTGTTAAAGACCTGGTGTAGTTTGATGGATTTGATGAGTTGTTGGATGTTTTAACTGATGAAGAGGAGAATCCTCTAACTGCAGAAGAAGAAATTTTATGGCAGAACATCATGGAGGGGCAGAGTTCCAATCAGCATGTTGAAGATGTTCATAAGATGCATCCTAAGTAGCAGGAGAGGCCTAGTTTCATGCTCTCTAGGGGTTGTCCTATTAGATACATAGCACAGATGTGGTCAAGCAAGGCATCTATACTTAATGATTTGATGGAAGGTGATGTCAAGAGTTCACTCATTAGTAACCAGGATATCATTCAGCCTTATCAGCCTACCTGGGAGGACATCACCTATGATCTAAGCAAGGTGAGTTGTTTGGACTATGAATTTCAAGAGTTGATATGCCAGATAGTCCAGTATGTTTTTGTATTTCATATTCACCCTATTGGCATTAAGTATGAAAAGTACAATGTTTTGAGAAGAATGGGAAGTTATTTTAACAATCCAGTTAATGGATTTGTTTGACCAGTTTGCTGACTGGTTAGAGTAGGGTAGAGTAGAAGTTTTGTTTACTATTTCCCCCTAAGTGCCTCAGCACAAGGTTTGCTTTCAAGTTTGAGTTTTCAGTTTGGTTTGGGTAGCAATAAGCCTGAGTAGTTTACCAGGCAGTCAGCTTGTGTTTGGTTGAATGGAAGGAGTTTGTTTTGTTTGAGAGCTAGGTTCAGTTCTGTGGCTTATGACTCTATGCCCAATGGATCTATAAGGTAGCTGGTCAGATGCTTAGTAGGCAAGCACTCCAAAGAGGTCGCCAAAATGTTGTCATACTTTTGCACATTTTGGAAACCTAATTACTAGATGTTATATGTACCCTAGTTTGCATTATTATGTGATCTGGATTAAGATTTGTGTTCATTTATTGCAAGTGCATGAAAAGGAAACATAAATAACTACATCTGAGATTACACGTCATATCCTGAATATGTTGTACAAAAGAAAAGAACTAAAAAGGAAACATCTATCTGAGCTCACACATGTCGTGAGCATAGTAAATGCAAGAATTGCATAAATGAGTGCAAGTATAAATAAATTAATGGAGCTAGATGCAGGGGTACCAGACATTGTCTAGTAGTGAATTGATCTTCTGTGTGCCCGGTGTGCTCCTGTGATCCTGAACCTACAGAGAGAGAAAAGAAGAATGCATTAGATCTAATGGATCTAAGCAATGAATGGTGCCACAACATCCATAAAGGCATACATGTACTCATTCATATACCTTTGGCATAGGCTGTGCTCAGGGCATGTGCATCAGGAGGCTCTAGAAATAAAAGAAATATCATTGATTTCACTAATGTGTTTGCTATGTGTACAGATACAGGTTACAACACCCATGATCAGTATTGAGTCTCCTAGTACCCTACACTGAACCAGTGAGGGTTTTCAGAAGCTCTATTCCCATAGAGTTTCTAGCAACCCTAATTGTCTCAAGGAGAGGCACTAATCATATAGGGGGCATTCAGTGGATGGCAGTATTAGTGAGACATAAGCCAAATCAAATGGAGCATGGTGAAACAGGGCATGAACCAGATCTAGGAGGCATTCATCACAACATTTTAAGATGGCATGGCATAGGTGTTCACATGACATTCATCATCGGCAAGAAAAAGGTACATGAAAATCCACATGTTCAGAGAAAGTATAACATATGGCGTTTCAAGTTAAAAAACTCAATGAATGTGTACTTAAATCTACATTTAATACTCTAAGTGTTATAGTATGAATGTGATAAATCTGCATTATATGACAATTAAAAGGGCAAATACAATATGGCATGATGTCAAAATGACAGAAATCCACAAGGACATAAAAAAGAAATAGAGCTAATAACAGGGCATAATAAATAATAGCAATGCTAGAAGGGTGTGCCAATAGTAATGATAGAATATCCAAATGAAATATCAAATCACAGTCAATACAAGTCTCAGGCTAGTGCCTTGAAATAGAGGATATATGGTAATAGATGCAAAGATCAAACATGTCATGGCCTTATGTTCTCCAGCCATATGTAGAGGAGATTCAAGCTCACAGCCCCAGGATCAATGAACAAATGCAGTGAAGATAACCATTCGGGTTATGCCTTGATAACACACAAAAGCACAGTAATAGTTTGAGCATGCCCTAGCCATGAAGCCGATACCATCTATTGCAACAAATGTAAAATGGTGCCCTAATAGTGCTTGTGGGTGGAGTTTCTAAATGCAACATGGTGCCCCAAACCAAATGAAATCAATGCCCTAGTTATTCATAATAGAGAAGGATAAATAGCGATATCAATGCCATATGAAATAACAATGTAAGGAAATCCAATACAAGGAGATACTATAACCATGCCTTGGTGTATAGTTTTTGGATACCAAATCAGGTGGCAAAGACAACATACAGTGGACATGATGCAAATCAATTTATGCCATAACTCTCATACTAGCAATAACAGTGAGCTTCATAACCTTCAAGAGCCAAAATGGAGTACAAACAGCAGATAAAGGAATGTAGTATTGTGCTTAATAGTAATGCCAAGTATGTGCCCTAGTCTGAGATTTCATTGAATGCAAAGATGTAATATTATCATGCCTTCAAAAGGTAAAAAACCCAAATAAACACCACAGATGGGTTGTTGTTAACAAAACTCTTTCGTGAAACCAAAATCAACAACAACAAATTCAACATAATATCAATGCCCTAGCTTTTGGCATAGGCTATATAAAATTATGGTGCGACATGTTGTAGCCCACTACTACATTCAAGGATGTTCATCTAACAATGCCCTATGTTCTCGGTCTCTTCAAATACAAAAGGGCATAGTGTAACAATACATAGCATTGATAGACGTGTGCCATAGTATTTTCAAAATCAAATATCATTGTAGAGAATAAAACAATGAATTCAGAACATCGCTCAAGAATTAAAACTGATGCCCTAACATTTCAAATAGCAACAGATGCAATCAAATATCATTGGAGAGATTAAAATAGTGCAAAGAACCATGCCCTAGATTGCAATGCCATGGAAGGAACAACGAATTTAAATATAGAGAACACTAAAAAGGTCTATGCCCTCGAGATAAAAAAGATACACAATAACAAAGATGCAACCAAGAATCACTTATGCAGAGATGTGAATGCCATATCAAGTGCCTACCTCATGATAATCAGTTGTTGCCAGGAAAGAAGTTGTTGTTTCCAAAATCAACTCAAGATCTAGTTTAGAGGCTTGCAAATGGATCTAGTAACTTGCCATTTGGCAAGGGTTTGAGGTGCCTTTTGACACAGCTGAGAGTTGCATTGCAAATATTGTCTATTTCACATCTTTCCTCCCCTTTTTAGGGTCAAGTTTCTTTTTAGCCCTTTATTTTTGTGTCATCTTCTCAAGTTATGTATTTGAGGTCTTTGTGTGAGCTATGTCCTAAGTCCTAGGATGGGGACTTATTTATTTTAAAAGGTGGGGAGGGGCTTAGTTTTAATTTGAAATTGGCCATTAATATATTTATCCTTTTGGGGTTAATATATTAATTGTTCTATTTTGATGTCATTGGTGTTTCCAACATGCTAGGTGAATATTTAAAATCATGTATTGTGGCATGGGGGGGAATTATTTTTTTTAGAATATTCGTGTGTCATGTGGATTGTAATTAAGTGTAAATATTTTAGATTTTCTCCTCATTTTTCGAGTTGAGACTATCTCAAAATATATTTGAATCCACTTCATTAGTTTGATAGAGGGGGAATTTTTTCAAATGTGAGTCAATGCAAGAGCCTCATTGTAAGATATTTGACATATGGCATTTTATAAGCCTTGTCAGAATATCATTTATTCTGCATGACTTAGTGGGTCTTGGGTCTTTCTTTGACTAGTCTATTTTAGGGACTCCACTTTTTCCGTTCCCCTAGATTATCAAGAATTGAGCATCTAAATTTCAGAGTGGTGTGATCATGGTCCAGGTGGCAGGTTTTCCTATTCTTGGTGAGGAGTGGTCTTCAATGTAGAATCTACAAATTTCCTATATATGCCTCTCACCTTCGGTGATTGAAGGCTAGTTCTTCCTTCCTATTAGGCCAATTTTCTGCCATAGCGAAAATCCTTTAAAAATGGCCTATTGCCTTGCAATTTTTCTTGATATACCCTTTTCCCTATGTTCCTTATCTTTTCACCAGGTTCTAGTCAAATTTTCACATGCTGAATCATAAAATCCTGAAAGTTATTTGAAGTTTAAGGTCTACGGGAAAAGTCTTTAAAATCTGCCACAGTGCCGAAAACCCATAGTGTTTTCAAAAAGTCCATGATGTTTTCGACTTGTGTGTTGTTTTCAATCTTGTGCTTCCTATTTGGTTCGCTTATCTTTTGGCATCGGAAACCCGTGTTGTTTTTGGCTCCCTTGTTTGCCTTTTGGTCTGTTGAAAGGTCTGTGTGTTTTCGATCTCTCACCGAAAACACTGTGTGTTTTTTACCATGCATTTCATCTTTTCTGCAGGCTCTCCTTGTTCTATGTCTTAGCTGCGCATGTCCAACCATGTGGTGGGTCCAGCTTCTTCCCTATTGGTTGTCACATGGCCGCATGTTAGACTTTTCTGACATGCGATCATGCGACCGCTTGCCACATGGCCGTGTGGGTCCTGCTCCTGTGTAGCTACCTGGCAGTTTACTTCTCTAACAGTGCAAGTGCACATTGTGGCGCTAGAGATCAAAGATCTACGGTCAGTGTATCATCACATGGAATATTCCATGCCCATGCAATCATGCACCCACTGTCCAATTTTGTGCCGACGGTTTGTTCGCTTTGGGCCCGCTGGCGAATGTGGTGATGTGGTAGCTTTTGGTTGGCTATTGCATGATCGCATAGCCCATTCTTTGGCTATGCAATCATGCAACCGGCTGACACGTGCCCTTGTTCGTGGTTACAAAGTTGTGCCATGGCATTTTTCTTCTGGTGGTGTTAACCGGTGGCGGTTAATGTTACCGGGCTGTCGCATGCTCGCATAGCCCACTTCTGGGCTATGCAATCATACAATAGGGTGCCACATGTCCCTGGGGCCCATCTGGCTATTTGGTGGGCTTGGTGGTGGGTGAGTACGTGGTGGTTTCTGATTGGTCCGTGCTGGCGGGGTGGTGGATTTGGAACGTGGGCCCAGGCTTAGGTATCTCGGCAGTTGTAGCATGTAGTGGCGTGACATGTGGCATTTGGCGGGCCCTGATGGGGTCATGGTTTTGGTGGTCTGGATAAAAAGATGGTGGTACCAATAAAGTGTGGTCTTTTCACACATTCGCAAGAAGATTTGGCAATTTTCTAGTTTGTCAAGCTACTTGGCGAACAACGGTCGCAGAGTCGCTAGATTTTTAGCGAAAGGTGCAAAGCATTTCATGAACTGGCGGAGGTTCTTTGGTTGCTAGTTCACTAGATATGTGGGGTCTATGTTTGTGGTGATTGGGGGAGTGGTGGTATGACACATGGCAGGTGGGCCCAAGTCTGAGGCTTGGCAGATTGTTTGTGGGGCCGAGGCATAGTGTTAGCCCGTTGTCGCATGTTCGCATAACCCATTTTTGGGTTATGCGATCATGCGACCAAGCATAAAATGGAGCCCGATTCTTGTGGTGGTAAGGTTCATGACTACATGGCTGCATGACTAAGGGCAAACAAGTTGAAGAACATCAAGCCCGCGTAATGCAGAGTCACTGTTGTTTTTCAAATTTTGAATTCCTGAGAGTTGCAGCGACAGGAGGTACCTGGTTTTAATGCTTTTGGGGCAAATTTTGATTGGTTTGGTGGCACCAGTGATTGCAAGGTGGTCCAGAGGCCTATTACTTGATTACATGGAGACTTTTATGCCGTATGAAGGACTATTTTTATGCTCGGTAGGTGTGTTTGTAGGTGGCTGATTTGACTAGCTCTCATGGTTCTACCTAGTGTTTTGTACTGATTGTCATAATTATAAGATCTATTTGAGATCTCTCTCTCTAGATTGCCTTTGTTTCCTACTCATGTAGTAGTTTTGATTGGTGTGCCCTCGCTGTTCGTAGCTTGTTGCAACCTGTCATGGGTTTCCAAGGCAGCTAGTGGTATAAATAGTGGAATTTTTTACTATGTCTGGGTTCTCAATTTTGTCAGTTCCAGTGAAGGGTTTTGTTCTCCAGATTTTTCCTTCTCTCTGCATATAGGGTGTTCCTCTTTCTTTTGCTGGCTCAGAGAATATAATGCATGCTGCAGTAGATTTGTCTTATGTATGAGGACTCAATGTATTCTTACTGTCACTAAGCTATCTCCATTTGAATTCTCGATTCATTAATCACACATCAAGGGTGTCTAGTTTTTCTGCTTGTATTACCTAAGTGTTTGCAAGTAGAGTTATCTTCGCAGAGGTAACTAGTTCAAGGTTAGTGTTTATGCATGTATGAGCTGAAATATCAAAGATAGGTCATGCTTGTCTTCTAGTGGATGCTGGTTAATGTATTATCTGATTCATAGGTCTCTTCTAAGGGGAGTGTTAAAATCCTTTGATGGATAATAGCATGTTTGAATGCACGGGTGGGTGTTAAGTTGAGGTTTGGTCATGGTGTGTGATTGATGTCAGGCATCAAGACATTAAGCATATTGTGTTCTTGTTTCATAACTGTCTCTTGTAGTAGGGTATTTGACTCTATGGCCTATTGGATAAGGTGCTGGTCTATCAAAGACTTAGAGCATCTCAGGGGACCTTTCAATTATCTTTAAAATCATTTCATTTCTATCCCACCCTTTCCCTTTCAAGTTGTTAGTGTAAGTTTCTAGTTTTCATACTCACTCCATGCAAGTTGGGCTATTGCATGAGATATTGGCTTCATTGAGGTACAGGATACCTAGAAGAGTTTGAAAATCATTCCACAGTCAGTTACCTGCAGGCCTGTAGTATGACACAAGGTAATATGTGTGTGCAGATGAGGTATACCCACCTGAGTGATGTGGAGCTCAAAGTGTAGAAGGATCTCTCTTTGATCCTTGTCAGTTGGCCCTTTTTCCTGTCAGTTTTGGAATGTTGAGTGAATGTGACACTAGCCCTGTCAATCTTGATGCCAAGCTGACCTTTGGGGAAAAAGATCACCAACAAGATGGAAACTCTACTGGGGAAATGAAATAAGTTTACTGATAAGAGTATGCCAGAGTCTTGTTGTATTCAGTTTGGGGAAGAGTCTTATATGTTTTCCAATCTGAGAATTATTTATCAGATTTACAAGTGTGCTACCTAGATTTGTTGATCAATTTATGTGTGGCTTTCTTGTGGGAGTGCTCAGAGTCTATTGGTGTTTCAAGAAAGGTTAGTAAAATTTGTGTCCTCTGAAGAGAGGTGGCAACTCTATGCTAGAAAGGACCTGAGTTGTGAAGTTTTGTTGGGACTTCATTTAGCTGAGAAGAAGGCAGCAGCATTCAACAGGGCAATCCAAGTATTCTCCATTTAGTGTATTGCATTTGCATGGTCCTTATCAAATGGTTTTGTCATTAAGAAAGGACATATAAGAATGAAGTATGTAGGAAAGATTCAGTGACAAAGGAAGGATCAATTCAAGTATAGATTTCCTGTCATTGGTCTTGAAGATTTTCAAGTAGGTGTGCAACAGTTGTAGCCAGTGATGGATGTTCACAAGGTTTCTTTTGTCAGAGGTTATGCACCATTTTGTTATGATGGTATACCTAGTTTCCCTAATGATATCCCTGATAAAATCATGGGATACTTGCCTAAGTTTAATAGGAACCAGTATCAGTTAGCAAGAAAGCATGTTCAGTGTTTTGCTAATGTGATGAATGATTTTGAGGTTTTCCATGAAGACCTATGGATGAAATTGTTTGTCCAAACTCTAGAGGGTGATGCTAGAGACTGGTTTTCTTTCTTGCCAGCATGTTCTATTTCATCTTGGATTAAGATGCAGTTAGCCTTCATGGAGCAGTTTGGAGAAAGGGTAAGCATATCTGATTCTTATGATAAGCTTTTAAAGATTCATATTGAGAAAGATGAACTTGTCCCTCAGTTCAATATCAGATTTGCAAAAGTTTTGAATGAAATCCCTAAAGGTTATAGACCCAATGACCAAGTGTGTGTAAATGTCTACTTTGATGCATTTGATAAGAAAATGAATTACTTGTTGAGTGACAAAGAACCTAGGACATTATATCAGGCATTTGTAACTGCAACGGGTATTGAAAACAATTTGAAATATGGATTGACCAAAGGTCATTTTTCCATGAGTGTCTGCCAGTATAACGAATATGAAAGAAAACAAGAATGTATTGCTAATACTGCAGTCCCAAATCAGTGTATCAACACTTCTGCTGTGGTTTGTAATCAGGTTGAGATGTCAAATCAGGATATGTGTATAAATGTTGTTGAGTCTTTTGCTGCTGATGAGACATGTATTCAAGATGCTACAACAGTGAGATATATTCCAGACCCTGAAAGGATTGAGTAGTGTACTGGTGTTTTGAGTTGTGAATTAGCTACTGTAGTCAATCCTTGTGACATGGATTATAAATATAATACCACTGATGTTCCTAGACATGAAATTGTTGCTTCTATATCTCAGTCCTATGAAAATGAAGAGGTTGAAAGTTATGTCTCTAATGATGAGTTTGAGGTTGTTGCACAAGGTAAGGAATATGATTCATTTTCATATCAGTCACAGACAGAAGAACATAGTGCTAAAATTGGTTATTCAAGTGAGGGTGATGAAGGTAGTGATGGAAAGGTCTCTGCATATGAGTCAGATACAATATGGGAAGAAGAAAGTAATGATGGTGATGTTGATATAGATGCTGAGAAAAGTGTTGACTGTGGGAGCATGGATGAGGTTGAGAATGATTTTCTTTCTGATGATATGTCACAGGGTTTCTCTCATGTTGCAGAGGATTTTTCTTCACGGTTTTCTATGCCAGCGGGTGGTAATGATGCTGATTGTAAAGTCTTGGAGGTTGAAGACTTGTGGGGAAATCCATGGGATGGTTCTTCTGATGAGTACAACACTGATTGTTCATATGTCGACAGTAGTGATGGTGAGTCATGCTCTGGCTTTGATTCTGGATTCTCTTCTTCTTTCGAAGATGTGTATGATGATGCAAATGAAGACATATATAGTGGGGTTGCAAATGAGTTATTTGATGAGGACACTAGTGAAGACCAGATAGAGCTTTGTCTGAATTACTATGATAAACAATTCCATGTTGTTTCTAACCCACTATTTGAGGAATGTGCTTAGAGGATGGAATTTGTTGAGGATTACTCACCTTCTGCACTTAAAGCTTCACATACAGTTGATTTGGAGTCTCCCTCACCAATAAGGCCAGTTGAAAGAAAGGTAATGCAGGATGAATGTTGCTTTGTTGATGAAGATGCATTACATTGGGACAACATTTTTCTTCTGCCACCAAGTAGTGAAAATAATGGTGATAATCTAGTTCATGATATTGATCATGTGAATCATCCCTATGAGGATAAAGGTGTGATTTATCAGGAGAAATCAGACTTGATAAACCCGAGTAACCTAATATATGAGTATGTTTCAGTGGCCTTGGCTGAGGTAAGTGAAACTGAGTATAGCTACTTTTATTTTGATATGCAAGAGTACATTGAAGGTGAGCTGGATGATTGCAGCCAGGAAGAAAAGGTATCAGTTTCTTGTCCCCTTTCATATGTTTCAATCCATGGTGATTTTGATGATGCCTATTTTTCAAGCAATGAGTTTGTGGGGGGACATATGAAGGAGGGCATTGGTGATGATAAACCCAGGGTTGTTTTGCAATCGATGCTTGACAATGTTTTCTATCATTATGCATGTGGAAAAGGTTTCAGACCTTTGTTTGATTTTGTGAGAAGAAACCAAGTTTTTGATAGAGGAAAAGGATAGCATTCCTTTGGCATCTAGATGTTGCTTGTGTATTTTCTGTATATCCTGTGTTGTGGTGCCAGGTTTTTTGGTAGGGAGCCAATTTGTGAATTTTTGGGTTTTAAAGTGGGGAGAGGGCCTAATTGTTTTGTTTGGGTGTGGTCTCCTTCTCCCAGTGATTCTAAATTCTTTCCATGCTTGCACGAGACATGCATCCCCAACTAGAGCCACTATTAGGCCAGTTTTCTACCATAGCAAAAATCCTTTGAAAATGGCCTATTGCCTTGCAAGTTTTCTTGATATACCCTTTGCCCTATGTTCCTTGTGTTGTCACTAGGTTTTGGTCAAATTTGCACGTGCTGAATCATAAAATCCTGAAAGTTATTCAAAGTTTAAGGTCTGTGGGAAAATTCTTTAAAATCTACCACAGTGTCGAAAACCCACAATGTTTTCAAAAAGTCCATGATGTTTTTGACCTGTGTGTTGTTTTCAACCTTGTGCTTCCTGTTTGGTTCGCTTATCTTTTGGCATCAGAAACCTGTGTTGTTTTCAGCTCCCTTGTTTGCCTTTTGGTCTGTTGAAAGGTCTGTGTGTTTTCGATCTGTCACCAAAAACACTGTGTATTTTCGACCATGCATTTCATCTTTTCTGCCAGCTCTCCTTGTTCTATGTCTTAGCTATGCATGTCTGACTGTGTGGTGGGTATAGCTTCTTCCCTATTGGCTATCACATGGTTGCATGTCAGACTTTTTTGACATGCGATCATGCGACCGCTTGCCACGTGGCCATGTGGGTCCCAGTTCTATGCAGCTGCCTGGTGATTTACTTCTCTAACAGCGCAAGTGCAATGTTGTGAGGCCAAAGATCAAAGATCTAAGGTCGGTGTATGATCACATGGAATATTCCATGCCCATGTGATCATGCTCCCACCATCTGATTGGGTGCCGACAGTTTGTTCACTTTGGGCCCGCTAG
Source organism: Chamaecyparis obtusa (assembly GCA_027943335.1). Taxonomy (NCBI): domain Eukaryota; kingdom Viridiplantae; phylum Streptophyta; class Pinopsida; order Cupressales; family Cupressaceae; genus Chamaecyparis; species Chamaecyparis obtusa. The sequence goes on from BSBK01007395.1 coordinate 577,086, forward strand.
CGGATGTGGTGATGTGGTAGCTTTTGGTTGGCTGTCACATGATCACATAGCCCATTCTTTGGCTATGTGATCATGCGACCGGCTGACACGTGTCCTTATTCATGGTTGCGGAGTTGTGCCGTGGTAGTTTTCTTATGGTGGTGTTAACCGGTGGCGGTTAATGTTAGCGGGCTGTCGCATGCTTGCATAGCCCACTTCAGAGCTATGTGATCATATGACAGGGTGCCACGTGTCCCTGGGGCCCATTTGGCTATTTGGTGGGCTCAGTGGTGGGTGAGCATGTGGCATTCTTCGGTTCATCCGTGCTAGCAGGGTGGTGGATTTGGAACGTGGGCCCAGGCTTGGGTATCTCGGTGGTTGCAGTGTGTAGTGGCATGACACGTGGTGTTTGGAGGGCCCCGGTGGGGTCTTGGTTTTGGTGGTTCAGACAAAAAGATGGTGGTACTGATAAAGTGTGGTCTTGTCATGCATTCGCAAGAAGATTTGGTGGTTTTCTAGTTTGTCTAGCGACTTGGCGAACAACGGTCGCAGAGTCACTAGATTTTTAGCGAAAGGTGCAAAGCATTTCACAAACTGGTGGAGGTTCATTGGTTGCCAGTTTTCTAGATATGTGGGGTCCATGTTTGCGGTGACCCGGTGAGTGGTGGTGTGACACATGGTAGGTGGGTGCAGGTCTGAGGCTTGGCAAATTATTTGTGGGGCCGAGGCATAGTGTTAGCCCGTTGTCGCATGTTTGCATAACCCATTTTTAGGTTATGCGATCATGCGACCAAGCATAAAATGGAGCCCAATTCTTGTGGCAATAAGGTTCATGACTTCTCAGTTGCGTGACTAAGGGCGAACAGGTTGAAGAACATCAAGCCCGCGTAATGCAGAGTGACCATTGTTTTTCAAATTTTGAATTCCTAATAGTTGCAGTGGTAGGAGGTACCTAGTTTTAATGCTTTTGGGGCAGATTTTGATTGGTTTGGTGGCGCTAGTGATTGCAAGGTGGTCCAAAGGCCTCTTACTTGATTGCATGGAGAATTTTATGCAGTATGAAGGACTATTTTGTGCTCGGCAGGTGTGTTTGCAGGTGGCTGATTTGACTGGCTCTCATGGTTCTGCCTGGTGTTTTGTACTAATTGTCATAATTGTAAGATCTATTTGAGATCTCTCTCTCCAGGTTGCCTTTGTTTCCTACTCATGCAATATTTTTGATTGGTGTGCCCTAGCTATCTGTAGCTTGTTGCAACCTGTCATGGGTTTCCAAGGCAGCTAGTGGTATAAATAGTGGAATTTTTTACTATGTCTGGGTTCTGAATTTTGTCAGTTCCAATGAAGGGTTTTGTTCTATAGATGTTTCGTTCTCTCTGCATATAGGGTGTTCCTCTTTCTTTTGCTAGCTCAGAGAATATAATGCATGCTGCAGTAGATTTGTCTTATGCATGAAGACTCAATGTATTCTTACCGTCACTAAGCTATCTCCATTTGAATTCTCGATTCATTAATCACACATCAAGGGTGTCTGGTTTTTTTGCTTGTATTGCCTAAGTGTTTGCAAGTAGAGTTATCTTCACAGAGGTAACTAGTTCAGGGTTAGTGTTTATGCATGTATGAGCTGAAATATCAAAGATAGGTCATGCTTGTCTTGCAGTGGATGTTGGGTAATGTATTATCTGATTCATAGGTCTCTTTTAAGGGGAGGGTTAAAATCCTTTGATGGATAATAGCATGTTTGAATGCGCAGGTGGGTGTTAAGTTGAGGTTTGGTCATGGTGTGTGATTGATGTCAAGCATCAAGACATTGAGCATATTGTGTTCTTGTTTCATAACGGTCTCTTGCAGTAGGGTATTTGACTCTGTGGCCTATTGGATAAGGCACTGGACTATCTGAGACTTAGGACATCTCAGGGGACCTTTCAATCATCTTTAAAATCATTTCATTTCTGTCCCACCCTTTCCCTTTCAAGTTGTTAGTGTAGGTTTCTGGTTTTCATACTCACTCCATGCAAGTTGGGCTATTGCATGAGATATTGGTTTCATTGAGGTACAGGATACCTGGATGAGTTTGAAAATCATTCCAAAGTCAATTACGTCCAGGCTTGTAGTATGACACAAGGTAATATGTGTGTGCAGATGAGGTATATCCACCTGAGTGATGTGGAGCTCAAAGTGTAGAAGGATCTCTCTTTGATCCTTGTCAGTTGGCCCTTTTTCCTGTCAATTTTGGAATGTTGAGTGAATGTGACACTAGCCCTGTCAATCCTAATGCCAAGCTGACCTTTGGGGAAAAAGATCACCAACACTTCCCTTATTCTCACGAGGTGAATGTTGTAGCTCTTTGAGAAGCAATCTGATATTGTGACTTCTTTTATTCCAGTTAATAGCAAAATTGGTCCTTCTTTTCTACAATTTGTTGAGTTGGTTTGATGAGCTTGGTATCTTGTATTGTGATTGAATTTTATCCTTTACATGATATTATGTTCATTTGATTGTTTTGCAAGCATTGATTTTCTTTGAAGTTTTCAAATCTGCGTGCATCTATTTGTGTTGAGTTGTGAAAATCATCTTTCCTTCTCATCTACAATCAGCACCTGATTATTTTTCTAAGAGGAAAATCATATTTGGAAGAGTTGTGGTGTTCATGTTATGTATTGGGTTACATTGTGAGTTTGATTTTCAGTTTGTGGATCTATCCAGTTTGGTGAATCACCTAAGTTAGATTTAGTTATTTCAGTTTTATGCAATCTCTATCCCTTTCCCTTCAGAGTCAGTATGGTTCAGGTGATACAAACAGGGAAGCCGACCCTTAATCCAGAGGTTTATTCTCGGTGAAGCAATCCCACATCTTGAGAGTATTCCCATGTTTCACAGGATTGCTAGGTTTTATACTTAGCCATCATGGGTTCAATCCCTAGTGACAACAACTAGTACATCATAGAAGAAGTCATCAGTTGCAAAGAAATTTGAGACTTATAAGCCACCTTCACTAAATGATACACAATATAAATCTATGAAACCGAAGTTATTTCTTAAATCTTCAAGAGAAATAGTTAAGACAGAAACAAAAACAAATTACAAAGGAACAAAGGATGATGACAAAGATGAAGCCATAGATTTAGACAATGCATTGAAGAAGTTATGTATAAAAGGATCTAAGGAAGCTAGAGTGGTGAGTGTTCGTATAATTGATGATGATCCTATGGCTATGGAGTATAAAGTTAATATAGGTAAGCAACATTTCTTATTAAATGGTGTTTTGAAGAACATGAAAGTTCATAGCATACTAGTTTAGTTAAAGAGGCATTACAATATATTTGATGAGAAAGAAAAAATATTGTTAGAAGATGAAGTGATTACCTATTTGAAAAAGTGTAATAGAGTTTTGGTTGAGATAAAAGGGGTCATCCCTCTTGAGCTAATTGACATTATTGGCACAAGAAGGTTGACAACTCAAGTTGAGGATAAGAGGATCAAAGGGAGGACACTGGTCAATCTCTATCCTCTTATTGCCAAGGAATAAAATTTAGATAATATTCTTGAAGAGGCAAAGAAGGAATTGATTTTTAAGTCAAGGATTAAGAATCTATTAGTTGGAAGAACCATTAAAGTTATCAAAAAAACTAAAAATTTTATTACAAAAATCTTGAAGAAACTCATGTTGATGATAATGAGCCCTTTGATAATATGGATACATCTTTTGTAATGACTAATGAAGATCCATATGTCTTTATCTCTGGTGTTCCAATTTTATTTTTAGTTCATTTTATGGATGATGATGATGATGACATTCCTAGAGTTTCTAACATCAAGATGACTATGAAAAAAGAAGATTATGTTCTTGGTGAGAAGGAGGAATAAGAGAGAGTTAAAAAAATGTAGATGATCAGACTGATAGGTCCAAGGAAAAATATGTAGAGGAGGATAAAGGTGAAGTAAAAAAATAAATAGTCGATGACAATTAGATGGGTAAAGAAACTAGAGAAGATGGAGACACGAAGATTGATTAGACTCAAGAAATAGTTAGAGTGGAGACTGTTGAGGGTAAATATGAGCATCAATTGAAGGCAAGAGACATTGTAAAAGCATAGGAAAATCATTTAAAGAGGATAAATTTTATATGGATGACTTGAAAATTACTCAAGGTCCAATTTAGGTGGACACTTTCAGACCAGTTCAGTTGCTGGGACTTGCTTTGGTAGATCAAGCAAAACCAAGGAACTAGATCATAGAAACATATAAGAAAGTTAATTAGTTACTTTCCCTTGTATCTGAAGTTTTGTGAAAAATCATTGTACTACATATTTTGTAGATTAAAAAGTGTCCACATTAGTTCAAATTGAAAGGTTTTTCAATACAATTAACACTCATTTTGATTCTTTGGAGAAGTCAGCACTGGTAAAATTTTAGAATGAATTTGATGCCAGAATATTCACTCGGTTAAAATCATTCATCACTAGTAATAAAATCTCATTGGAATTTTTTATTTGGAATTTCAAGGATGAATTAGAAAAAGGAGGTTAAACTTATAAATCTTGTATTGAATATCCTAAGTTTGTATTTGTTATTGACAAAATCATAAAGGATAGTGAAGTGATGCTAACTAAAATTTCATAGTAATTTGATCATTTGGAGGAATTAGCATCAGTCCATGTAGTACAAGTGACATCTTTAAATAAAAATTAAAACACTTTTCACTGAGAGAGATAGAGTGAAGGGAAGGATCAATAAGTTGTTGAACTTACTTACAGTTCCTAAATTTGATGTGTTGTTGAGAGGTTTGAAGGAGGCAAAGGAAACTTATGAATATCCTGATGCCCCTAATTTTATTGGATCCGAGATGTTGGCTTATGCCATCTATTGGAAAATTGATATTTCTAAGAGAACTAAGAAAATATGGGATATAGATTTTGCATCTTTGATGAATAATTTCTCTGATATTTTCAAGCTCATTATTTTTACATATTTTTGTATATAGGCAAAATATATAGGATTTCAGTAGTCAAATTTTGGGGAAGACTCCAACATTTTCTATTGATGTGAAAGAGGGAGAGATAAGGATAAAAATGAGATATTCAACTTAGGGGGAGGAAATTGTTTTGGCATTATTCTAGGACACTTAGTCATTTTTCACTAGGTGTTTCCATTGATGTAAAAAGGGGAGATCGTTAGCAAGAGACATTGAATGATAGCTTGGATGTTGTCATTGATGGAAATGATACATGATTCTCATGGTTACTTTTATTATTGTTTTGATACAAAAGGAAATATTGACAAATTGGCTAAGTATGGAAGAATAGGGACAATATACGATGTTTCGTAAATAAAATAGTATGGTCAACAGAGTTTGATGACTGAGCTATGCAGCTAGGATATTATTATACAAGGAATGTACTATATTATTATATCATCACACTTATTGATATTTTCATATGTTCAAGTAATAAACTTTTGAGCATTGGTTTAGTAGTCAAGTGCAAAGAATAGTGATAGTCAGCTATTGCATCAATCAACAATCCTAACAAATCAATGATTTAATCAATTTGAGAATTTTTATCAATGGATCTGACATGGTATAAGTTGTTCATGATGTTTTTTGAGGTTAGCTTGAATATTTTTGAATTGATTTGGTTGATTTTCTACATGTTACAATTTATTTTCTTTAGGTTGACTAGTTGAGATATTATTTTTGGAATCGGGTATATAAGATCAAGTTTTTAAGCTGATTTGAGAGAGTGAAATATAGAAATGATAATAAGACATGTTTTATGTGCAAAGAACTTGATGAATCTAATATTGTACCTACATGGAACTATATAGGTATTGTTGATGCTATTTCTCAGTGCACTATTTTGGATTGTAGACAAAATATTATGTTGAAGAAAGCCTTTATATGTTTTAATATGAGAAGTGAGCTCTAGGCAGTGTGTCTAAATGCAAGTGCATTCCCCTTTCTATATTCAAAAATTTAAAAGGGTTATTAATTTTGTAGAGTAATCATTTGTGGGTTCCATCCCCACTATGGTTTTTTTCCTAATCGGGTTTCCACACAGAATTCATGTTGTCATAATATTGTTGATTATTTGTTTACACTTCTATTGTTTAATTTTAGTTATATTTAGTTTATGGTTGTGCAATCATTTTAATAAGCTTAAAATTTTTAGAAAATTAATTCACCTCCCCTCCTCCCCCTCTCAGTGTTGTTCAATCCTAATAGCTTTAGTCTATAAAGATATTTTTTTATCCTATATACCTTGTCTTCTCCACCCAAAACTTTATAATTAGGTGGTTCAAGAAGGTGGACCTCACATCCATTTCAAATGCCTTCCCTTTATGTTTGGATACAATTGCTATGACAATACACACAATTTACCTCCTTCAAACAAGGGCATGTATCCCATCATAATATTTTCCAAACTATTGCTTATACCCCCTGCCACTAATTATGCCTTGTGTCTATCTATTTTTCATTTAGCATTGTACTTGGTTTTGTAGATCTATTTAACCTAAATGGCTTACTTATTGAGAGACGAATTAGTTAGATTCCAAGTTCTATTTCTTTTTATTACATTTATTTTCTCATCCATGGCCTCACACAATTTATCCTCTTTTACAACATCTTCAAAATGAATTGAATCACTAAGATAAAATAATACAAAATTGATTTTCTCATCAAAATATTCTTCATACCTTTCACCTTGGTAGATCTCCCTTAGAATCTAAATCTTTCTTTGTATAAGAGAAGGAGTGGGAACATAACTCTCACTACTACTATTGTTGTGTTGCACAGGCCCAATTAGGAGCCATATTGAGCAATCCATATATCTTTGTATAGAAATCCATAGCTATCTAGAGCTATTGGAAGCCAATTCTCTAGTTGTATATGGCTATTTCTATTTTTATTTATTTTTAACAAGACTTGTCAAGAGATATCAAGAGCTATTTATATATGATGTTGCATCATCTTTCTGATGACCACACTCATCTTCTTCATCAATAATAGGTTCTTTACTTGAAGTGCTTTCAGATATATCCACCAAGTCATCCCTTGACTTGTTGTTAATGAACTCCACATATCTAATAGTGATGATCTTCTTGGTAACCAGGTTACACAACCTATATGCTTTTGATTCAATACTATAGCCCGTGAAGATGCACTTCATGCCTTTGTCATCTAAATTTTTCATTTTCTCCTTTGGTACATGTTGATATGCTACACCCAAACACTCTCAAGTGTTTAACCATTCATTTATGTTTTTCTCATGCTTCAAGAGAAATCTTGTCATGAACTACCTTTGTAAGACTTCTATTTATCAAATATACACCTATTTCTACAGCCTCTGGACCTAATATTCATTTGGGATTGTTTTGTGTCATCATACTCCTTTCCATTTTAACAATAGTCCTATTTTTATTTCATCCACTCTATTTTGTTATGGAGTATAATTGGTTGTTAACTCCTTCTTGCAATATTTCTTGTAAAAATTTATAAATTGATTGGAGGTATACTCACCCCTTCTATCAGACCTTAGGACTTTGATATAATGTCTACATTCATTTCCATCTTAGCCTTTAAATAACAAAACAAATATCAAATGCTTGAGATTTATACTTTAAAAATTAAGCCCGTGTCCTACAGTTGAAATCCTCAATAAAGGTCACAAAGTAATCTCTCCCCTCGATGGATGTAGTTTGCATAGGGCCAACTAGATCTTTATACACTAGCTCTATTGGTGCTCTTTCCCTTCTAGAGTTACTAGAATTAAAAGGAATCCTCTGTTACTTTTTGAACTTTTTGATTCCTACACGAGAAGTTGGACAACAATGGAGATTACATTTAGAAATGGCATTGTTTCATGAGTGCATTTGGGCACTTCATGCATTGCTTGTATGATGAAGGATTGATTGAGTATGACTATTAGCAAACATGAGCTCAACATTGCGGGGACTCTTCCAACTGAGAATCTTGGCCTATTCATTAACTTAGCTTTAGTGGTCAGCAATAAAATGTTTGTGGGCTTATTGGACATCTTTAATGTTGGAGGTTTTTCCATCTTCGAACCTCCATGTGATACAGAAGGAACATTGAACTGGATTGAGATTGAGAGACCATCGGGCCTCCTCGATCTTTGACAGTCTCTCTCAAATAAACCGAAAAAAACTATATATGCTGAGAATTTAATTGTGTATACCTTATATATTTTAAGTTGAGTAAGTTTACTTTAAAGATTGAAGTATATCCTATATTAATGAATTTCATCTTATACTAATATTAAAATTTGGAAAAAAGTATCAGAGTTAAATTTTCATACATCTGAAACAGGAGAATGAATTGAGAGATGAAAACCTATAAAATTTTATATTCAACAATAATGCAGAAAAGATTAGAGAGTGGAGAGAGATAACGGATATGATTGTCAAGGGTGAGAATGCCATAAGGATCACTACTCCTGAAATGATCTCTAATAACTAATTAATCTCCCTTCACCATGCGCACTTTCGCTAACGATTTCTGGCTATTACGATATAATTTTCTCTTAAGCTCAAAAAAGACTCATTATTCTGAAAAGGAGGATGTCGAGGCGGCTGAGCACTCACGCACGCAACATCCAAGTTTTGAGTTCCTGCACTCTCTTTTCCTGTCTCGTTACTTGGTAATACCTATAGCCAACATTACACCATATTTTAAGCTAACTAAAATTATTTGCATTCAGTTTACAATTCTTCACATCACACCAAGTTATTTGAAAAATGAAATTTGTTTATAATCAAATTTGGAATACATTGTGCTTATGAGGTTTTGCAACATATTCTCTGACTTTTTACCAAACTTGACTCAATGGTTGATTTTTTTTTACATTGCAAAATTTTGACCAATTTCAACTAATGCCAATTGCCATTAACAGATAATAAAATTGTAGAACTTTTAGACTAAGTTAATTGCTTGTTCATTTCATCTTTGAGGGAGTGTAAAAAGGTTATGTAAATTTGAGGTTGTCTCTCAGAAAGATAATAAATGAAATATAATTAGCTTTTCTAATTTCCTACATATAAATTTATTGAGGCACCACGAGAGAAGTTGAAACTTTGTTAAACATGACAGTAGAGGAATTATTTCTTATCATTAATTTTTATAAAATATATTAAACATATAATTAATTTTAAAATAAATTATTTCTACATTTAACTTACTCATCCACATAGCCTTTCTGTCTTTCAACAGAACCCACAACTAATTACAATTGATATACTTTTGGACGAAAGAAACATGCAAAGTTTTTTTTATCCCTAAGTTCTGTAAAACATTTTAATTTAATCATTTAATCCAAAAAATTTCATTATCTTCCCTGCTTCTTTCTCTCCTCTCTGCTCATAATCAGGATTATCAAAATTGAAATGATTGTATATTTAGCCTACATGGTTCAAATATTCATGATTTTCGTGGAGTGCCCTTTAGAATAAGTGGAGTGATAATTTTTAAGAAAAGTATAGAAATTTAAAATATGGTTTATTTTATATTATGAGAAATAGTTATAGTTAGATATGGACAAATTATAAATAAGTTATTATTCTAGGACTGAAAGAAAACATTATTGGCAGCAAACTTGTTTCTACTATAATCTATTTCATCACAATCATGAGATCGATCATCTTTAGAAGTGAAGTCACTAATCACATCCTTAAGTCTGTTCTTAATTGTAACATTTGTTCTCTTTCTTAAGACAGATTTTAGCCTATTATAAGTTTCTATATAACTCTTCACCTTGTTCAACAACCCTTTATTCAAGTAAAAATAGATAATTGTAACATTTCATGATTCTAATTTGGTCTCAAATTCTTATCTGAAAACTTGAAAACAATTTACATAAATTAATAGCTGAATACAATAAACATTTCCTAAAATAAAAAGTGAGCTTGCTTCTATAAGCTTTTAGCAACATCTCAAAGTGAAGCATTACCACGAAAACTGTTAAAGCTTCAAACATATAAAAAAAAAATTAAATTTACTACCTATGTACCAATAAATTTCGAACATATATAACCCATGAGTGTCTACTGAGATGTTCGTACACATCCAGGTGTGATTGATCAAATCTCGAAAACAATCAGAGATCCAGGGTGGCAGCAGGTATAGCACAAATACAGAAATCTTGTGGTCTGTCAATGCGACTCCTCTCGATTGTTCCACCTGTCTCACTTGGAAGTATGAGCATATAAAAACCATCCTCACCTTGAATGGGATCCCATTCGCTAACAAAAATCTTATTGTTAACCATTAGAGCATCTTTAAAGATTCGGCGGCTATTTTCCACTGGAAAAGTTCCGACAATGTTCAGTTTATCTTGGCTAGGATCATACTCAATTAATCCACTAGCAGACAAACAATGCAAGCGCCCAAACGTACTTAGAAAACAACTCATGATATCTCTTTCAAATCTATTCTCCACAGTTTTCCAGCTTCTTGTATAGGAATCGAAAACCTCAAAGCTGTGAGAAGAATCCATTATATAAAACTTGCCGTCTGCAAAAAAACCGTTAAATGCACTCCATATTTGTGTTCATATCGGGGAGAACATCCCATTTGTCCTCTTCCACATTGTAAACTGAAGCGCTACGAACGGGGTTACTATACCTTGAGTAGTTTCTAGTAAGGTGAACATTGGCGTACCCTCCACCAACATAAATCAGCCCCCCGTGCTCATCTGCTGCGGAGGCAAATCTACATACATATCTTGGCATTTTTGTCCCCTCCTGCCATTTGGAACAACCAAAATCATACAACCACAGACAACTGGCATTAGAGCCGGGAAGTGAACCCGTGAACACAGCCAGCTTTTGTTTCACGAAATGGCAGTTAACGATGCAGCTAATTTCTGCGGGAATGGGCGGTAGGCTTTTGCATGAGTTGTTCACGAAGTCGTAAATACCTTCTCTGTTGTGAATGTCGTCTATGTATTCGAGCATACAAATCCGTTGCTCTGAAATCTTCAATCTTTTTCTTTCTGCGTAAAAGTGTGGATTCTTCAATAAAGTGTTCCAGCTTTTGGATACACACCTGAGGTTGTGATGAGAATTCAAGTCTACCTTTAGCAGGCATATCAATCCAATTTCGTCCGGAAGACCAGGAAATAGAGATCCCATTGTAAAGACAGTCGTATATTAGTCAAAATCTGGACATCTAGGATTTATAGCACACAGAATTTAATCCAAAAGGTTTTAATTCTATATTTTTGAATATCAACTATATCTTCTCTATTTATAAGCAGATAATTTATTTATTTTTTGGGGGCCGACATAGGTTATTATTGTTTCCTTATATTAATGGAGATTTATGGGGTGATTAAACAATATTAATTTCAATCAATTAGAATCTAGTAATTTTTTAATTTATCATAAAACTAAATTTTAATATTGTTATATGTACAATTTTAAAGTTTTTAAATTAATTTATGAAAAATTAATTGGCTAAAACATTTTGATTCTTATATCAAGAATTAAAAAAAATATAAAATTTATTTATTTTAATTTTCTAATTCTAATTAATATTTATTTTATATTTTTAAATGTTATTTTAACCAATTAAAAGTTTATATTTGTTCATTTTTTAAAAAATTATATTCAAATTTTAGTACATCCATTTTATTATTACGGATGAATTTTTATTATTATATCTTATATTTAAAATAATATTATTATATTTAATTTTAATATTTTGAATATTTAATATAATATATATTATATGTTAAACATATTTTAACTTCTCTATTCTAAGCGGTTCACATATCCCACGTGTATAGGGAAGCCAACTATGTCGCAGATTGGTTTGCCAACTTGGCAGTTAAAAAGGAAGCAATGATGAGATAACATCACGATGGAGCTTTCCCTCGTGAGGTGAAGGATTTAGTTGAAAGGGACAGACTCCAAATCTGAATCAGCGTGATGGTGGGGGAAATACACAAAAGGGAGCCCATGAATGATAGTGCAAAATGGAAAAAATGTACAAAGGTCTAGAATGCTCTGTAGAAAAGGGAAATAACAACCTTCATTGAAAGGTTACATGGCAGTAAGCCAGCAGTCACTAACATCTTCGTGAAAAGCTAGAATGAAGGAAGCATGGAGATAGAGGGAAAGACCTTTATAGTCACTGAAGAGGTCATTTAGAAAGTCACTGGCATCCCCATTGTTGGCAAAAAAATTTACAGGGACCGCAAAATTTCTGACAATGTTGTCAACAACTTTGTGAGAGATGATGAAGAGAAGAAAGAAATAGTAAAAATGGGAACTTACTACCAGCTCAAGGTAATCAAAATGTTGTGGAAGTTTGTTCTTAAGGCCCTGATCTCCTATGTCACTTTGGACACAAGGTTCGATAGAATTAGGACCTACGACTTTGTGCTGTTGAACCATCTCATGCACAATATGAAGGTTTCCATCCCGTTCTCTCTGTATTCTTCAATTAATAAAAATATTAATGGTTTTAGGGAGAAGAATAGAGCTACCCCTGATCTACATGAGGATATGTTACTGTTAATATATGAATTCTTCAAAGCCTAAACCCTGTGAAAGGAGATAGCGGAGAAAAATGAAAGAAACGAAGCTTTTGGGTCAGATTAAATCCCCTCGGACCAAGATTATAGTGTGGGAATGCACTCTAAGGACAACGAGGAAGAAGAGGTTAAAAAAATGAAGGAGGGATCCTCCTCTAAGAAGAGACCCATGAGCTCGGTCAAGAAAGAAAACCCCCCCAAAAAGTAGGCTAGAAAGGAGATTTCTTCAGAAGAGGAATATACTGACAATGTGGAAGATATGAACACAGATGACAAGGAGGGAATCTGAAAAGGTGAGGCTAGTAAGAAAATAGAATAGACCATAGGGGAAAAATTAATTATCAAGGGGGAAAGATTAGGCCATCTCTTTATTGACCTCACCATCAGCGAAGACAATAACCCCCCTTCCCCCATTAGGAGCCAATGAAAATACTCATGATCTAACACCGAGGAGCCCAACGATGATAGGGAAACCATTCTACCCATTCCCCCCAATTCACAAGACCTCTCTGAAGAAAAGAAACAGTCTAGAGGGGAGTATCAAAGTGAAGACTCCGGTAAAGGGAAAAATTTTTAGAAGAACTTCAACATGAATACCTCATGCAGATGGGGATTATATGGGAAGACATGAATCTCAAAATCCTCGAGGACATCGATGGAAAAATCAAGGACTTGATTGACCCCGCACTACTTGTCCTCAGTGACAAGGCCAGGGAAATGGAGATGAATCTCCTTAAAAATGCTAAGAATAGCATGTTGGACTAGTTCAGGGATTTTAAATGGCTCTTCCATGAGCTTGAAGAACTCAAGGAGACTATCTAGTGTAAATCTTATAAGGATCACAAAGCCACAAAGGATAAGTGAAGCCTGGACTCTAGGATCAATCTTCTGGAAGGTAAAATGAAAAACCTAGAGGAAACCCTAAAAGTCATAGTAGAGAAAAATTTCAACATTTTGAAAGCCTCCAACGAGCATATCAAATTGCTCATAGACAAAATGGAAGAGAAGATGTATAACAAGGATGAGCGGAATACCAAAGAGGAAAAAAGGAGAAGTCCAATGAAGGTCTGGGTAAGAGAACCAGAGCCAAAACAAAGAGAAACATGGTCAATGATGGCTCCAATGACATACAGAAGAGCAAAGAGGCGGCAGAGAAGATGGAGATTCTCAAAAGAAACACTGTTGTAATGCTTAGGAACCTCATCTTATCCTGCTCCCTGGTGCCATTTTCATGTCCCTTTTTGTTATGTTTTGACTGTTCCTTCTATGTGGTAGCTTGACTCTCGGCCTAACTATGGCCTATTTCATAGTTAGTTTATTTTTTGTTATGTTTTGAACTCTTTATCACTACATTTTAAGCTATTGTGGGTTTCAAGAGCCCTGTAAAACCTATTTTACTTAATAAAAAGCTTCCCTATTCTTAACCATATTAGGTATGTCCATAAAATTAATGTAAATTTTGAGGGTCTTGTTATTTTTTAAGAGCTTATGCAATATGTTAGATTTTTTACATTAATAGGTTAGTTTAGATAAATAAAATAAATTAGTTGTTAGGAAGTTCTATTTTAGTAAATAAGTTTTGGTAGTTTATTAGGAAAATAATGGCTTCATATAGCATATATTGATGAATTTTAAAGATATCAATCAAATCAAATGAACATCAATCAAGTTTTTTTTTTTTTGTTTTCATCATTTATTTTGGTATTATAGGAAATCAATTATTTCTTTGTGTGGTGAGATAACTTAGTATAAGACATTGAAAATATGACTAGGGCTTTTGTATTCTTCTTGTTTGTTTTCCAATTCCACAGTTGGTTTTCTGGCTCTATTAATTGTTTAATTAGATAATAGAGTTGAAAGACTATCCATAGGCATGACACACACTAGTTGCTAAATATTCACATGGAGAATGCATAGATGATAGATGTTTGAATGTAGCAGTACTTTGAAATACTACAAGAGAATAGCCTTAAAATTTGGTAGATACACAGATAGAACACATGGACAAGTAAATTGAGTGTACACATGCAAGTAAGAAGGTCGGTAGTAGTAGAAATGCTTTGGTGCAAGAAGACTCACCAATTGAACCTGAGAAAGAAAAAAACTTGATGGTCAGGAGAGAAACCTTGGCCAAAGGGAAAACCCCGGTGGGGATGGTACCCAGAAATATGGACTAAAATATAATTTCCCTGTTAGGAGATCTAGCCCTGTTAGGAGCTGATTGTTACATAGTACATTTCCTTGTTAGAGGATTACAAAAACCCTGTTAGGGGTATACAAAAACACCTGGTTAAAGGTGGTGATCACACTGCTCTTACAATAAATAATGTCCCAAAAATAGTTCTCAAAAGGGGAACAATACAAACAATTATCTTGCTTAGATAGTTCCAATTTTAGCTCAACCTCTTACTGATCTCGCATCTGATCTTTGCTCTTATATTCACAAAATTAATCTATCATCATAATCATCCATACTTCTCTTTCACAAAACCAATCTATACTTACATAGAATTAGCCTTCCAATCAGCCTCATAATTGTCATACCAAACATAATAGAAACTTACAAAAATGATATAAATGGAGTTGACACTCTTATATTACCAAAGAGTCAGAAATATACTTTATTTACTTGTCTTAGCATGTTACCATATCCATTATGCTTTCCTTAAACTTCACAACTGTTCATGTACCCTAATATATTGTTTTACTGTCTTTGCATACCTTCTGAACACTGTATTTCACACATAAGGCTTCCAAAACTCATGCGATCTTAACTGAAGCATGTGCATATCCCAAAATACCTCCGATTAACTTCACAAGCCATGATACCTTGTATATCTTCATCGCTATCCAAAACTATGGCACTGTACCCTATTTTCCTGATTCTAGAGTTAGTCATTTTCATGACAGTGACTCGAGTGGAAATCTCCACAACATGTGATCATTCCATCATAAGTATTGCCATGAATGACAACCCTTAAGTGATTCCCAGTACCCAAAAACATCACATGCCAACAATGTCTCCCTTTGGAATTGATGGCAACACTTAGAAAAATGACTAAGTGTCACAAAGCAACTCTCTTCCTCATTTTCCTTTTTCTTCCTCTCCCTTTGACATAAATGGGAAAGGTATACACAAAATTGCTGGACTTAAGCACAAATGGTTTATCGCTTGCTCACTAGATTTAAGACATCTTGGAAGGAGATTTCCATGGTCTTAACTTCCTCAATCCATGAACTAATCAGTGGTTCACTGACATGGATTAATACATTCAATGTATATGATGATGTCTCAGTTTTCTTAAGCTCAGTGAGAGTGGGTATTGTCATTCAACTTTCAACCTTTTTCATCTCAAAGAGATGAGTCTCCAATATTGAGAGCTTGGGATTCAATAGGTTTCTTAATGAACCAAATCTGTCTGCAACTCTCCCTTTCTCCATTTCTAGTATACCTATTTTCTTGAGTAGCCTGGATGTCTCATTGTCTCTCTCTTCCACAGTTTGTGAAGATGATTCACAACTATCCATTATGCTGTCAAGACTAGCCCTGTCATTGGCTATGGCCTCCTCAATATTCCTTAAATATCTGCAAGGATTTATGCAATGGCTATATAGTTTCCTAACTTGTGCTACACAACTCTTGGCTTTAAGAGTAGTAACCTTTAGAATGTCTTATTCTCATCAAATGGACTTATGAACTTTGGTCAACTTCTTCTCCAAGAATTTCTTTTCAGCCTTCTCCTTTGTTGGTTTTAGCAATGAGTCAAAATGATTGTCAAAGTTAGTCAATATTGTACTAAGGTTTTCAACCTCATCCTTCTCTTTTAGGATAATAGGTGAGGGAAGTAGCTTGTTTACTATTTCTACAACCCTAACCATTATCTTAGCTCTCTTGTCTCCTTTCTGAACTGATCTCTCCTTAGCTTTAGCAAAATCCATAAATGAAAGTTTCATTAGCTCATCTTCATCCATATTATCCACATCAAAGATGACTAGTTTGGCCACACTTTCCAACATTAGGGATGTATCCAATCTGATTTCAGTGGTTTCCTCTAACTTAGGTTATTTTTCTTGATGTTCTTCTTGTTGTAACTCCTTCTCTTGTACTCTTTCTTCTGGTTTCTCTTCTGATTTCCTTTCTTTTGTTTGTTCCTAATCTTCAACCTCCATTCACACTGACTGTCTTATCCATGAATGGATCATTTATGTCCTAGGAAGTTTCAAGGATAACAGGCACACCAGTGACAAAGAAGTTTGGTTGCAAGTCAACTTGAGCACTCTCATCAACTGTCTGTGAGCTCTCTCCTAAACCCAAAGAAATAGCTTTAGCAGTCTTAGGAGGTGACACCTTTTTTAGGCATGTCATGCATTAGAACTTGGTCTAATCCACTTTGAGTATCTTTGATTACTCCATCATATCTTCTAGCCATGATCTTGACTAGTCTCGTCTTTGTTCTTAGAAGGGGTTTCAGTTCCTTTATAATTATTTCTCTTTCCTGAATAGATGCAACCAAAAACATATCATCAATTGTCTTGTTTTGTATGTTCTTGTCCTCTGAGCGTGCTAACTATTTTCTGATTTCTAGCTTGTTGTATAGATCTTTGGGGACACTGGCTTTAATTTCCAACAAATTCTTTTCGAAAAATAACAAATTCTCAATGATAGTGTCCTCAATGATTGGTTCATCCTTGGGATTATATCTCTTGTAGTATATGTTTATAGATATCATATTTCCATCTTTAATAACCCTTTTCTATACCACTTTCATATCTGGTTTCCACAAGGATTGTGGACTCTTTTGGACCATTTTCTCTTCCTATTTTTCTATTGTCTTCTCTTCCCTTTTCTTTCTCTTTTCTTCTATCTATTTTTCATTTGGACTGATCTACTTACTTGTCCTAGAAGATCTTCTAGGGATGACTGCAGACATAACTTCTTGAATTTCTTCTTCTTGCGCATCAGCAATGGTAACAATAGGAACTACTAATTTCTGTTCCTCAAAAGGATTAGGTGCATCAATAATTGTGCTAGAAGATGCCTCCATTTTATCCCTTATGTTTTTCAACTGCTCCTTAGTGATTCCCACCTTCATAGTAATGTCTTCAATAATTTTGCTGACCTTTCTTTTTCTTGTTACCTTTTCTTGTTCTTCTCTTACTTTCTCATATCTCTCTCTGTAAGTACCCCATATTTCTTGGGTAGGTTCTTTTTCTACTGCTAATACATGTTCCACTTGCATGGTTAGAACTTCAACACTTACCTCATATCCCACAGGATAGCACCATTTGGTTCTAGGCTCAACCTCCTTAAAGCAGACACAATCTGTCTCAACCATGAAACATATAGTGTCTTCATATTTTTCCACTATCTCTTCTGGTATCCTATACTTTTCTTTCATCTTCCTTTGTAGTATTATTGTCATAGAAAACAACTCCCCATCTACCTAGTCCTTCTTCTGCCTTGTATAGCTTTCTGAGATTTGAATTCCATTGGTTACATCATTCTTCCATGCTCTGGGATGCATGTCAGGAAATTTATGAATGACATGAATATACATGTGAACTAGTAATGATCCAAACCTAAATGCATTGGATTTGTCTTTCTTAATAATCTTAACATTTTCCAAAAACTGTTGTGCCAAAACTTTGCAAAGATTATATCATTTTTTTTCCTTAACCATTATATAGGCCATCATGATAACTCCAACAGAAATAGATTTTGACCTACTGCTATGAAACAATTTGTAACCTAGCAACATTGCTATTAATCTGACATCCTATAAGTATATATCATTTACCATCATCCCTCTCTTATTCCATTTAGAATGAGTTAGGGTTTTTTCCTTTTTCCTTAGGTTTTTCTCAGCCATGAGTAGGGATCCTACATTGTGAAGGCCCGTGATCTCATGAATCATCTCTGCACAATTTTTTGTAGGTTGTTCACAAATCCACAAAAATTGGTCATGAATTATACTAAGAATGATCTTAAACCATTCAACCTCTAAGAATTCCATGAGATAGGTTAACTTAAGAATTGATTGATCTTTCAAGTGTTTGAACTCTTCAACGAAAGATCTGTCAACTTCTATCATACTGTCTAATTCACTATAGATGTTAACATCCCCAATGGTCTCATACTTGTAGTGAATGTATGCCCTAATATCTTCTATGTGTAATACACCTACGAGTGTTTGAGAAAATGCTCTCTCTGGATCATCCTCATAGGATTTATATGGATACTGCTTGAATTTATACCTAGGTCTATCTACAACATCATATATCATTGGTGCATCCATAATTAATGTGAAAGATTAGGTCTAAATACTTTAAACACTTGAATCTGATGTTTGGTTTCACACGAACGTAAAATCACTCAGCTCGATTACTGCTCTTATTTTACACTTCTACTCTCTTTAATCATTGATCAAAAAATGGTGTGTAAATTAAATCTCTCAAGTCTTTTATCCTTTGCAAGCTGAGTGTGTGCATTAAACGCAGGTAGCTCAACTTTGTATACCATTAGTCATTGCAAAACTCGTGAACATAGAAGATGAATCTTCAAATATTGTGATCTTATCCACATATTCCAAAACATTTGAAAACATCATACCTAAGCTCACATGAGCTTACTCCACTTATACATGGGCTGGATACTTTTTGTTGTTTGTATCCAATGCTCCCCATGAGCCCATGATGCCTTCTAGGATGATGCCTCAAAGAATTCATCATGCAAAGACACAACATCATAAGTTGTCTCTCCCTGAACCACTTCCTTATTTAGAACTTTTACTTGCCATATCTTCTCATCCTCTAACTTTTTATTTTCATTTATGTAATCATTTAGGATTTTACCACTGTCACTGCTATTCTTCCTAATAACTATAGGTGGTTTTGCTTCTAGTTCATTAGATCTCCTTCATCCTCTTCTTTTGTCATCTTCATTGTATCTACAAAAATTTGCAATGTGACCTAGATTGTTACATTTGTAACACATGGGTTGTCTTCTTCTGTCTTGACTAGTCTGTAGCTTACAATACCTTACTGTGTGCCCAAAGTTATTACATTTCTAACATGTAATCTTGGCTGTAGTTTCTTCTCTAATATAGTCTTTCTTATACCTAGATTGATCAGGTTTTCTACAATGTGCTTTCTTGTGACCATACTCATAGCAATTAAAATAGTAATTGGTAAAGGGTTTAGAGTTACCTTTACTTCTATAGTCTCTTTTCATGTGTCTAACTTTGTTGCATCCAAATCATCTACCTCTAAAGGGTATGAACTATTCTCTAGGATCTTCATTTGTAGTCCTTTCATTAGGAATAGGTCTTTCCTCATTCTTGGTTTCTTTTGGTTCTTCTTGAGTTTTTGAACTTCTAGCTTCATTGGGTCCACTCGTGTCTCCTTTAGACTTTTGTTATGTTCTTTGTTCATCATTCTTGTCATTTCTTATGTGTAACTCCTCAATGAGTAGTCTGGCTTGAGTGAGTTCACCTTTGATGATCTTATTTTAATTATCCAATTCCTAATACTTATCCTTCTAATGGTCAGGTTTAGTCTTTATATTTCCTATCTGTAGGTTAGCTTCTTTTAGTGACTTTTCACCTTTGTTTCTTTCATCATTTTCATGTTGAATCTCCTTGATCATCAAGAGATTGATTTGTTCTTTTTCTTGCTCCAGCTTCTTTACTTTATATGATATATCATTGTCTGATCCTTCTTTGATTTTCTCCATAAGGTCTTGTCCTTGATTTTTTACCATCTTAAGTTGTTCTTTAAGTTTCCTCATGAAACCTTATGCTCTTCTTAATTTGAATTTTAGTTCACCATTTCCAGCTTTCATCTTATCCAAATCTTCAAGTGCAGCTTCAAATTTTAGTTGTAAATCTTTTGAATCCATTCTGATCTCCCTTAAGCTATTAAGATTTCTCTCAAAGGGCCAGAAGCTCTGATAGCAATTGTTAGGATTAGGTAATACTGAGAGGGGGGGTGAATCAGTATTACAGAACTTTGATTTTAACTTTAAACAATTATAAACAATCGAAAGTAATGCAAAAATATAAAGAACATATAAGCATAACACATTACTCATGACACCATGTTTTATTCTTGAGGAAACCCTGGCTAAAGGGAAAACCCTGGTGGGGATAGTACCCACAAATATGCACTAAAATATGATGTCCCTATTAGGAGATCTAGCTCTGTTAGGAGCTAATTGTTACATAGTACATTTCCTTGTTAGAGGATTACAAAAACCTATTAGGGGTATAAAAAAAATACTTGGTTAAAGATGGTGAGCACACTTCTCTTACAATCAATACTGTCCCAAAAATAGTTCTCAAAAGGGGAACAATAAAAGAACTTATCTTTCTTAGATACTTCCAATTTTAGCTCGGCCTGTTATTGATCTTCCATCTGATCTCTACTCTTGTATTCACAAACTTACTCCATCATCATAATCATCCATACTTAGATTTCACAAAACCAATCTATACTTATACAGAATTAGCCTTCCAGTCGACCTCATAATTGTCATCCCAAACATAATAGGAGCTTATACAAATGATATACATGGAATCAACACTCTTATATTACCAAAGAGTTGGAAATATACTTTATTTACTTGTGTTAGCATGTTACCATATCTATTATGCTTTCCTAAAACTTTGCAACTGTTCATGTACCCTGATATACTGTTTTACTATCTTCGCATACGTTCTAGACATTGTATCTCACACATAAGGCATCCATAACTCATGCGATCTTAACTGAAGTATATGCATATCCCAAAATACCTCTAGTTAGCTTTGCAAGCCATGATACCCTGTATATCTTCATCGCTATCCAAAACTGTGGTAGTGTACCCTATTTTCCGTATTTTGGACTTAGTCATTTTCATGACAGTGACTCCAATAGCAATCTCCACAATATGAGATCATTCCATCATAAGTGTTTCCTTGAATGACAACCCTTAAGTGATTCCTAGTACTCAAAAACATCACATGCCAACAATCATGCCTATGGATTGTTGTCATATTTTGTTGGGTAGACCTTGGCAATATGATAGACATGCTATATGTGATGGAAGATTGCATAAACATACTATTTGGTTTGATGGGAGAAGATAAATCTTGTTACCTTTGATTGAAGAGCCTGTTATTAATGTTTGTAAATCTATGAAAGTTTTTTTGATGGAAGGAAGAACATTTGTTAAGGATTTGAAGAAGAATGATGTATGTTTTCTTGTGATCCCTAACAAATCGAGTGGGAAAGTAGTGGATAGCATACCTGAAGAAATTGATAAGATACTCACCGAGTATAAGGAGATCATTTATGATAATGTACCTAATGGTTACCACTAAAGAGAAGTATTTACCATTGCATGGATCTAATCCCTAGAGCTAGTTTACTGAATAAGGCACCACATCGGTGAAAACCTAGTGAGAATTAGGAATTGAACCAACAAATCCAAGAATTATTGCAGAAAGGTTTGATCTAAGAAAGTTTGAGTCCTTGTACAGTACCATCTGTATTGGCACCTAATAAGAATGGAGAATGTTTAATGTGTACTAATTCAATAGAAATCAACAAGATAAGAATGAAATATAGGGTTCCCATACCTAGAATGGATGACATAATGGGTGGTTTGATTGGAGAAAAGTATTTTAGCAAAATTAATTTGAAAAGTAGATATCATCAGATCAAAATCAGAGAAGGTGATGAATGGAAGACTTCTATTTAGAGAAGAGAAGGTTTGTATGAGTGATTGGTTATTCCTTTTAGTTTAGCTAATGCACTAAGTAATTTTATGATATTGATGAATGAAGTTTTGAAGAAATTCTTGGGTAAATTTTTTATTGTGTATCTTGATGACATTCTGATATTTAGTAAGACTAGAGGAGAACTTTTTTTGCATGTTGAACAGGTATTGCAGAGATTGAAAGAAGAAAATTTGTTGATTAACCTGAAAAAGTGGTCCTTCATGAAAGAGGAGATTGTGTATTTGGCATTTGTGATTTCAGCTAATGGTTTGAAAATGGATCCTGAAAAATGTTGAAGCTATTTTGAATTGGCCTACACCTGAAAATGCTAGTGACTTAAGATCATTTCATGGTTTAGAAAGGTTTTACTAAAATTTCATTAGGAATTTTAGTTTAATTTATAATGTTATGGCTGAGACTATGAGAGGAGATAAAAGAGAATTTAAGTGGACGCATGTAGCTAATAAAAGTTTTGAGAATTTGAAGTAGAAAGTTGTTGAATTATCTGTGTTAGCATTGCCTGATTTTAATAAGGTATTTCAAGTTGAATGTGATGCAAGTTGTAGTGCAATAGGACCTATGTTGAGTCAAGAAGGTAAACCTGTTGCTTTATTTAGTGAGAAGTTG